>CM073763.1:9070832-9508439 GCA_037127475.1 Arma custos
TTACAATAATATAAGACTAATTCTAGATAGCTTAACTAGTTACAATAGATTTTATGAATATTATAAAATTACACTACAATTTATAACTAATAGTTAACACTTACCAGTTCACTAGTCCACCGACCGTAAGATTCTCCAAGTATGACAAACTGACACACAGTAACAAACAGAAACAGTTTATTACACTCGCGAGACTATCACATACACTTATTACACTGGCCGGTTCAACACTGACTAGTTTATTACATTGACACTCACTTATCACAGATCTTCACCGTTCAACTCTCAGGCTAAGACTGACTGGCTCGAGGTGAGGGAAGTATTTAAGTAGGCAAGGCCGAACATTCTAGAACACGGAGGGGCCAGACAATTCTGGAATATTCTTAATCCTTTTCCGACAAAAGGAGACGATCTAGAACGGTCCTAATCCTATTATAACGTCTCCCGCTGACGGACTTAAGCCGCTAATCCCCCGCTTCCGCCTTCCTTTGTGCGGCCGTAACACTATCATTAATTTTTAATTTGCTTTTTTCTTCAATTACCCTCATAAGGATATTAAGGAAAGCGAACTCACCTTTCAATTTAGTATTTTCATTGTGACTATTAGGTGCATTTATTTCAACTTTCAAAACTCAAAACATTTTCTCTTTTTTTACAAAGCCCAGTTATTTTCTACAGCACTCACGACGGAATTTTTCAAAAAGAACAGAGTAAAAAACTTATGGAATTGATGCATAGTATACCTATGTATTATTCTATACTTCTAAGAAAAAATAATTTATGAAAAAGTATACTGTTCTATGAGGATGTGTAGGTGTGTCCAATTTCGCTCATTAACCTTAGTGGTCTGAGGCTTGGCAGGTCTTAATTAATTATAATACTTTTTTCACCAATTATTATCTCATAAAAGAAAATATGAGAGTTTTTTGACCGTTGTGAATCTGAAAGAGTAGTAGAACGCTTTGGTTGCGGTTCTGCTGGAAGGAGCTATTCCGAGGTAGTGTTCCGCTGGAGAGGGTTGTGTTGCGCTGGGGGCAATTGGACACCACATAGTCCATTCACTGTTTGGGCCTAATTAAAGCCCAGGGTGCGAAACCATCTTCGGGGTGGGAGGGAGTTGCTATGGATAATTAACTCTTGCATTTCTCTACGCGTGTAGTTAATAACAAGCAACAAATTAAAACAATGAAATATTTAACAAACATTATAAAGGCCGTCTCCATAGCAAATACAATAGAATGCATGAATACGTTTTCTTGTATTTCCCGACTGATCCATTTTCGTACTTTTCGCCGGCGGTGTATTTGTGTATTTTAAATTTTTTTTTCAAAATTGACACAGATTAATTTGTTAAGGTCTAATCTATGGCTTTAATGAAAATACAGGTAAGATCATTTCCAAGACTTTTGGAAGCATATCAAAACATTAAAAATATGAATTTTTATATTATCATTGTTAATATTTTCTTAAGAGTCATAAATATATTTGGAATAATGGAGTAAATCCAATGTGAGAGAAAACATTTTGCCTTTTTTTCTTATGCTAACTTCTTTCATTTTTATTTTTGTTTTGAAGAGAAAAGATTTTCCCCTCACCGGTAATCGAACCCGGTGCTTCTCCGTAGCAGTGCTCTATTCCACTGAGCTACCGAGGGTCGTATCCCAGTCATACAAATCCGTTCACTTCACCGATCCTATTTCCCTGTTTTCTCGCATTTTTTTCCGATGTATACACAGGGAAGAATGTGCATTGAACATTCTTTTCATGAACTGTGTTTTATTTCATTTTATAACTGTCCTTAATTTTGACATTATATTTTGGCTGTGCCTGTTAGCTTGTTGTTACTCAGAACTGCCTTTTAGTTTTTCACATATTTCAAAAATGTGAGGATATTGTGTGCTTACCTCTTCTTCCTTACTTTACCTCTTGTCCTCCTCGATACACACCCGGAAGTCCTCCCTGTTCAGTCCAGTGGCCTTCCAGTTCCGAACATTTAGTAAGCTCCTGGGTCCTCACTGACCCCACCCAACCATAGCAGCTTGAGTCACCACCCGTGCCCTGTACATTTTCTCAAAACATTCTTCTGGGCTTTGCGGCACTTGTCGTTCTGACCAAATGACCTGGCCAGCGCAACCTACCAAGCTTTATTACTTTGATACGCCATCGTTCCCTCTCTTATATTAGATTCTCCCTTTCAAAAGTTTGAAGCAATTTTTCATCGGCCGTCTATGACCCAGGGTTCTGAACCGTATAGTAGGACCGGCCGAATGAGCGTTTTGTTGAGAATTATTTTCATAATCCATGGCAAAAGTTAAATTTCTTTTTTTATGGACAGAGCCATATCCGTTTCTGCTCGTATAGTGTAATTTCTAACCCCACCTAGTTTTAACGATTCCAGCTTGTTCTGAGAAAGTTGATTTAGGTTGCTATAAATTTTCCTGTTTGTTTTTTATA
Source organism: Arma custos (assembly GCA_037127475.1). NCBI lineage: Eukaryota > Metazoa > Arthropoda > Insecta > Hemiptera > Pentatomidae > Arma > Arma custos. The sequence goes on from CM073763.1 coordinate 9,073,287, forward strand.
TGTCCCACAAAGTGCTAAACTCGACACTATAGTTTTTTTATTTGCTTTTTCTTTATAATACTACCCTGCAATAAGAACTTCAAGTTACTATTCTTTTATTGATTCTTTCTTCTATTTCATCTTTACTATTTCCCTAGTTGATTCCCTTTAGTAATTTTCTGTATCCCTGTTTTCTCTGATTATAAATAAAATTTAAAAACCTGTAATAACCCATGAAGGGTCTTGGTTTTATTGAATGGTAGAGACTGTACTGTTTCTAGGAAAACGGTTATGTAGGGAGGTGATTTGCCCTAGATTACTCTCAAACGCTAGGTTTTCTCCTCACTTTTGGATACCCACTTTATGGAGGCAGGGTGTGCCTCAGGAGGGTCTCCGGATTCCACAGGATCTTATTGAGTGCTCTACCACTGAGCTACTCCTCGCTACCCCGATCCCTTTCTCTGCTTATAGAATATCTAATTATCTTCATCTAATCCAAATTTTCGAAAGGGATTCTTTTTTATCTCGATGATATTAGTGTTCGAAAAATGATTATTCTAGAACTTCCAACATAAATATATTATATAAAAATTAATAATCGCTTTACGGTATGAAATGGGGCCCCCGGCTGCTGTCCTTAATGCCTGCTAATCTCGCTGGAGAACGGGTCGAACTGGGCCAGAGCTGAGTAATTCCCGATAAGTGTGCCACCTCACGCCTCCCCACTAAGCCCTTAACCTAGATTCTCGAAACCACTTACTCGAGAGTGCGTGAAGCCATATCTTGTCTCTCCGTTAATCGTGTTGTCACTGTTGCGGTTAGCTCCGCTAAGGGTTCCAACAAATGAGGCGATTGATTGCTGCTCCAATGGTTTAAACTTCTCGCTTATAGCATAGATCAGTATGAATGTCTTTAAGTATAATTAAAATAAGTTTTTATTTCAATAATGGTTCGCGATATCGTTCCTGTTAGAAAATGTGTATCATAACTAGATTTGGTCGGAAAACTTGATTTGGACCTTTTCTTCTTGAGATCTGTTATTACAATAATTTTTGGTTTATATGTATACATAATTGTTACCCGTGAGTCCTTTTGACAGGTGGACTCCTGAAAGGGCTGGTTGGGAAACAGGGTAAAAAGGACACGTAAGGAAAATTCGGTAAAGAAATAAACCCAAAATATCTTCATATCAAAAATAAAATACTACTATATTAAAAAATATAGAAATAACCATTATACAAAACAAATTACAATTACAACAACAATAATCCAAACAAGAAAGAAAAGAAAAGAGAGCAGAAAGAAATATTTAATTTGTCATTGGCTCTATAATCATCTGCCAACACCCAGAATTTAGCCAGACTATAGAAAAAGAGAGACTCCTACATTGAAAGTTCATCTTTCTTCCGATCGGATCACGAACCTTCTCGCAGGGAGTACCAGTCTTCCAACTCTGGCTTATTGAGAAAAAATCGCTGTTTAAAAAGGTTAATTTCTGTTAGCTTAAACATTTTAGTTTTCTCCCGTAAGGTGCTGCGCCCTAGTGGATCCATTTGGCTAATTTCTTTATTTTCCGAGGGATAATATACAAATCCTGGCGCCTCCAGGCACAGGAGTCTGCAATATTTACAAAACCTAAGCGTAGGTAATGCTGGAGTAACGGTTCGATCGCAGTTGAAAACCTTAACAATATAATTTAATTTTTTTAGTTGATCCCATAACAATATCACTGCAACCCATGGAGGGTCTTGGGTTCAATACGTGGTAGAGACTGTCATAAAAATAAAAAATAGACGGTGTTTTGTGTACTGTAGAGAATCCATTACAGTACATACTTATAGGAAAATCATGCGATGATAGTTGTGAAACTATTGTTTAGATATTTTAACAAACCTTTCTATAAATACTTCTTGTGTATTTCTAAGTCATTGTTGATTTTATTTGCCCATCTGCCCGTTATGCCCCCCCCCAGATAAAAATCCTGGATCCACCCTTAGAGACTGTACTGTTTCTTGGACGGAATACACGGAGATGATTTGTGGTCCAGGCAACGAAGGAAAAATGGCGGAAACAATTCATGTAGAAGCCAATTTTGGCACACTTGTAGGGGAAGGTGTTCTTAACAACATACTAGGTGAAACTAAACGGGGCGAAGCTAAGGGTGGGGGGTCTATAAAGGCCCCTTTTTTTCAGTTTTTTGTTAATAACTCGTAAAATACTGCCTCTAGCGAAAAATATATAATTAATCTATATAAAATTCTCTATAAAAAAGGTTCTGTACACTTTCTAGAAATAATCTTGAAATGATATAAATTCGTATGATAACATTACATTTAAACAATCCTTTAATGAATTTTTGTCTCTACATGATAAAATAAACAGAGTTGTTAATAATGACTATTAGGGGTAAGGGTGGATATTTGGGCCCCCACTTTGTTTTTTTAATATAACTTTTTTATTTTTTATTATTTCCACCTGAAACTAATAGAAATACTTCTTTGGAATGTTTACATGTTATTTAACCTTCTTAAAACTAATTTTAAACGTATAAAAACATTTAAAAATGTTTTACTGAAAGTCTGCATTTTGTCGAAATTTTTTTGTGTGCTGGTATTATGGGCCCCTGGGTGTTTTTGAAGTAAAAATGCATAATAAGTATCAAAAACATTTTATTTTTTACAGTTAATGTAATTAGTCATTTTTATTGTAATATAGCAAAAAATCACAACTAGGTCTATTTACAAAAGTCGCATATATACGCATCTATCTCGCATATAGGCATTGGCCATGTTTTCTTTGTCCCATGACTGCCTTTTGGTCTTTTTAGGGGGTATCAAAACTTTTCGAGGCATCTGGAACATAAAATGTAACAAAACAATGTAGTGGTTGTAATATGGGCCTCCAAAAGTATGGGGCACTGAAAGGGGCCCGTTTATCCACCCCCGCCATCTTGAAAAACAAAACATTCTCAGCACTTAATTTAGCGTCGTAATAACAATATCTAATGATATACGCAATCTTTACAATATACCAAACACATATATTACCATGTTTCTACCAAATACTACAAAGAATATACGATAAAATTGGTTTAAACTCTTACCTTTCAAACTTTTGCTCAGGAACAAAAACTTGCACAACTCACAAACAATCAGCCATGACAGCTACTTCGCCTGCGCGCTCTGCAGTGTTTATTAGCTTCAAGCTTTAGTAGTTGCAGTGTTCACCGCTAGAATACATGGCCTGTATGACTAGATACAAAGGGGGCCCATATTACCCGCAGGGGCCCGAATATCCACCACTCCCCTTATATATATATATATATATATATATATATATATATATATATATATATATATATATACCACGTGGGAGGCCAAAGACCAGATGGATAGACAGGGTCAACAAAGATGATGAGGAGCTACATGTGGCAGACTGGAAAACAGCGGCCCAGGATAGACAGAGGTGGAGAAGGCTGGTAAAGGCGGCCAAAGATCTACAAGGTCTGTAGAGCCAACAGAAAAAAAAAAAAATATATGTATATATATATATATATATATATATATATATATATATATAATAGTATAAACATATATATGTTATTTTTAATATAAGCGGTGAGAGCAACACGAAGAATTGTTTCAGTTTTTTTTCTTGAATAACGAATTAAGTATGTAAAAAAAAAGGACTAGGTAACTAACTAATTAGTCATTATAAACTTTTATTAGGTTTTTGAATAATTTTTGGGAGAAACATTTTTTTTATTGAGATGTGAGGTTTCTTTTTCACTTTTACAGGAGCAATGTGAAATATTTGTTTCCTTTAATACTAGAAGCACGAATATTTTGTTTTAACCTGATTTTTCATTTATCACATTAAATTTATTTGTTTTAACCTTCTTAGCAGTAAATGGCTTCTTGTTTTACTTAAGCAATAAGGAATGCCGGATGATTGGAGATACTAAATATTTATAAGAAACAAGGCTAGTAATTTTCTAAACATTCAAAAATGGATGTTTAAAAATTTTAAATAATGACAAATAAAACAAATCAAATCCAGAGAGAAAAATAATGATATATTCTAGCTTATGCGGCCTTATATCTGCGTGACATTCAGCGGGGTGATAAAATACAGGGACATTGCATACAGTTGGCTTGTTGCAGCACGGGGTTTCGATGTGAATTTATTGAAGCGCTGATGGAGCCCAGTCAACGTTTTCGATGCATTGTTTAACAGGCACACATCTGACCTGGTATTCCTCATTCCCTTTACGTTATAAATAAATCCGTGCTATTTGTGTTACAGATTTTATTTGATTATCATTTTTTTTACTTTAATTGGTTTTTGTTTCGTAATTAATAAAATAAAAACCATGTTCTCTTTTTTTAACATATCCAATGTCTTCGATACAAATGCAAAGTATTGAAAGTAAAAAATACAACTTTTCAGGAGAATGAAAAAATGTTTCGAGGTTCATTCGAAATCGTAATTCAAAGTGCGTAATTATATATATATATATATATATATATATATATATATATATATATATATATATATATATATATATGTATATATATACTAGCTTTTGCCCGCGGCTTCGCTCGCATAGAATTTGGACTACCGCATAAAGTTTCTTGACAGTGCTTTTTAACAATAATTTAAAATAATAAATAATTTAATTATTTAAATAATTTAATTTGTTTCACTATAGGTTACTCGTAAAAAATTTCAGACGTCTAACTTCAAAACTGACGGATTCCATACAACCTTTGAACCCTTATTATAATAAGGGTGGAATTATCCAAACTTCTTTCTTATATCATACAAAGGACCTATCTGCAAATTTCAAGATGCTAAATTCCTGATTTGCCTTTAATTATGTAATATAATGGATTCTCCACAGTACCTCTAAAACTGTCGGGGGTGGGGAGGGGCACGTGCCCCCGTGCGCCCCCTAAATCCGCGCTTGCTATAGCCCATGTGTTATTCTGATGTATAACCTATATTACTGTAAAGTTTCATCCAAATCCGTTCTGTAGTTTTTGCGTGAAAGAGAGACAAACATACAAACTTTCACATTTATAATATTAGTAAGATTAGTAGTATATCAAAACAAATAGTTTCACTCATGTTCTTTCTGATATTTTAACAACTATGATCATGTTATTTTCCTTTAATTATGTACTATAATGGATTCTCCACAGTTCCTATAAAACTGTTTGGAGGGGGTCACCTGCACCCGTGCGTCCCCCCCCCCTAAATCCGCGCTTGCTATAGCCCATGTGTTATTCTGATGTATAACCTATATTACTGTAAAGTTTCATCAAAATCCGTTCTGTAGTTTTTGCATGAAAGAGAGACAAACATACAAACTTTCACATTTATAGTATTAGTAAGATATATATATATATACCTCCTTGCAGAACCGTTGTCCATGAAACAGCACAGTCTCTACCATGTACTGAACCCCAGACCCTTTATGGGTTGTAGTGGTACAGGTTTTTTTTTATATGTATTTTTTAGGGGGAGCTTTATTAATGGCTATATGAATTTTATATCAATTATCAATCCTAAAACAGCTGTAGTTCGAAACCGAAAAATGATTGCTGATTGAGAATTTTTCGTTCTCATTTTCAGTCCCTAGCAGAAAAAAATAGGCTTCGGTGTGAATAGCACTAAATAGTTATAGATATTAAGAAAAACATGTTAAGAAAAAAAAAAAAGTATATATCGCTGACTCTTGTCGGTACGATAGCACAGCCTTGAATATTAAATTTACTTCAGGCAGGAAATTAATACAGGAACCATTATGTTTTTCTCTCTCGTAAAATTTAGAAAAGTGTACTTGTTATACATAAAAGTACATTTGTTTGTTCTTTTAATCAATGTACAATCCTCTCTTAAAATGCACCTGGTGCAGTAAAAGAGATACCATGTATCATTGTTAATATTAATATGTTATTGTAAAAAAATAATAAAAGCCAAAGGGTTAAGAAAGAAAAAGAAAAAAATATATATTCATTCAACTTTATGCTGCGGTTAACTATGGCTACGGTGGGAGTCCTAAATTTAGCCTATCCAGGTTTAAAACATCAATAATTGAATTAATAAATCGATATGATTATAAATTCTGTTCAATGAATTGAATTTCAGTTATTTATAGTAAGAGATTTTTTTGTAATATAATTAGATATTATAATTCTTAAAAGTTGTCTGTTATTTGATAATAATCCACGTATTTCACAGTAATATATTTAGTTTTTAAGAGATTTCTAAAATCATAGCCTGCTATTTAAAAATAGCAATTCATCAACGAATAAAAGAAAAATTCAGCCACTTCAAGCTGGAAATTGCCCTTCCTAAAGGTCCTAAATATTGAAAATTGCTTGTATGCCCAGTAACAATTTTTTTTTTTTTAAATTTATTTATTGATATTTACAACTGTATTACAATTATACAACAAGTAAATAGAATGCATGTTACATAATGACATGAGAATGACAAGTAGAGAAACTACCCAATGGTTGTACTCAAATCAAAGTTTAAATAAGAAGGTCACGTGGCCATCTTCTTTTCAGACGCCTCGGAGGATTATCGGGAATTGAAGAGGAAGCTAGGTTTGAAACTAGAGGGTTTGAGTGGGAATGAAGTTTGCTATGAAAGGATAGATACCGGGTTCGGGCCAAATCAGCAACAAAAGGGACATTAAGGTCGTTATGGATGACTTTATTCTTAACAAAATAAGGAGCATTGAGGATTTTACGAAGGATTTTGGATTGCAGGGATTGGATACGAGAGGCATTCGATGGCTTAGTGGAGCCCCATAGCTCTACTCCATAAGTCCAAATAGGTCGTATGATGGTCATGTAGATGAGTCTTTTGTAGTTAATTGGGAGCTTAGAGCGTTTGTCTAGTAAGTATTGAAGTAGCCTGAAACGTCGAGCGGTTTCTTGTCTTTTCAGTCTTGTATGAGGATTCCAGGTTAATCGTTTCTCAAGGTGCAACCCTACGTATCGGATCTGTTCTACAGGCACCAGTGGGATATTATTAAAGGATACTGAAGGGCAGGAAGTCATTGGTTTACGACGTAAGGTAAAAGTGATTTGATGTGATTTTTGAGAATTTATTTTAATTCTCCAGTTTTGGCACCATTCTTCAAGATCAGTGATATGGGATTGGAGGCTATGGGATGCAATAACTGGATTGGTGTTGACTGATAATACACATATATCATCAGCATACGTGGTAAGGATAGTATTGGGATGAGTTGGGATGTCAGCTGTATAAACTGTAAAAAGGATTGGGCCGAGGATACTACCTTGAGGCCAGTAACAATTACAAATTTTTCTTTTGTTCCTAATAAATAAAAAGGATTCATAGTATTTCGTATTTTTTTTTTTTATACTAGTTTATAAGAATTAGAAAAAAGCCTTGGGCTTTAAAGGTAAAGCTTCAAGTTACTTAGACAGTGAGTGGTTCTGCTCTAATATAATAATAAATGAAGCAAAAGTGGTTGAAAAGAAAGGGAGCGCGCTACGGGAGCTGAATTGGAAACCAGGCAGGTAGAATTTAATTATGGCTTCAATTTACATCTCGGCTCTCGCATCGAGGCCTTCTTAAATAAGCCAAGTCCACCTCCGCAGACCAAAATGATGGCTTGTTATTTGAAGTGCACAGTGAGATCCTTAGATAGAGGGGAGAGTACGATGTTGTCAAAAATATTTGCTATTTCGTTATTAAATATATTAAATAAGTTAAGTTAATAATATGTTACGATACAGTGCCTGCAAAAGTTCCACTATAAACTATTAATAAACCAGAAGTTTGTTTATTCATCTAACGGTACTTTATGCTGCTATGGCTAATAGGACGATCCTACAGTGGTAGTCATAAATGTTGCCAATTCAGGTATATTAGCATAGGGATCTTTAACGGGGTCCTGAAATCGCTCAGGTCGGGGCCTCCTTTTTGGTTGGATGGCGTAACCGACGATTTTTACTTTTAAAAAATCGTAGGGACACCTATCGGGCAGCGAACCATCGGCATTGTACTAAGGAGGTTGTTATCCCAACCACAACACCACATGTGATCCTCATATTGAATTGTTAATCTATATACGTATAGATGGGGTTGAAAAATGTGCGAAAAACATAATATTGAATATTAATGAAATTGGCTCACTAATAGAAATGTATGTATGTCTAGGATCAACATATATGAGGTTGTAAGATCCTAAGCTAGTCTAGAATAATGATTTCTGCCATTCTCTGGAACTGATTCTTCTTATGTTACCGGTTGAAATATGGATTGCAAATCTCCGAAAATTATTCCTCGGTCATATTTCACCCAAATTTTAAAATATATTCCAGTTATTTAAATTTAAAAAGATATTTTAAAAATGTATAATATAATCCCGGTTTAATTTAGTGATGTCCTACCTCTTTGCAACAGGTCTGAAACATATGTTCGGTATAGAAATGTCTAGGAGCTGGCGTAGGGCGGTGGCTACTAGAAGCTTATTAGCTCGGATGGAGTCCCTGATTTATTTTCCTGCCGTGTCCCATGGGACGCACACCCTCCACTTATCTGACCTATATTCCCTCTTCCAGCAGATCAATGTGCTTTGAAATGTTCATGTCAACAAGGGTTTGTTATAACTTATATTGTTTTGTAAAGCAAAGTATGTACTAAATGTTTCTTTAGATTAATCTCTATGTACTCTTTCATCTCCAGTTACCATACTGTTTTAGAGTGCCTTTTCATATATTTCCGAAGTCAATATAACTTCCGATCCTTTAGAAATATAACCCTTCGTACATCCTGAATTAATTCATTCCGTGTTATTCTGACTCGAAGTATTTAAAAATCTTCATATATCTTTACACCAATTTACCTCGTTCACCATATAAAAAAAAAAAAAAAAATCATTCATGCCTCTTCCTAGTGGGATTCCTTACCATTAGTAAATCCTCATCCTTTATTTCATTAAAACCATTATTTCTCAACTTTGTTAATCATCAGTATTCCGCGGATACGTACAAATTAACAAAATAATACTCCACATTTCGATGCTACCTGGTCGCCTTAGCATGACGCAAGAATAATCCCGTTTGGATACGCGAATGTTATATTTAGTCCTCTGGAATACGTTCCAAAGAAAACGAACGTCGAAAAAAACGACACAGCCATAGCGGAGTCTATCCTGACATATGCTTCCTAAACGTGGACAATGAACCTTCATGTGTACTCAAAGGTGAAGCCAGCTGAGAATGGATTTCTGGAGGAAGTGTCTCCGTGTCACCAGACTAGATAAAATCAGGAATGAAGTAATTGCAGAGAGTATTGATGTGCGTATGTCAGTAAACGAAAGGATCGGGGCTCGCAGTCTAAGAAGGTACGGCCCAATAAGGTCCTTATTATACCTGGATAGGAAAAATTTAGGACTCCAACTGAAACGTCGTCCGATTAGCCATTTTAGCATAAAGCGACTTGAAGTGAATAAACAAATCAACAAGCAATTTAAATAAAGGGATTTATGATCTCTATAAATTTCCACTTCCTTCATTAATTTTATTTAATTAATATATTTTGTTTTATAGGGTAATATTTTGATATTAATTATCATTCTATGAATTAATTTTAGCTTTGTAAATCAATAGGGAAGTTAAATTTGTTTTATTGAGTTCTATTTCTTAACCAGGGAAGATAAGATAAACTCAAGGATTCTCCGGACAGAATTAAATGCATTCCGATAAATATCCAATCTTAACTTTAATGGAGAAAAGAATTATTTTTACGTAAGGTATAATAAATGTTACATATGTATTAGAAAAAATACTTTATCACTACAATCGTCGAAGGGTATTGGGGTTTAGTACACAGAAGAGACTACTGTTTATAAGCTAACATTTGTGTAATGAGGTGATTAGGCTCCATCAGCGCTAAGTTTTCCTATAATTAAGGGTACCAACTTAATATATCTAAAGTTGAGAGGCTAGGTGAGCTCCTTGAGGGTCTGGAAATCTCGCAGCATCGATCCTCAGCTACAAACAGCAGAGATAATCTATCTTCCACAGCTGGTCTCAATCCAGCATCTCATTAGCTCAGTGCTCTACGCACCAAGCTACCCCGCTCTATAAGTGCCATATGTATACCTATCAAATTTTTGAAGGAATTGGCTGAACATTTTATTTTATTTTTTTTATATTAACACTTTATTGAAATATTACAATCTGCCACTTATGGGCAATAAGTAATAGTGCTGTGTAGCTTACAGTCATTCCATAACAAAACAATAATATAAACAAAATAAAATAAAATAAAATAAATAAATATATACATGCGGAAAAATATATACATGCGGTAACAGAAAGAAAGTAATGCGGTAATAATAATATTAAAGTAAAATAAATAATAAAGTAAAATAAATAATAATAATAATACTAATAATAAAATAAAATAAAATGTACACATTCATACCCTATTTACAATTTGCCTGGGGTCCCCGAACTGAGCTTCTTCCCCAGGAATGAGGGCAAAGCAGGAGTCCGGGAGGCCCCAGCCCCCTTTCCCAGCCGCGTCACTGGCATTAAACGCCAATGGAAGCTGGTAAGGGCGCTTCACACACACAGGTCGTGAGTGAAGAATCTGGCCAGTGCCAGTACTCCAAATGGCATTATTACAACAGATCTCGGGGCCATTGCCGGTCGAACATTTTATTAACGATTCTTTTTTTTTTTAGCGTAAAATAATATTACATACATGATTTTTAGAACACGTAACAGGATTTATTGGGAAGGGTAAAGGGTAGGTAAAAGTGAGCATTTTTATATAACAGCTGGAAGCAGTGGCTAAGACCTATAAAGGTTTTGAATTACTAAAGCATCAAAAGGATTTTCAAAGGATTCCTCATGTAACCCTCGCTTTCTCTGAGTTTTTCAATTCATTTGTGCTACAAGTTAAAAGAAATTCATGTGGCTCAAATTATTGTCGGTAGACATAATTAGTTTATACCTTTGCGGAAAAGCGATTTCCTGGAGAAAGTATTATATTTTAGTCAGACAGAAGGATTTTCATTTTATTTGAATTTTTGATTGAATTATGGTCATTGCAAAGGTTTCATTATTGAAAATAATAAGCTAAAATTATTTATTATATACAATTTCCTCTATTTACTAATTCCGAAACATTTGATGTATTTCTTCAAAATTTATAACTGAAATTTTTTTTTCTTTTATTGTGATTATTTAAATATTTTTATTTTGAAGAGAAAATTATTAAAGAAAAATTAAAGAATTATTAAGGATTTTATATTAGGAATTTTACTTACAATTTTATTAAGGATACATCTGTGGAAATCTGAAAATGACAGAGGTTTTCCCGTATTGGTCAATACTTCTAATCATTTAGAACTATAACCCTTAGTTAATTCTAAATGAATTCACTCCTTATTATACTTTAGCAACTACGATACTTTCTATAGTGCCTGCAAGATAGTACAAAATTCAAAATGGCTATAGAAAGGAATTTATTAGATCTACAACTCTTAAGTTATAAATAGCTGTATTTTGAAGAGAAAATATATGTCCTGGCCGGGATTCGAACCCGGATTCTCCGCATCTTTAGCGCCGTACTCTACCAACTAAGCTACCAGGGCTCGTAACCAGGCCAGACAAATCCATTCTCTTCACCGATTTGTCTGGCCTGGTTATGTTGGTAGAGTACCGCGATAGAGACGCGGAGAACCCAGGTTCGAATACCGACCAGGACATATATTTTCTCTTCAAAATAAAGCTATTTATAACTTAAGAGTTGTAGATCTAATAAATTCCTTTCTATAGCCATTTTGAATTTTGTACTATCTTGTAGGCACTATTGAAAGTATCGTAGTTGCTAAAGTATAACAAGGAGTGAATTCATTTAGAATTTACTAAGGGTTATAGTTCTAAATGATTAGAAATATTGACCAATACGGGAAAACCTCTGTCATTTTCAGATTTCCACAGATGTATCCTTAATAAAATTTTAAGTAAAATATTCTTTAAACTTGTCAGGCAATGCACTAACCCTTCTTGTATATTTTTCGGGAATCCAGTGAAGGTAATTGAAGGTTCAGATATTCGACGCTCTACAGATTTAAGATTCAAAACATCTACAAGAATACTATTTGTTTTCCACATAAGATATTTTTAAATAGCGATGCCACGTTTGTACACATTAAAGTAACAGGTTTCGAACACATTTACAACGGCAGCTGCCCGAGGGCGAAGAATATCGCTGGTGTAAGATCTGAAAGCTGAAGGGGTTGGCTCGTTCACCAAATTAAAATTGATTTGGACTGGGTTTGAATATTAAACTGGCTGGAGAGCGGTGACTTATGAATTGTAAATTGTGGGCAGATGAATATTCTCACCTCCGCGAGGCTTTAGTAACTCACTCAAACCCACCTCCCGTCTTTAATTCTCGAATGGGAGGGTTTTTTCCCCTCTCAACAGTTCAAAGTTATGAATTGAAAAGGGCACGCCACATATTGTATATTCCTTTGTAAAAATGTTCGGGCTTAATTTATTACTTGACTGGATGAATTTTTCAGATTCCTAATTCCGGATATTTTCAAGAGATAAAATAACCAAATGAAATATTTCATATTTTTATTTTTTTATTTTTGAATTAGCTCCCATATAGCTATGAAATATTTTTAGGTTTTATTTAACTATTTTAGAAATAAACTATAAAAATAGAAAATCAAGGTATTAGATAAGAGAAGAGAATAAATAAAACAGGATTGCATGAAAAATTACGATAACAATACATGAAAAGTTCTTATTGGGTAATAGTTGGATATTTTTTAGTTATACAATTTTTGGTGTGTTCATTCCCACGACTATTCTGGTCCGGAAAATTCATTTATCTTTCAAATCATCATTTTGGTTTAGTCGAGCGATTTTATGCTGCCGGAATGTCAGGTTCGCAACCGGACAAAAACCATGAAAATTATACGGCAAAGGCAAAGATAAAATTGCTTGAGTAAAATGCCAAAAAGTATGATAAAGTATTTTTTGAAAATTTGGAGTTTTCCGCTTTTGCTCGTGATAAAATAAATGATATTTTGCAGTTAAGGAGAATATAGTCAGGATGGTCAATTAATATTGAAAATATTTATTAAATGCTGAAGTTTCAGTTTAATAGATTTGTTAAGAAATATTTGGAAGAGCTAGTCATTTTTACACCATAAGTAAGATATATCTAGAATGTATCATATATCATATATCATATATACGATAATGTATCGTATATCATATATCATATGGATATAGAAACATCTGAAGGAACATTTGCTATCGTTCATAATCAGTATTCATGATTGCTGAATACAGCAATAGAAATAACTATACTTTTATTCAATGCCTTATATTTTCAAAGTATTGGGTAGGTTGATAGGTAAGCCTTCTTATCAAACCCTCTCCATTCTCAACAGCCAAGAAATGTTTACGGAGCTGTGGGTAATATGATTGATCATAAATTAGTCAATTGAATCGAGAATCGAGGAATTTGTGATTCTAAACGGACAACTTCGATACGTCAAAAATTGTTTTTTCACATTTTTCACTAGTTTAGTCGAGCGATTTTGTGCCCTCGAAACTTGAAATTTAGACCAGAACTAAAATCACGAGGTACTAGGCGACATAGGGTCGTGTGTGGTAAAATTGATTGTAAAATAGGGAAATTTCGTAAAAGATAAGAAAAAAACAACGAAATTTTGGAGTCATCCGCTTCTGATTCCTAATCACTCAATTTCAAGGATTTTTTTTTTATAAACTTAATTTCATTAGACGAGTTTGGCGTTGCAAGGTTAAAGTGGGGTTTTTGTAAATAGCGAAGGGACTCATTAGCTGCTACTTCATCTAGTATTAGCCACTTCATCTGTGAATCGATGGCGCATTCCAAGTCAACTCTTGTCCAAAAGTCGGGTTTCTACGTTGGCATTGTTATCCAACACCGAACGTTCCCAACAGAGCCGAAGTAACGGGCTATAGAAATTCTATCAGAAGTAACTCTTCTGCACACTTGACCCGGGACTGTGGAAGTTTTAACATCCCAGGCAAGTTTAAATTGTGTAGTTTGTTGCCAGATTTCAAAGGACACTCTGGGAGTCGGAACGCCGACTCCGTACTCTTCTAATTTAGAAGCACAGTTCCTCTGTTTGTTCATGTGATAATCTAATGATCGCTCGGGAGTCTAGCGCCCTCAACCTGTTGTAGCTCCGCAAACATAATCAATCTGTCACCTCTCTATTCTAGCCCTACAGCCGAGTGTTGTTGTCAATTGCAACAACTCTACAATGAGGTACTCTAAGAAGAACAAGAACCAATAGAAAAGTTAATTAGATTTTACTAGTTAGACTTGTCATTTCTCATTTTTATGTATATTCTTCATTCTACAGCACTTCTTAGTGTTAAACTGTGCAAATCTTAAACCTGACGTTCACTCAACATTTTACCATTGATTTCGCTATGTATGATTTTATTTGACAATTTTGAATCACTCCAATCTAATTCCATTATATTAATCATACACGGGTCATCACTTAAAATGTTTATAGTGAACTGTATTTCATAGACTACTCATTTTTTAATGTATTTTTTTACGAGCCGAACCATAGAGGTATAGTGTTTCTACACGCTCCAGCTGTTCCTACTCCAGCAATAATCCTTTCTCTCTTCTGCCCATCTCTCACGCCTTGTACTCTCCTCTACAAGAACCTTGGTGCTTTTGAGTCGGCTTCTAAATCTCTCTCTGCCCAGGCAGTCCTCAACAGTAATTCCAGGTGTCTTAAGTTCTTCTTTCATCTGCTGTGCATAACCACTCTGGCTTTTCAGGTTGTATTCATTATCAAATATTTGCTTATTCAACCTTGCAGGATCCATCCTGATCATATGTCCGAAGAAACCTAGTTTCATTTTCCTCGTTATTGCCTCCAAGCCCCCTGTCCGTATATTTCTTTAATTATTCTAAATCTTTAGCTTCTCTGTGATATTTTGTTTGTGTATCAAACTATCAATATTTTCGTCAACGATAGCAACTAGATACAAGGACGCGTCTGTTATAAGTGTTTTTTGACTGTTTGTTCATCTAAATATTACGGATCGTTAGGAATAATGTTCTATAGGCCTTCTTTCTCTGTGGTATCTTTTAATATTGTAGCCGATTTTGGGAGAGTCGCACGATTATACATATATTTTGTTTTAATTTATTGGTTTTACAATAAACGAATCTTGTATCCCACAGTCTACATGATAAACGTTTTATGAGGTTATTGAAAGTCAATGAATTATTTCTACATTATGTTTTATAATATTCTCTAATTATTTTCTCCTTCTGAAGGTTTGATGGATAAGTCTTCTCTGATTATTTTTTAGTTGCCCAAATGGGTTTCAGATCTACGTCATAGGGGGAAGTAGTCAACTGAATAAGGGCATTATATTCCGTGCGTTCGAGTCTAACTGTAGCTGGTAATTTCATTTATTATCTTAAGAAATACATTTGTGGGGGTAGGTGTATTTTATACATCCCTATATTTTTAAGAAGTGTAAATAAACCGTTATATAACGATGGCCTACACGAGTTGTTATATAAATCTTTTTATTATGACCAGACTTGGATTGTAGATGCTTTTCAATAACAAGGAAATATAATTATATAAAATATTTTGTAATCTTAGTTTATATATAGGAACAGGAGTTATAAAATGGCTATTGTAACGTATAACAATAAGTTTCTTCAGTTTACAATCAAACAGCTTGGAAATTTCAGGCTAAATCTCCGGCCTGGTTAAAGGGGAAGGACAATGTAGAAGTAGAGAAAGAAAAGAACAAAAAATAAATGAAAAAGAACAACCTAAACGCTGAAAAAGAAGCCATAATAGGCTGGCAAAGCGGGCATTATAAGAAACGGCAGAAGAGTGGGGGAGGGTCTAAATTAGTCTTTGTGGTACTACTTCCGGAAAAAGGCGGAATAAATCTCGGACACTTGTTGTTCCGGTTCTAAGTAGTCCATTGCTAGAGATAACGCTAAAAACACAAAGCTGCCTTGCGTGCCGTTTCAACTGATGCTAATCCTTTGTCGGCAAATTTATAACGTTCAAATTATATATGTATCCTTAACAGTTTAAAATATAACAATCTGTTTTCGCTTGTAAAAGCATTTGATTGTATAAAAATCATTATTCCATTTTCAAAGATCCAAATTGAAAAATGATATTTTGGTTTCTTTTTTTAAAATAATATAGGAGAAAAGCGTGCACATAAAATAGAAGGGAGTAAATATAATTTACATAAGGGAGGCAGCTCAGTGGCTGAGTGGCTCAGCTCAGTGGCTGATATTTTGCTTTCTTTTTTTAAAATAATATAGGAGAAAAGCGTGCACATAAAATAGAAGGGAGTAAATATAATTTACATAAGGGAGGCAGCTCAGTGGCTGAGTGGCCGTGGCGAATGTCCCGGGTCCAAATACGGCTGTGGTAGATATTGCTGTGTATCGTACCAGGCGTTATTATAAAAAAAATATATATTTACATAATAAGCAAATGACCGTTTGTAAGAAATAGGTCACTCAGTTAGGAAGGTTAGAAACCATCGTTAAGGCTAGTCAAGAGATACCAAAGAAGGGTGTCCAAGACTCCACCTTTGATGAGACACTCTGAACAGATCCTGAACTGTGAAGGAGCGAGGATACGGAAGGAGGCAGGCGAACGATGCTGGCGCAGGAGATTCCGAAAGCGGCCAGGCAGAGACCTGTAGACGTGATCTACCACTGTTCTACAGGATAATTTGTAATTTAAGTTCTGTATGTATTTTATGGCAATCCTATACTACATCTGTATCATTAAGCGCACTTCCCAATGTTTACATTAGATCATTAAATTCTATATTAAATTAAAATTAAATTCTATACAATTAAATTCTATATAATTAAATTCTATTAATAAAGTATATTTATTATATGTTGTGTGAAGGAGATAGCTGGGGGGTGCAGTAAAAAAAACACTGAATAAGTAATAAACTTATAATTATGTGCCGACGTTTCGACCTACAGTCTAGGTCATCTTCAGGGCTATGAGAGAGAAACAAACAGAACAAAAAATATAAAAATGTACAGAAACAATAATATGGTGACAAGTAATGTAGAAAATTAAAATAGTGGCAGATATGAAGATGAAAGATAACGAATATTAAAAAATTGACAGAATATAACAAAATTAAGATATAGACAGATTTAAAAAAAAATAATTAATGATAATGAAAAGAAATTAAAATAGTGACAGATATAATAAAATTAAGATAAAGACAGATATAACAAAATTAATGATAATGAAAATAATGACAGATATAATAAAATAAGACAGATTTAATAAAATTAAAGAAAATGAGCAGAAATTATAAATTATAAGTAACGCATATAAAACAAAATACAGAAAATAAATGTACAGAAACTTTACTATCCTTTCTGTACATTTATTTTCTGTATTTTATTTTATATGCATTATTTATAATTTATCATTTCTGCTCATTTTCTTTAATTTTATTAAATCTGTCTTACTTTATTATATCTGTCATTATTTTCATTTTCTTTTCATTATCATTAATTTTGTTATATCTGTCTTTATCTTAATTTTATTGCATCTGTCACTACTTTAATTTCTTTTCATTATCATTAATTTTTTTAAATCTGTCTATATCTTAATTTTATTATATTCTGTCACTTTTTTAATATTCGTTATCTTTCATCTTCATATCTGCCACTATTTTAATTTTCTACATTACTTGTCACCATATTATTGTTACTGTACATTTTTATATTTTTTGTTCTGTTTGTTTCTCTCTCATAGCCCTGAAGATGACCTACACTGTAGGTCGAAACGTCGGCACATAATTATAAGTTTATTACTTATTCAGTGTTTTTTTGACTGCACCTCTCAATTATCTCCTTCACATTAGATCATCCAGTCAACTATTTTCATCTCGTGTATTTATTATAATTCTTTTGGTGCTTACTTAACAGACAGACTTGACAGAGCTTTCCTTATCCGATCCTCCTCCCTTTGGAACTCTACACCTTCTTCCATTCGTCGTTCCAATAATCTTCCAAGCTTCAAATACCGTATATCCCTACAATTCCCAAAAAATCGAAAATAGTAGAGGATCAGTTTTGACTTAATGTTCTCTTTATACGATGAATGAATGATGTTTTTTGATGTACATTTATATGTTATTATCTATTCATATAAATGAGTGTGTGGAATTTAAACCACGTACATATGTATTATTTATGTCATATAGATATATATTAAAAGAGACCCAAAAATACAAAAAGGGATGATATGTAAATCTCTAATAATATTGTTTAATCTTTAAAATTGGAGAAAAAAAAAGCTATATCCAGTAAAAAAAAATTTATTCCATATTTATCAAGATACGTTTCGGCCTAGGCCATTATCAATCTTCTGTATAAATTGTTTCATTTTTTCCTATTATATGGTTAACAATTCAACCATCATTCATCTCAATGTAAGTGGTTTTATTCTATAAAAAAAAAATGTAATTCAGAGGGATCCAAACAGTCAATTGACTATAGAGGACATAGAATATAATCCAATTCAGAATAATGTTAGGTCGTTTAAAAAAATAATAATTTGAGTAATAAACTTAAATGATTGTTACGGCTTCCCAAAATCAAGTAGAATACTTAAAATATATTCAAGACTATAAAACATAGCAATATAAATATTTCTTTCTTGTAGTATAAACAATATTAAAGGTGCCATTCAAATACAATCTTTGGTTTCCATGGGGCAGCGGCTATCTACTGCTCCTTATCCTTAGGTATTTAGCAGCGTACAATAATGATAAAGCCATAAATTGGTATAGATCTGTGGATTATGGCAGTTCGGGGACAAAAGACGCATTTTACTTCTTACCCCCATACAGACCATCCTTATATTATTAAATCGGCCTTTTTTCACACACCGGAAAACCGCATTGCACTCTCTAATAATACAAACGAAATGGGGTCATTCCATTCTTTAGTTGTCGGTCTATACTTTCGGCTCTTCTAAAAATAGACCACTTAGTTCAATTGAGAAAGCATTTTCCTGTCAAGTTTATTTATTATGAATTGAATTATAACAACCATAGTCTGTAGATACATTGATCTTGTTGATGTAACAAGAAAATGAAGCAATCTTATCGGAGCAGTTTCGGATTACAATATAAATTGGTTTTTAATATAGCTCTCGAAACGAATCTCTGTCCTCTTGTATCATTTAATAACATCCCACTGATTCCAGTAAAACAGATCCGGTACTTAGGACTACACCTCGACAACTTAACTTGGAATCCTCATACTAGACTGAAACGGCAAGAAACACCTCGCCGTTTCAGGCTACTTCAACACTTATTAGACAAACGTTCTAAGCAATTAATTACAAAAGACTCATATACATGACAATCATTAGACCCATCTGGACTTACGGAATGGAGCTTTGGGGCTCCACTAAGCCATCGAATTCCTCTCGTACTCAATCCTTACAATCCAAAATCCTTCGTAATACCCTCAATGCTCCTGACTTTTTTAGGAACAAAGTAATCCATAAAGACCTTAAAGTCCCGTTTGTTACTGATTTGGCCCGAATCAGATATCAATCTTTACATGACAAACTTCATTTCGACTCAAACCCGCTAGTTTCAAACCTCGCAACCTCTTCAATTGCTGATAATACTCCGAGGCGTCTGAAAAGAAGATGGCCTCGTGACCTTCTAAGTAGAACTTTTTGTTTAGAACTATCACTTTTTTTCTCTACTTGCCTTTATCTCGGGACATGATTTATCTTTCATTATATTTGTTTGATGTATTCAGTATACAGTTGTGAATTTCAATAAATACATTAAAAGAAAAGGATTTCCTAGTTCTGTTTCGGCAAATCCAAAGTAAAAATATATTGTTATCCGATTTTGGCAGGGTTAATCTACTAATAGAATAAATGTTTCTAATTACAGGAGGGTATAAGTGGTGCAATTAGATTGGTATTGGACGATCTGCCTAATACCCCTGACCTTTGAAGGCGTTACAGGCCACTGAAGATTATTAGCGTAATTAATTGGTGTTGATGTCATTTGATTGCAGTTCTCCTGTAATCTCAATCTCAAAGGATTTGGTCTAACCGATTCATGCCAAATGTAGCCGTGAAATTCTTTCATGCTTATAATTGTTCTGTTTAAGGATCATGTGTAAGATTGCTTAAGTATAATAATAATAAACAATAAGGGAATCACGTACAATAATTTTCGTAGTTAGTTCCGAATTTCATTCCGTCGCTCCTAATCTACCCACCACGATTGTGGTAGACTATTGGATACAAACGATTGGCAGAATATTGTTTTCTAGACCTTTTTAAAGCGTGCTAGGATAGTAATAAAAATTTTGGTCCGTAACTACAGTATACTTAAATATTTGTTGTATAAAATAAACCATCAAATAAACCTGTGAATA
Source organism: Arma custos (assembly GCA_037127475.1). Taxonomy (NCBI): domain Eukaryota; kingdom Metazoa; phylum Arthropoda; class Insecta; order Hemiptera; family Pentatomidae; genus Arma; species Arma custos. The sequence goes on from CM073763.1 coordinate 9,093,813, forward strand.
ATTTGTACAAATATTATATTTTTTAACATTCAAATCATTATCCGTACCTGACAGAAAAGTATATATGTAAATATCTTAAGAAAGAATACACATGAAATTTTAGGCATGAGGAGGGGAATACGAAGTTGCGTTCATTATCATACGTTCATTATTTCATAAAAGCTCATGAATAAGAATTCTCGAATTTCTTCCCTCCCTTGAGGCCGCTACACACGGCCAGTTCGATGTTTCAGTTTGGTGTGTTTATGTCTACATATATCACTTCTAACTGAACGCAACATTCGCATCCACACGCCAACATCGGTGTGTCAGTTTAATGTGCTACCCCTTGGAAGCTGCAAGGTGTACAGGAAGCTCCAAGCTCCTAGCTGGTCATTGTACTACAATTTCGGTTGGTAAATTGGTAAATTGGTACCCCTATACTTTTTTTAATTCCTTCCGAAATGCACTGCTTAAACTGTTGATTTTCCTCGTTACTACCGATTTTCTTGCGAGGGGATCGATCTCTTTAACTTTTTTAACAACAATTTTATATGATTCCCCTCTAGTTTTTGTTTGTTAAGATAATCCTTTGAAGTTACTTTCCACAAACATTCTTCCACTGTGTACACTTCTCTAAAGCAAAATCTTTGCCCGAACTAACCATATTATCAATGAGTAATAACAAACACACAGAACTAAGGAATACAAACGCGATTGAAAGTGTGATGCCTATCCAAACGACACATGTATGCATGATCAAATAACTAATGTGACCAACTGAACTGAAGCGACGATACACACTCTCAATTCGGACTGTCGTCAGTTCGGTGTGTCACACCGAAATGATGAATTTTCATCCGTCCATCTGTCCACTTTTTTCGTTGTGAGCTCACATCAATTTAGCTAACACAAGGTCAGTTCGATGTGAACACACCAAACTGAGACATCAAACTGACCGTGTGTAGCGGCCTTTAAATCGGCGATTTGCATGAAAATCACCGCATACCTCATAAAAATAATTGAAAAAGATTTACTATTTTAGTTAGTAGCATAGTTAGTAGTGGCCCTTTAAATCAAATCTAAAATAATGTCTTAGTGGTATCTTTGTAAGTGCTGTTCATCATTAATCCAGAAATACTAAATTTATAGCAGGTTGTAGTAAGAATTGAAAATGTTTTCGACATCAGAGCAGTTTTATGCATTTTGATTAAATATGCCTGATTCCATTCAATGTTGTTTCAGTTCTTTCGGATTCCGCAGGAGCCTTCAGTAAGCTGAGTAGTTTTGTAAAGCGAGTACGAAATCCTTAGTTATTCCCTGCCCTAATTATACCTGAGTAGTCAAAATTTACAAGTCTGTAGTATCATCCGACTAGCCATAGCAACATAAAATAAATAAACAATAAACAATAATTCCTTTTAATAACTGTTTAAAGTTTTTGTTTAGGTTTGTTTTTTAAATTTTAAAAATTGTTTTAATAGCAGACTTTCCATTAGTTAATTTCAAATTGGAACCCCACCAGAGTTATAACTCTCTTAATGTTCTGGAAGAGTACCATACGATAGTACTATAGGTGGGTGGATATTAGCTGTTAGGTGGTGGCTGGAGCTGGAGTGTTTCCTTTAAGATAGCTGATAAGGCTCCTCCAGAGGCGAGTCGATAATGCCTCCAGGTAGGTTCCGGCCACCTTTGACACCTAGCTGGTGACTCTTCGCTCCTGGTACCACTGCATTGAATGGTAGTACTAGAATTGAATAACATAGTGGGCTGATTCATCATGAACTATCACATTTTATAAAATTAGTATTTTCTCATTGTATAATACTTAATTAATGGTATTGACCAAATCCATATATTAAAGATATCACAATTTGAGCCGTTTATTTTGAAAGTGGCCTGACTAAGTTTTTCAATCTTTTGCCAGTTACCATGGTTACATGTACAACTTCACATTATATATCAGTGAAGCATTTCAGGTTGCTGATATTCCGAGCAAATACGATAAGTTTTTGACACATAATTTTTCAGAATTAGTTCAATAACTGAACCGTGTAGTTTGAAAGTGGCCTAACTCCATTTATTTTATACTTATATCAAGATATTTACTATTGATAATGTCTGAAAGCAGTGGTGAAGGGTCGGAAAGGTAATAATTTTATTGTAAATGAAATGAGACAAATAGTTTTTGTATCAACAAAATTATTAGAAGACGCAATTTTTAAAAGGGTAAAGAATTCTGATGGAGAATCAGTAAACTGGTTACAAATATGCGTTTTGTTAGAAATGAACCATATAAAATTTTCTATAAGACATCAATGAATGAGAATGAAAATTTGAAAGTCCTGAATTTATTACCACGTCGGGGTAGACCAAGAAAATGCGAAAACATTGTATTGACACCACTTTATAAAAATATCAGACAAATTACAACAGCAAAATTCAAGGACATGATTGACCTTTTGTGATATATACCACCGGAACATCATGATTTCTTCAAATCCCTTTCACACGAGCAAAATGTAGATGAATAGTAAATTGATTTGTTATAAATTTATGTTTGTAATTTTATATGTTCTTTAATTAAAAAATGTTTTGAATCGCATAAATTGTGTTTCAGAAGTGTTTTAATAATATGCCAAATAAATTGAGTATTGTTTTTTCAATTTTCAATCTTAAATTATGTTGAATGGACTTGGGTACCTTCAAATTTTATAATGAATCTGGTTGTTAATTTTGAAAGTGGCCTAACTCCATTCTTGATAAGAAAACGCACATTATTAACTTAATAATTGTTACAATTTTAATAGCAACCATAAATTTAACACCCTTAGATACGCTTAAACAGTATGACTCATTAGTATCCTATATGTATATTTTTAAATTCATTGAAACGCAAACTCTTAAATATCTCCATTTGAAGATAAATGGAGGTAGGCCACTTTCAAAATAAACGGCTCATTTATACTATCATGTAAAAAAATTCTAGAATTACTGTTTTAACTTATTCGATTATTAATATGAAAAAAATTCTTTTAGTATACCAAACTATCAATGTTTATGTCAACGGTAGCAACTAGATAGGTACAAGGACGCGCCTGTTACAGGTTTAGTTGTTATGAATAAGAGAAAAAACCTGTACCACTACAACCAATGAACGATCTTGGGTTCACTACTTGGTAAAGAATGTAGTTTCAAGGCCAACGGTTTTGCAAGGAGGATATGCTCAACCACCAATTTTTCTCTTATTAAGGGTACTCCCTCTGGAGGCTGGATGAGTCCCAGGAGTTTCTCGGGACCCCACAGGAGCTCTTCCGGCTACAGATTAAATACATTATCAGCCACAGCTCAACTTTCACCCGGGACCTTTAACCCGGGCAACTGAGCTCCCAATATAATTGTTTATTATTATTCAGAGCTGTATAGTATTGCATATATAGGTAGTATATACACTTACATTTCATTTACTATTGTTGGAGAGCTATTACAAAGTAAAAGTTAAATATCATTATTATTAAATTTATCCCGATAAATGTAATAAAGTGTAATAATTTGACGCAAAAAATTGTTAGTATTCAACTTACTTTTTTTTTAAAGGAAACCATTCAATGCGTTAAATCTTGTTGTCATTTATTTTTGATCAATTCATCAACTGCTGTTTTTGTTTTATTGTCGGGTAACTCTTGTAGTTCATACAATGCAGTACAGCTTTACTATCTTGGCCTTCTACTGCGATGTGTGCGATATGTTTATTGAGAGAGTAAAATAAATTCATGGGGAAGAAAATGTTCTGGGTGGAAGTCAAAGACTTAATTCCTTACACAGTCATAAATTATTTATTAGAAATCGACGTTTCGGACCACATTGCAAGCCTGCAGATGGCTTTTCTAACCTGCAATGTGGTTCAAAACGTCGGTTTCTAATAAATAATTTATGACTGTTTAAGGAATTAAGTCTTTGACTTCCACCCAGAGCATTTTCTTTCCCATGAATTTATTTTACTCCCTCAATAAACATAATGAATACTGAAGAACTACCGCTTCGCTTTGTTTTTTATATCAAACATGTTATCATAAATGGTACAGTTTGTTTTTTATGAAAACGGTAATAGTGAATTTATAAATGCAATACAGTGATCTTACAATTAGTGCTAATTTAGAGAAGTGAATAGACTGTTTTAAGAATGCTTTCACAAAGTTATTTCGGAACAGATCATTCTCATATGTCAGCGTGTATATTGCACCAAACTAGTACCACCTTGTAATCACAAATGTGTGTAATTCTTCAGCACCTTATTACACCATCCACATTGCCTCAGTTAAACTCAATATATCCCTTCTGCACGCGCTCTCCTTTTGGCATCGGCACAAGTATCTTTATTAACAGATACCACAAATCTGGGCTGTTTCCTACAACCGATCCCCGAGTTTCTTTTTCGAGTCTCTTTGTACCGACTTGTTCCTCCCAAGTTACTCCCTTGGCCTTGATTCAACTTAGGCTGGACATTATCCTTATTCAGGAATATCAGGACCCTGGACCCCACCCAAGGATTGATATAAGACCAGTAAATAAGGATTAAGCCTCTGATCCACTTACATCCGATAAAGCTTCTTCCATAAATTCCTGGCTGCAGTTACCCGTTTCGGTAACTGAAGAAAGCCAATTTTCGAAATTTAAAGTTTCCGCTTTTTGTCCCTAATACTTCAATGATATGCTGTAATTTAGCTACAAAACTAAAGAAAATGAAGTAGTAAATATGAATGAGCAAAACGGACATAATTAATATGACAATGGTTTATCAAATGCAAAACAGAATAGAAAAAGAGCAATGTAAAGCCAACAACTAATCCTATGATCTCCCATATAGGTGCTGTTTGTAAGATTTTCTAATAAATTTTATTTTTATTTAGTTTCTGAAGATCTATATATATGAGTATCTGTAATTATTTTTAATCACCTTTTTGGTTTTTCTTTTTATTAAAAAAAATATTAGGCATAAAAATAGGAATTATGTCTCTTTTCAAAATCACCGAACAAATGTGTCCTGATTTGAATTTCTTTTCTTGTTGTTGTTAAGTACGAATTAACACTTTGGCAAGTTATATGATTTAAGATTGGCCGTTATATGATGGAGGGTTGATGATGGAGGGTTGATGATGCTAACCTGTAGTAGTGACCCGAGCAATTACCTGATGGAACAAACGTTAACTGTCCCTAGACATTGAGATTCCTGGGGTAGTGGCTATTAGTCGCTGTCTTAGTCAGATTTGGATGATTCATCGAGGCTCTTCAGCGAGAGAATCCCGGTGAGTAATGAGGTCTCTCTCTGGAGGGAGTCCGAGTAGGCCCAAGTCCCTGTCTTATTTAAGCCTAACGCAATGCTTCAAATATATTATAATTAAACCATATTTAAATTGATTTACTCAGTTGCTGTGCAGAAGGTCCCGGGTTCAAATCCGGCTGTGGCAGATAATTTATTTAATCTGTTAATAGCCGGTAATGGATCCATTGGGATCTGGAGACCCTCCTGGGGGTAAGCCTCTAAACAATAGGTATCCAAAATAAGAATAAAACTCGACGGTCGAGCTTGATCTCGGACATATCATTTCTCTGCACAGCCGTTGCAGAAACAGTGTAGTCTCTACCACCTACAGAACCCATGAAGACTCTTCATGGGTCGTAGTGCTACATTTTTTATATTGATAGAGAAAGACTCTCGCGTTTTAACTGCCAGTTACTTTATCACAGTTAATTTAAAATAACGACAATACAAGTAACTTATGGATTGAAGGCATTTGTACTTATTTATTAACCTCTTTTAATTCTGCCTAAAGTAGCTGTATATGACAGTGTCACTTGAAAAAGGAGCACTCCTGTACGTCACAGACGCCACATAAATTCGAACGAACACGAGTCCTGTAGTGTTCTTCTGGTGCCAGATTCCACCTCATATTGGTCAAAGTGATTCAATTTATAAACTATAAAATAACAAAGATTAAATTATAAATAAATTACTAAGTCATATACTTTCTATTTTAAGAACCTTCACAATATCCCTCCACATTATTCATAAGGCGATCGAGAATTTTATAAACAGAAATTTTTTAGTCCAGTCGTAATATTAACAAAGAGAAGTTATTCGTATTTTATGATGATATTATTCATACAAATTAATTATATTTACAATTTTACTCAAATTTTCATGTCTAATCAATAAAATTTGGGCTGGGAACACTCTGGCTACTCTTATCAATCTAACTGAATCGCGAAAATCCCTATCAAAGCCCGATAACAATCTTTAAGTTCTTACTATTTATGATAGATTTTGAGAACCGTTAATATAATATAACTTTTTTTGAAAAAGCCATCAATAGTTATTAGTTAATTTGATAATTACACAATGTTTTCAATCTCTTTGTATGCTATGGTATTTTATATATTTAAATAAAAAATCTGAAGTAATGATCTATTGCAGTGGCAGTCCCATTTGCTGACACTCAAGCAAAAACAAGGAAATGGTCTAACAAAAAGAACAGTTGGCTCCAGTTCATCGTTCCTGAACGATGTAAAAACTATCGGGTGGAATAAACAAGAACATTAGGAATGAGGTTATTTTTTAACCGGTCACAAAAAGGTCATATGAAAAAAAGAAAATATACAATAGGAAGCAATAAAATGAAACAATAAATTCAATTCTCTGACCCTGGTAGAATACCATGTCCTCTCTCTGAAGAAAACAGTAAATTTAATGTGAAAACCCAAAAAATCTCAACGGAACCTGCCTGACCTTCGACATTGCGGAAGCGATTTAAATAGCTACGGTTGTAAAGTTTATTTACATGCTTTTCATCATTCGTAAAATGCTTTCTTTAAACTTTTTTTTTTTAAATCCTATATATAATTGGAAAATCACTTTTCTGAAAAGTTGCATTTGCAAATATTATTACACAAATGTGACATTCGGCTCATCTTGCTTTATATACAACATTATTGCTTCATATAAAATATTATTTGGAAACAGGAGGACATGTTTTTTTTCTAATAACTGCATGTTTTCTGATAAAAAAACGTCGATCCTTTTTTGTTATTTTAGTTGTGTAATTTTATAGTCTAACTCAATTTACTTTTAAAAGTTTTATTTAATTGATATTGTGAAACTTTTTTTTTTTTAAATTTATTTATTGATATTTACAACTGTATTACAATTATACAACAAGTAAATAGAATGCGAGTTACATAATGACATGAGAATGACAAGTAGAGAAACTACCCACTGGTAGTACTCAAATCAAAGTTCAAATAAGAAGGTCACGTGGCCATCTTATTTTCAGACGCCTCGGAGGATTATCGGGAATTGAAGAGGAAGCTAGGTTTGAAACTAGAGGGTTTGAGTGGGAATGAAGTTTGCTATGAAAGGATAGATACCGGGTTCGGGCCAAATCAGCAACAAAAGGGACTTTAAGGTCGTTATGGATGACTTTATTCTTAACAAAATAAGGAGCATTGAGGATTTTACGAAGGATTTTGGATTGCAAGGATTGGATACGAGAGGAATTCGATGGCTTAGTGGAGCCCCATTGTGAAACTTATATTTAAATAACTGTTCCACTTCAACAGATGAAGGTTCTTGGGTACAGTGCATGATACAGCATGTATTATTTTTTAGTCAACGGTTGCATTGGGAGTTGGTTTGGCCATGATCACACTCATCCACCAGGTTTGCCCTCAACCCCTAACAATTCCCATTCATGGTATCCATTTATAGAGGTTGAGGTTTAGGAGGTTTTGCAGATCCCACAGAATCCATCTATCATAGCTACTACTACATTAACAGACATGCACTATTCTTTATAGCTTTTAAGAGACACATATTTATAATTCATGAAAAAGACAATAAATAGTCAACATTATATAAATATTATATAAAATATAATTATACAATATATATAAATCATGAATATAAATTATATAAATATATAAAAATATAATATAAATATATTATATAATATATATAAAAAATCATGAAGGTTCTTGGGTTCAGTACAAATTAGTGATTGTACTGTTTGAAGGACATTGGTTGTGCAAGGAAGATATTTTTACGAGATCGCGCTTAACCGCCAGGTTTTTACGAAATAAAGAGTACTAATTTTTTTTGGCATTGGAATTTTCCATACAGCCAATTATGATTTAATCAAGTATGAGCACTATTGTATACTATACTATATATATATATATATATATATATATATATATATACTATATATATATATATATATATATATATATATATATATATATATATATATATATACTATATATATATATATATATATATATATATATATATATACTATATATATATATATATATATATATATATATATATATATATATATATATAATTATTTATTGTAATATATATATATATATATATATATATATATATATATATATATATATATATATTTATTTATTTATTGACCGTAAGTGTTCTGTGACACTAATGATTTCCTCTGGCTTGTTTGATGTTTGTAATTGTTTATAATGGTTTCATTGTTAGATAATGGCTTTAAAAAAATATTGCACATAACATGGTAAGCTCTAAGTTTGGCAAAATTTTTGACTATATCCTTTGTAAGGTTCAAATCAGAGAACCACGGCTTATTTAAAATTTGCGGAACAATAAACTTATAAGTTCTGCCTGTGAAAGACTCCTGATAATGCTGGTACCACTTATTAACCATGCATTTTGTAATCTTCGGGAAATAATTTGTGTATGGCAGTTTGATGTGAGAAAAGCGCGGTAAGTTAACGGACGATTTTGCGAGACGGTCTACTTCATCATTTTCAGGTATTCCCATGTGGGCCTTGATCCATATAAATTTTTCTTGCTTTAAGAGTACTCATTTTACAGAGGCTGATCGAGCCCCAGGAGGGTCTGTAGACCTCCGTGCCTGTTAACTGATTAAGTAATTCATCTGCCTCAGCCGGATTTGAACCCGCACTCTTCACCAGGGCAATTGGCCACTCTACACACTGAGCTACCCCGCTACCATTATCGCCTGAAATTAATATTTAATATTTTTATAGCGTAGTTTACGGTTCACATTATATTATTATGTAACAGATTAATGACGTAATATTACCAGGATAAGCTTAGGCCATGTTAATAACGACTATCCTACGTCTAAGCCAGAACAACACCCACGCAACAGATACAAGTTTATTAAGGTTCGTGGAATTAGAAAACAACGGTTGAACTACAAAGGAAATGAAGCGGAAAACATTGAACTCTAACTAACTTGGGAACAATGAAGCAATAAACAGACCAGCCAAAGGCCGCGGGGGGGGGGAGGAGGATCACCTATATCTACTAACTATAATATATATAACTATAACAAGGGCTTCCTTAGTTCAAGTATTTTATAGATTATCATTAATTGCAATGCCATAAATTAAGATATCGCCACATGCCATAAATCGTCCAGTACATGTGAAATTTTTATTAATAAAAAAAATAAAATCAGTTGCTAAAGACGAACTTCGATGAAACTACTAAATTTTGTACTTCTAAAGTTTAATGAATTCCTTTGAATTTAAAATTATAATTTCTTCCACATTCCTCCGTTTTATGCTACTCAAGTAGTCTACAAAACTCGGGTGAGAGATCCGGAATATGCTTTATATATAATATATTTATATATCTTTATGTATAAAGATATATAATATATTTATATATCTTTATGTATAAAGATTCATTAAGCATTTTAAATATTTTAAAATTTAAATTAAACCGAAAATTAAAATATTTTGGGCTAAAGTTGCCTGAACACTATTGGCACCCTTACTCCACGGCCACACTTTTAATGGTGCCAGATTTAAAACAAAGCTTTTAACAGCCACGGACGGACACTCTTGGGACTACCCCAGCTTCTATAAATTGGGTGCTCTTAATTGGGGAAAAAATCACCTCCCTGAAAAACTGTTGTTCTAGAAACATTGCAGTCTCTACCATATACTAAACCCTGGCCTTTGATGGGTTATATTGGTACAGGTATTTTCTACTTATCAAAAAATAATATAGAGAACTTACGAATATCTTAATATTGAGCTGAAATGTTTTTATATAGAAAGATATTTTTTAAAATATCTTAATGTTGAGTTGACAAATGTCTATTGTAAATACCCAAATCTCAGCTGATGTCATTAATACTATGTTTGTTTTTTTCCTTATAAACTGAACTAAGGAATATTTCAATTGACCCCAAAGCATTTAATTCAAACACTATTTAGTTCTTATGACACAGGTTTTGTAACTAAATCCCATTGTTTATTCCTTTCAGTTGACATGGGTTTTACGTTAATAAAAAATAATGGAAATATTTCATCAACTATTTTAATTTTATTTATTTATTTATTTTAGTTTCGATTTTCAGGCTTTCCTCAGGTATAACTGAAAAGGCCCTTTATAGATTATTTGAAATAATGCAAACCACTCAATGATTTATAATATATTGATATATTACAAAAATATCTCTCTCATCAAATAAATATACTTAACATTTAAAATGTATGTTAAAGACTAACCCGGACAGTATCCATTAATTCTTTACTATTAATTTTTTCTGCGAATTAAGAATATAAATAAAAATAAATAGTATGGTTAGATCATCTTGAATCAATCTTCTTAATAATTAACCATAAAAGGCTAAGTGAACCCTAATGCTGGATGTCACATAAAACTTCATATATCCTTAACAAGTTAAAACTAAAAAATATTTTAGTGATAATAATAAATTATTATTGAATTGTTGCTATTGTGATTAAATGTTTCTTAATTGTTACATTCAATAGATTATTTCAATTGGCATATTTAAAGATAACGTTGTGGTAACTTGCTGTTTGGAGTTTTTACATAACCAAGACAGGGATGGCTCGCAATAATATGGCTATTTATTTATTATTACTCATTATTGTTTAATTGTCTTCTACTTTCATGCAGTCTTCTCATTGAAGATTGAATTACTCACTACTGGGCTCTTCATTCCTTGAAGAACCATGTCCTCTGCTAACTTCTTCCTCCATTCGTCTTCAGGTCACGGTTTTTTCATTCTTCTTCTTCTTGGAATTCATGTTGGGTCCATCCCTCCACATGCTCCAACCATTGCAGTATAGACTGAGCCATATCACTCTCAAATATCAGCAAGTTTCGGATATGAGACACTCTGCATTACTGTACAGGCTTTTACAACACAACGGTTTCTGTATCCCGGACAGACATCTACTTCCCGCCGCAATACGTGCCATGATATCCTTTTGTACTCTGTTCTCGTACGTGATTATACTGCTCAGGTACTTAAATTCATCACACATGGTTGAAGTTCCAGTTCCTTGTTTGTAATTGGAGGTTCACTGCCAGATGTATAAGTGTGTTTCTGTCTCTTGTCGCATTAAAAATGCTTCGACTTTTTGGAAAAACAAGATTTTTCCATTCCCTTTTGTTTGCTGAGCCTGAGGATACTTTTTTCTTTTCTATTATGTATTGTAGTAGTAGGTTATTTGTCTTTGCGTATGATGTATCCCTTTTAAGATGTTTTCTTATCTCAATGATTGTTAACTTACAATTTCCTGTCATCTATTTATTTTATTCCATTATTTTTTGACACAAGAACTCTGAAATGAGAATAAACCTTATGGGTTAATTTATTATTATTATTTGTTTGATATTCTTGTTTAGTTTAATAACACATTTCGGTTATTCCACAACCATTCCATGGCTTCGCTGTTCTATTTAAAAGCATTGAGGTTACATGGCAATATAAGGCTAAAGCTAGTCAAAGTCGAGGATCGTCAAAGGGTCGAATCAAGATCTTATCAGAAACAATTGTTTGCGGTAGGGAGAGGGGAATCGAGTTATCTGTTCCCGGCCTCATATGAACCAACTTATACACTGTCTCTAACCCGCTTTACACAAGGCTCCGGTCACATCCAAGGATCAAACTCAGTTATAAGCTTTCATTGTAGATTTATTTTATAAATTTAGGTCTGTCTGGCATCGCAAAAGCACATATTATATCATATCCTCCAAAAAATATCACTTAACAACCTTTGTTTCTCTTAATTTTGAACATTAGTTTGACATTTCTAATGTAGAATTTGGTTTATACTTTGTGTACCTTCCCTTTTTTAGTTGAAGATCTCCAGAAAAGAGAAATGATTAATATTTATTATTATTATTATTATTTAATTTTCATTTGCACCTGCGCAATTGCGCATCCAGCAAATTTGATCCAGATGTTTTTCTCTTTGCTATTGTACAGGAACATCGAGTTTTGGAATGAAATATCAATTTTTCAGTAGGTCTCTTGGCCAGTGTCTTTTTAATCTTTTTTTATTAAGTCCAGGTAACAGGGAGTAGGAAAGCGGAAGAACGAGTGGGTTTGGGTGATATTGTGTCGATAAGTGGAATGTTATGTATTTGTTATGAATATATGATTTTATAGTAAAAATGTTCATGCCATTGTGTATTGTGTGATTCGAAACATACCACGGATGATTAATATTTAAAAAAGCTTTGATAGAATTTTTTTTTTTTCAATCTTATTGATATAAAAAACAAAAACAGGATCAGATCATAATATAATAAAAAAATAAGATAAAAAAAGGATGTTATTGAATTATTTTGGTTCTCCCCCTATAATTCCTAAGCGGTGCATTCTTACGAAAAAGTTCAACTAAATTAAATTTAGTGGGCTACATTCTGCTGAAATTTAATGGATACAACGAAATAATTAATTAGGTAAAGTGAGTTGCTAAAAAACTATTTCCTAATACAATGATTTTATCAAAAAGATAGGCAGAGTACTTGGTCTACACGGAGCTTGGAAGTTACAAATAGAAATCTCGAAAAACCTTTTTCTCTGCAAGTTTTGCTTGTATATTTTTGAATGTTCGGAATATTTAATTAACGATCCTAGAATAAGTAATTCCAGTTATTCTTTAGTTCAAGAGGCAGTACACCACTTGAAAAAAATTCATGAATATCTTTTTTGAACAAAAAAGCAACTCCATTTGTAATATATTTCATTTTATTTTTTTTTGTAATTATTATAATTTTTACATGTTTTTATTTTGAAGAGAAAAGATTTGTCCAGGACCGGGATTCGAACCCGGATCTCCAACGCATCTCTGAGTTATCCTGTCACGTATGTGCTTTTTAAGTGCCAAATTGCTGGACAAATCTTTTCTCTTCAATTTCTAATAATTTATTTCGCAGCCATACATTAGTTTGTGAGGTAGTAAAGGATTAGGATATGTTATGGCTGTAGTTCAAGTCCTTTTGGGCTTCTTGTGTGTAATTGCTATAAATCAAATATTTTTTAAATTTTAAATAGTACTAAAGAAAAAATGTGCAGAGTACTACAGGTTACATAGTTTTTCTTAAAGTTTTGCTTAAACTAGTATTAGTAAACTTAGTGTTTTTGACAAATCGAACAAATGTTTTTATAGCGGTTTTTAATGAATGCTATAAACGCAATTAAGAGGGTGTCAAGTATTTGTAGTTTAAACGTAAAAAAGGAGTGATCCAAAAATCAGAAATGAAGATCACTTCCATTTATAGAAAACAAATTATACATATATATATATATATATATATATATATATATATATATATATATATACCAATCACCGCAGTTCTAAATATAATCAATTTCTGAACGTATTTGCCTTGTTTAATTGTAAGAATTTTAAGAACTTTTAACCTTTGAATTATTTTATTTCTTGTTGAGCGATTTTTCTCTTAGATTACTTATTTCTAAAGCTTATAGGAAAGAACAACAGTATATTACGTTTATATGGGAAAAATGTAATAGTAGGGAGAAATGAAACTGGAATGTTTTCCGCTTAGCATTGGAAACTCGGAGCCCTCGATTTACCTGGTTGAAGGCGTGGCTAAAGTAAGAAAGAAACATTCAGCTATTTTTACATTCCTTTCTCTGAATTTTATTTCCGGTTTACGTCATGAGCATTCTACAACAGTATTAATTTTTATATTGGAATAACAGTAAAACTCGCCAGGTATTTTTAGGAGAACCCAACACTTGAATGGGTTTCATTTTGTTGCGGCAGGAGATTATTCTTTCAGCTCCATTTCATTTCTTTTTTTTCTGGAGCATACCACAAGTACCATTCGTCCCATTGTTATTATTATTATTTAATTTTCATTTCCACCTGCGCAATTGCGCATCCAGCAAATTGATTGAAGTGTCTTCCTCTTCGCTTTTCTACATGATGAAAAAAATATATATATATCAATAGTTGAGTAGTTCTCTTGGCCAATGTTTTTTTAAACTTTTGTTATCAAGTCCAGGTAACAGGGAGTAGGAAAGCGGAAGAACGAGTGGGTTTGGGTGATATTGTGTCGATGAGTGGAATGTTATGTATTTGTTACAAATATATGATTTTATAGTGGGAATGTCCATGTCGTTGTGTATAGTGTGATTCGAAATATACAATGGTGCATTAATAATTTTTCTGACAATTTTGGACTGTGTTGTTTGTATCTTGTGTATGTGAACTTTTTTGCCGAACCCTAAAGTTCTGCTCCATATGTCCAAATTGGTTTTAGCATACTATTATAGATAAGTCGTTTGTTCCTCAAGTCAAATGAAGAACTGTAGTCCAGAAGATGTGACAGGTGGTACCGACATTTTACGTCAATTCGGAAACGAGGTATAACCAAGGTTTTTCAACTCGCTTTAAAAATCCTGTGGCCACCTGTAGAGTTGCAAACCCACAACTTTAGTCACGACTTATCCTTAATAATAAATAATTTTAAATACTCCAACCTGAATGTAGTGAACTTAATACGTTTTTTCTTTTTGTGTTTCCCTCCAAATAGACCATTATAGAATTCTTTATATTGATAAAAAGATTCAACTGACTTAACTACATTTATTTTCGTCCCTAAAGGATTCCTTGTTGTTGATCCGTTCCGTGAAAGCTGACAACCCGACGCTGTGATTTAGAAGAAATTGTTGGAAAAGCAGAGGAACCGTTTTAATATCTGGGACGATGGGCAACAGGTGCCCGACCAATAGTGGAGACAATAAGGAAGATGGCCGGGCCCAAAATCCTTCCAATTTTCTTTAATGCATGCCGTCTCCTTAACCCGCTTTGTTTTTAATTGCCACCCCCTTCCTTCAGTTCCATCCACATTTATTAACTAAATAGTCCTTTTTAGCTTTCAAGTCATTAACAATAATTTACTAGCAGTGCCTATTCCATGAAAAGGTTTTATGTCTTCTGGAGTAACATCATTAGTATTATTTATTTTACAGCCAATGAATTTTTGAGAATATGAATGGTTTCGTGTAAACAGGCAAACATCTAACTATATGTTTATGTTGAATTCTAATACAAAGGTCTTATGGCCGGTCCCCATAAGGGATGCCATTTTATATTCTATGTTCTGCCGTTTAAAATATTATTTAATCTTATTTATTTATTTTAATATCTATGAGTAAGTTGAAAATAATAAGCCAAACTTATTAATTATATTTATGACTGAGATATTATTTCTGAGTCCATAAATGTTTATGTTGAATTCTAATCCAAAGGCCATGTTCGGTCCCCACGAGGTGTGCCATTTTATATTCTACGTTCTGTGCTTTACGAGTCTATTTTATTTATTTATTTGGGATACTATGGGTAATTATTGAAGGTAATTACCGAAACTTATTATGTATATTTGTGACTAAGACGTTATTTCAGTGTCCATAAATGTTTAGATTGGATGTTGTTTAAGACTTTATTTTTAGTTTATTCACTGTCATAAAGGTTCCATATTGGATTATTTGTGTGTTTACACAGCTTAATAACTAACTTAATGCTTAAACTTAAATTAATTATCAATATTGTAATAGTGTCGATTATGGACTATTGGGTGAAAACTAAGAAGTGTCAATAAAAACGTAACGAGTGAAGATTTTCCACAACTATCTATAATGATCGTTTATACCAGATAATCATTATGTAAAGATAACCGGAGCCTTAGAAAAACAATAAAATATTTTTACATTCTATGTAAACAAATTTGATTACTTTTTATTGCTTTTGAGATGTATTTCGTCAGAAAATTGCACTTGAAATAGGAGCTTTAATTACAGAATTCTTAAGATCCTATCAAGATTCAAGGCTCTCCAACAGAGAATGTAGCTTAAAATAATACAATAAGATGATTTTTTCAAACGTGTAATTCAACAAAGAAAACATGTTTAATGGAGGTATAACTGCCTATCTAAAAAGTATAGTTTCTTACTTCTTATAAAGAGCTATCTATCCGTGGTGAATTCGAAAAAAAACCCGCTTTTTTAAAAAAATGCTCTATTTATCCGCACAGTATTCCCAAACAACTTCGGAAAATCAAGCTTCGAACAGCTTAACTTCCATTACTATTAATGGGATGCTTAATGGCAGACAAACTATTGATCAACTAGCAATGATCGGATATTAGGCGGCAGTGGACTACGTACTGTTTCGATACAACCGGAGATTAAAAATTATACGAGGATAAAGCAGGGAGATTGAATAGTAATGCCATCAATTATAGCCTAGCGTAGAAGATAAAAATACTTAGTTTGAGAGATTCGATAACCCAAATGGCAAACGAGGAAGTTCTGATACCATCTACAGTTTTGTTAGTAACGTGATTTAACTATAGTGGGTTTCAGTTCTGTATTTTCAGTTCAGTCGAGAATGTTAGTACGTAATAGTAATTTGTTATGTTTATTAAGTGCACAATTACCTAGGACTCCATCTGGACAAACGTCTCACTTGGAATCCTCATACAAGACTGAATAGACAAGAAACTGCTCGACGATTTCGCCTACTTCAACATTTACTGGACAAACGTTCAAAGCTACCAATTAATTACAAAAGACTCATTTACATGACAGTTATCAGACCTATTTGGACATACGGAGTTGAGCTTTGGGGCTCTACTAAACCATCCATCATCTCGCATCCAATCCTTACAATCCAAAATCCTTCGTAAAATCCTCAATGCTCCTTATTATGTCACAAACAAACTCATCCATCATGATCTTAATATCCCATATGTTGCTGATTTGGCCCAAACTAGATACCTATCCTTCCATGAAAAGCTCCATACACACTTGAATCCGCTAGTCTCTCGACTTGCTTCCCATACTATTCCTGATAACCCTCCGAGGCGTCTGAAAAGAAGATGGTCTCGAGACCTTCTACTATAAAACTTCATTGGAGTGCTATCAATGGATAGTTTCTCCACAAGTGATTTTTTTGTTCATGTCCTTTGTTCATACAGCCAATTTACTTGATGTAATGTTATTACAGTTGTAAATATCAATAAAAAAAAAAAAAAAAAAAAAAAAAGTGCATAATAATTTTTATTTCTAACAAACATGATGTATTAATAGCAAATAAAATCGAAAATAGAGAAAGTACATCGGAAATGAAACAGTTCTAACATATTGAATGATAAGGGATGATTTTCGTAACTATTCTTCTTTAAATTATTTAAATTATATTCTAACGGTTCTAAACGTTAAAAATATGTGTAAATCGCTGTGTTTTATGTAGAAATAATTATGTGTTCGGAAAAATGTTTTAGTTTTTATTTATTTATTTTGTTATTATTATTTTTGAATCGTGTCCCTCTGGAGTAGGGATCTACTACAGAGAGATGGAGTGCCTTCAGTGGGAGGTTTCTCCATTCATGTTTCCACGTATAACCTTTTGGGGAGGTTTGCAAAAGAAGAGCACAATAGCATGAATGGCATAGATATGATTTCTCAAATAAATATATATTTATTTATTATTTGTTTACCCATTATTTAATAAATCTAAAACTATTTATTTATTTTTATATTTATGAATGACTTATACTCTAGGTTGACACAAGAATATGTAAAAATTGAATTTACAGCTATAATTTTGTTTTATAAGTACTGAATACACGGTCAGGATGGATACTACAAGATTGAGTCAGTAAATATACAACTAGATAAGCTAGATTTGTTATCCAAAGCAGATGGAAGATGAACTGAAAAGACTTGGGATTACCGAAGAGGACTGCCTGGGTAGAGAGAGATTTTAGATCCGTCTGACAAAATAATAGTGTTCTTGTGAAAGAGAGAAGGAAGCAGGAGCATATTTATTGGAGGAGGAGATAGGAAGTGCCAAAAATATTATATCCGCGTGTATACATGTATATATGAGTGCAAACTATACTTCCTTGATGAGCATCAGGTCAGGAGAGCCCATGTAGCTGCTTCATAATTAATTATTTTAATTTTCTTTAGGTTTTTCTTTTTGAGAGGGAGGTCATCAAGCATTTTATAAGATGTCCTTTGTTGGACTGGTCGCAAAAAAAAGTTGACATCAGGAATTTTAAAAATTAAATTTTTAGATTACACAATCATTCAATTGGTCGATTGATTGATTCAAAAATTATTCTTAAAAAAAGAAAAACATACAAAAAACAGTTGCGTATTAGTATAAAGTATTTGTTCTACGGATGATTTCTACAATAATTTAGATGACACGAGATCCAGAAAACAAAATAAATTAATATTATGCCTTATTTTAACAGCTTAAAAAAGATTTATTAAAAAAAGCTCCTCTCTAATCTGCTCTAGTTTATTCTCTTATAAACTCTTATGAAAACTTGTACCCTACTTTATACCCCTTACATATGCCCTACTTTATAGTTTTCGTTTCTTATGTTAAGGTACTTACCATACGATAACAAAAAAAAGAGAGGAAGGGAAACCTTCACATAAAATAATCAGCAGATTAACCATTTCAGAAAAATTATATTTTTTTGGATTTTTTTTTGTAAAAAATAAATTACATAAATGATTCAATTAGTGAGCTGGCCAGAAGGAGGAAGTAGGAAAGTTGGCCCTCAACCATCACCTTGGCAGGATGAGAGAATTAATTCCGGGCGGGAACCTGGCCTTTTAGTGAGGATTTGTCGCAAGTGAGGGCATTTCGTCGGGACAACAAATTACTTCTGCCTCTCTCCTGTATTTTGGTATTCTAGGCGCCTCACTATCTCTCTCTAGCAATCAAACAATCTTACCTTCCTTCCTAATAGTTGATTAGAATTCTAAATTTATGTAAATTGTTGCAAATATTAATATATAATTCGTAAAACATTGTAAAAATAATCAAATGTGTTTATCATAATAATAATGAAGCTTAGCGAACCAGAAAGCTCGATGCAGACACCACTAATCTCTGCTTTTATACATACATATATACATACATATATACATACATATATATATATATATATATATATATATATATATATATATATATATATATAATATAATATTTAGATCTTGAGTTTCAGTCTTTTATTTCTTTATTAATTTCTTAGGCGACGTTTCGAGACTAGGTTAGTCTCATATTCACAGACAGTGAACAAATGAGCTTTTTAGTAAAAAACATCAAACAGCACACTAAAATAGATGTAAAATGACCTGTGTAAGTTGTAATAGATAGGGTGTACTTACAAGTTCTAAATAATGAATCAGTTTTTCATCAATCTGTTGCCTCGTAAAACAGCATAAATTAATTTGTTTGTATTTGTATTGCATTGTATTAATTAGTTTGTATTGTAATTGCTGTGATCAATGAACAAGTAATCCATTTTTTAGGAACAGCAGTTTAATTAATTGTTGAATCATATTAGATTATTGTTATTTTTTTATATTATGAATTGATAAAATTTGCATAACACGAGCTAAGACCTTGAACATCCGATTTTTTGTTTACAGCGCGATTTTTATATTTCTCTATAGTTATCATTTATTTTATATTCCGTTTGAAACTATTTTTCTCTTGGTGTATTATTTTAGGTTTATCAAATTTAAAGGTGTGTTGTGTATTTCTAAAATGTGTAGTGAGAGCTGTTTGACCTGGTTTATTGGGTTTTTATTTATTTATTTATTGAATCACAACTATATTTGTGTTGGTACACTCTACGTTTTAAGTATTGTTCCGATGTTCCGAAATAGAGATTTGATCTGACTAACCTATTGAATATGAGACTAACCAGTCTCGAAACGTCGCCTAAGAAATTAATAAAGAAATAAAAGACTGAAACTCAAGATCTAAATATTATATTATTTCCATAACAGTCAAGAAAAGTGAAAACCAATATATATATATATATATATATATATATATATATATATATATATATATATATATATATATATATACATTTGATTATTTTTACAAGGAACTATATATTAACATTTGCAACAATTTACATAAATTTAGAATTTTAATCAACTATTAGGAAGGAAGGGAAGATTGGTTGTTTGCTAGAGAGAGATAGTGAGACGCCTAGAATACCAAAATACAGGAGAGAGGCAGAAGTAATTTGTTGTCCATATACACGGGTGACACACATATACACGGGTGACACACATATACACGGGTGACACACATATACACGGGTGCAAACTACACTGCCTTGTTTAACGTCAGGCCAGGAGAGCTCCTCATTTCGCTCCATATTTATTACATTTTCTTTAGATGTTTCTTTTTGAGGTAGGCCATCATGTCTTTTATAGCCTTTTATTAAACAATAAAGGCATTAATTGAAAAATAATACGAACTCCCAATACTATATCAGAATTTGTGTTAATTATCTCAACTATTAATTGGTGGAAGTTGTTTAGTCGAGGACCTGGACTACCCGCCAGATGGAACGAACCGATCCTTGCCTCTTCGATCGGAAATGTACTGTACCGCCAAAATTAAGGAGAGGGGAGAGCGACGCTATTGAGTCACTCACTTTCTGTTTTGATCGCCGAGCGGGACTGTTCTACCAGACCTTCGCAGCTACGACCATCGCACACTGCCGTTTATCAATCCGCTCTCAAGCCGCTATTCCTATGAGAACGTCCAGAGGTCTTAAAGCTTGTCACTCGCCAGGAGCTATGCTGAGATGCTAATTGGGTTTATATCACACAAATTGTAAGTCCCATTTCATTATCATAAGGCCTCAAATCGTCAACTAATTCTTCTCCTGATGATCAACGGATTACATGGTACCAACCGGACAGTTAATTAATGATATCATACTCATTGCTCCTTCATGCCGTGATCACTGGCGAAGATAATAATAATTCGCTCATCTTCGCGCCTTATTGAAATCTTCACTATAACGTTCAGGTCCATTTTGTAGTTATTATATCTTTAGCCCATTCATGTTAATAATTTTTTCTTCTTTTTTTTTGTCTTAAATTACTTTTGTTCATTAGATCGCTAAGTTACATGTTTAGTTTTAAGTTACTCTTGTAGACGCTATAATTAATTTTTATCCTTTCATACATGTATATTTCATCGTATTTAAGAAAAGATATTTCGCATGTTATTCAAATTAATAAATCAAACGCTTTGTTAATATCTGAGATTTCATTCAAATTCCCGTGGTACTTCCATTTGCTTCCTATTAAATTTTATTCAGTCTAATCACGCCTTAACAGAAGTATTGTAAAACATATCAAATCTATATGGTCTGATCATTGCATCATATGTAAGCCAGTTGCTACTCTATAGACGGATATTGTGGGACTTAACAGAGTGAAAAAGAAAGATAGTAAGAATGGTCTATAGACTGAAAAAGATAGCTGTGGAATAATATTAAGAAAGAATAGTCAGCTATATGAACGTATTGAGTGATTAAAAACGTTGATGAGTATACGGAGGCTAAAATTCTTCGGACATAGGAAGGGAATGAACCAGGATAGGCTGTACTAATATGTGAAGTGGAGTGATGAAAATAAAGAACGTCTTGACGTTAATAAATAAGGGAGGATCAGTGAGGAGGACTGTCATTATTGGGAAGGATTCCAGAAGATGGTGAGAAACATAATAACATAATGGACCTTGTGTAGTAGGAGGAGAATGGAGAGTGAGTAATGGACAGAGGAGCAGAGGAAGAAATTGGGAGAGAAGATGAAAAGGATATGGGTGGAAAGGAGAGGAGTGCGTATGGTCCTTAGTTGGCCTGTAAAACCTAAAAGCCTAATATATATATATATACACATATAGTTCCTCGCGGAAATGTTATTAGAGCACGTACCATAGCATATTTAGCACTTTAAAGGTTATTAATTCCGCCATACCGTTTCAATGTATTATAAATTAATTTTTAGTTCCTCTGATACTATTAACAAATACCGCAAACTCATTTGGCAATCGCATTATTAAATTGAGTTCATTAGAAGTTTTCTGATAATTTATCCTACGCTTTATTTAACCCAATGCATTGCCATCGACGATATTTCGTTGCTCGTAATATTGCAGTATCAGCTTATGCCAAATCACGATAACCTAAGTTTTAGTATAAGTTCGTTAGAAGGTTATTGTGAAGATGTGCTGAGAAGTTGGGCCCGAATTGTAAGGAGAAGAGCTGCAAAGTGCGGTGGCACCAGGCCATGGACTGTCCTTTCATTCCCAGCCTGTTCTGGCATTTCTTCAAATTCACCATTCAATGCCGTCTTTCACCTCATTTTTCCTTAAGAAAGGGTAGTTTTGAATGATGATTCTTCTTTTCAAAGGATGTATTTATTTATATTCTTGATATTTTTTCTTAGATGAATCTGAAAAACGAACATTGAATACATGTCCACTTTCATTTTTTTAGTTACTGTAATGGTGAATTTTACTTTAAAATAAAAATAATTAAAATATTTTGTTAATACATGGGAAAGAAGTGGTAACTTGATTTTTTTTTCTCAAAATTTGGTGAGGTTTCAGATAGATTGTTTAAATGATGTGCACAAAAACATGTTCAAACGGCCCAAAAAAATATGGGGAAAACAAGTTTGCGCGAACGTTGTCCAGGATAGAACGGTTAATAAGGGTAAAAAGAGGTTAGGTAGCTTCCCCGAGTTTGGCTTCCAGCATCTCAAACATCCTCTTCATTGTCAGATTGACAGGACAAGCAATCTGCATGGATTTTAATAAAATTAATAAAGCTAATTATAAAATTAATAAAGCTAAATGATACGAATTCCGAGGGTTAGTTTATAATAAAGCTAATTTTACTCTCCTGAAGATTAAAAAAAACAACTAGTTATCTCGTTTGTTTAATATATGAGCCGTTTATTTTGAAAGTGGCCTACTTCCATTTATCTTCAAATGGAGATATTTAAGGGTTTGCGTTTCGATGAATTTAAAAATATACGTATAGGATACTAATCAGTCATACTGCTTAAGTGTATCTAAGGCTGTTAAATTTATGGTTCCTATTAAAATGGTAACATTTATTAAGTGAATAATGAGCTTTTTCTTATCAAGAATGGAGTTAGGCCACTTTCAAAATTAACAACCAGAATCCTTATAAAATTTGAAGGTACCCAAGTCCATTCAACATAATTTAAGATGCTTAAAATTGAAAAAAAAACAATACTCAATTTATTTTACATATCTTTAAAATACTTCGGAAGCACAATTTATGCGATTCAAAACATTTTTTAATTACAGAACATATAAAATTACAAACATAAATTTATTACAATTTACTATTATCTACATTTTGCGCGTGTGAAAGGGATTCGAAGAACATGATGTTCCGGTGGTATATATCGCAATAGACATTATCAATAATAAATATCTTGCTGTAAGTATAAAATAAATGGAGTTAGGCCACTTTCAAACTGCACGGTTCAGTTATTGAACTAATTCTGAAAACTTATGTGTCAAAAACTGATCGTATTTGCTCGGAATATAAGCGACCTGAAATGCTTCACTGATATCTAATATCAAGTTGTTCATGTAACTACGGTAACCGGCAAAATTTGAAAAACGGAGTTAGGCCACTTTCAAAATAAACGGCTCATATCTAGAATGGGTATTCTAAGATATATTCTTAATGTTAATTTATATATTTACAATATTTCAAATTTATATTATTTTGTATTATAATTTCTATTCAAACTGAATAGACAAGCAGCTTTATAATAGCTCTAGATGTTGGTTATTTGTAACTTTGTTGATTTTGGCAATATATTGTCAATCATATATTATCTTTGTTTTACATTTTATGATTTTAACTCATAACTGTTTAAGCTTTATTAATTTTAAAATTGATATCGTATATCCAATTTTATGTTGTTATATTTGCAGATGGGTACCGAGAACTGACTTGGAGTGACAGACGGGGTTTAGTGACTACTAGAATTAAGATAAGGTGTCATTTTTGGATTAGGTTATAGTTTTTTTTTTATTTTTGGTTCAAATAATGTATCTTCAATCATTTTATTACACTAGAACAATTTTAGTTGGGGGGAGCGTGGTAGACCAGTTAATAGGGAACTGAGTTACCTACTTCCAGGTGTAAATCCGGCTGTGACTGATAAATTATTTAATCTGTTAACTCTCACGGGCGGACCCTGTAGACTCTCCCCCTGGGCTCATCAATCCTCTGTGAAGTTTGTACTCTCAATCGGGGGAAAACCAAGCGGTTGAGTGTGATCTCGGACAGATCCTCAAGGCAGTCCAGGGTCTATCCAACTATCTCATTCTTCTCCCTCTTCTTCGTTTTCCTCCAATTTTTCTATACACCACGCGTCTTGGCATCCGTTGCACATATCCCAGCCACCATATATTACTTCTCATTCGTTGAAGATTGAAGATGTAAAGCATTGATGCGAATACCTTATTTTATTTTTGACCTCTTGTTATGGATTGACTATCAAATACTTTGGACAACTCCTATTTTCCCTCGTTTCACTCTGCTTATTGTAAGTAATCCTTTGTTTTATTGAATAGGATAAGGTATGTGAGATCTATCACAAAATGTACAATAAATTAATCCTTTATTTCATTGCTTTTTTTTTATTTATATAATGAACAGGATCCTCTAAATGTTTCAATCCGGCTACTCCGGAATGTAAATCCGGAATGCAAATTAAAATAAATAAGATGGAAAAAGTAAACTCAAAACTGTCCTTTCCTTAGAACGAGTGAATAATTGAGATGTATACATTTTATCGCCAACCCGCACGTGATGGATAAATAATAATGGATGATGGATGGCAGCGACTCCATTTACACCATCTCCCCGCAACCCTTCATCTTTTGCAATAAAAAATAAAACGCTCCTCAGCTGTTTTAAGGATATTTAATGATCCTGCGTCAGGGTAATATTTCAGGGTTGACCTGACGCTGCTGTCTTGAAGGCTTCCTCTCTCAACAGGCTGCTATTCAGTCATCTCCCTGGGCTTAGTGAGTGGGTGGGGTCTTCTAAGAAAATTCTTTGGTACTTTGAATACAGGAACCCCATGAAGAATTACTTTGTTGACCTTTTCATTCTAATGGTATGTTTTGATTTATAGTTTTTATGTTCACGGAGTGGATCTTTGGGGTTCTATGAAGCCATCAAATTCGTATCTTATCCAATCCCCACAGTCTAAAATCCGCAATACTCCTTACTTCGTTAAGCTTGGATAAATTAAGTTATCCATAATGACTTCAATGTCCTATTTGTTGCTGATTTGGCCTGAACCAGATATTAGTCCTTTCATATCAATCTTTATTCCCACTCAAACCGACTAGTTTCAAAACCTAGCTACCTCTTCAATTCCTGATGATACACCGTGGTGTCTGAAAAAAAGATGGCCTCGTGACCATGTAAGCTAAATTTGTTAATGGAGTACTACCAGTGAGTAGTTTCTTTACCTTGGCATTAGGTATCATTCATTCTATTTACTAGTTATATTATAATCTTACTAATATTATAAATGTGAAAGTTTGTATGTTTGTCTTTTTTTCACGCAAAAAGTACTGGACCGATTTGGATGAAACTTTACAGTAATATAGGTTATTCATCAGAATAACAAATAGGCTATAGCAAGCCCGGATTTATGCAGAAGGGGACGTGCCCTCCCCCGACAGTTTTTAGGTATTGTGGAGAATCCATTAAATTAAAGGCAAATCAGGAACTTAGCATCTTGAAATTTGCAGATAGGTTCTTTGTATAATTTAAGAAAGAAATTTGGCTAATTCCACCCCCAAGGGTTTCTCCTTTAATATAATAGGGGTTCAAAGATTGTATAGAATCCGTCAATATTGAAGTTAGACATCTGAAATTTTGGATGAAAAAAAAATTGAATTATTTATTTAAAATGATCTGTCACGAAACTATGTGGCAGACCAAATTCCACGCGAGCGAAGCGGGGGGCAAAAGCTAGTATATTATATTGCAACATTCCCCTCATCGACACAAAATCACAAAAATCCACTCGTTCTTCCGCTTTCCTACTCCCTTTTACCCGGGTTTGATAGTAAAAGAAAAAAAAAAAACATGCCCAAGAGACCTGCTCATCTATTCGATGTTTCCATTTCCAAAAAATTGACTAAAGCAAAGAGAAGAAAACTTAGATCAAATTTGATAGATGCGCAATACCGCAGGTGCAAACGAAAATTAAAGAATAAATAACTAGCCTGTTCCTCAATTAGGCACGAAGGCTTTGATCCAGTAGATGTTAGAGACTGTCATTTTTCTTTACGTCAAGACATAACCTATATGAAGCGTCATATAGGGATATCACGTTCTCATTAACACCTTCTGGTTTTAGCCCGATTGAGTATGCTTACGTTATTGGGTGTGGCTGAGTCCCTAGAGTGTCTGCAGATACCAAGGTGTAGAACCCGACCTGTTAACTGAACAAATAATTGATCGAATACAGACGGTTTGGACCCCAGGACCGACAGCTCAGTCACCTGGCTGTTTACACCCTCTAATTAAAAGAATTACTCACATTAATAATCATTATATCTACTTTAATATTATTGTAATTAATATGATTTGTTATTTTTAACTAATTTAATTTTAATTCATAACGCTAATTAAAAATATTGGTATATAAACTATAAAACCATGGAATTTTCAACAACAGATTGGTTTTAATTGTATATAGTTCGTTGTTAGTATCCATGTGGTTTTATACTTTTCTTATCTCTGTCCTCCGTGGATTTAAATGGCTCCATTTCTTTTTTTCTCTTATACGAATTAGAAAATTTTTTCTTTACATTTTTTTTCAAAAGTAAACAATATTTAGAAAATAGAACCGATAGTTCTATAATAGAAACAATAGTTAGAATTCTTTATTATAAATTAATGAATCTTCAGGATGAAAGCATTGTCGAAGGGACGGAGTGCGGCAAGGGGTTAAAGAGAACAAAAGGGAAAAGACAGAATTCCCTGAAGGCGAGTGATTTCACAAACAGATGATAATGATGTCAATTTTTCAAGCTATAACCAGACAAAAAAAATGAAGCACCGATATGTGTCCAACTGGAGAATATTTTTACGGAAGGCAATGAAGTCTTAAAACTAAGAGATAAGATTATAAGAAAATGGCGAATCTGGTTTATAATCGCGAACGAAGAAACATCAGAAATAAGTAATAGAGTAAACAGAAGTCGGAGATGGAGGTTTTACTTTGCCTAAACGATTAAACTTTTATAACTGGGGAGGTGGGTGTACGATTAATAGGCTCTGTAAAAGCACTATTTCATTTAATAAATTTATTTTATCCATTTTTCTCAAGTTTGTCTTAAATATCAAACGATGTTAACTGATACATTAAATATATGGAATAACAGTTATTTAGTGTTGTATTATTGTTAGCGCCATTTCCTTCGAAACTGTACTTAAGTTTCTACTCACCACATTTTTAATAGTACAAATAAAATTAAACTATAAATCAATTTATGTTTATATGTAATTAGGACTGCTTAGGCGGTAGACGAGAATAAAAGATTATGATGATGTAATTAAGACATTGATTATAACATGGTCATATTTATTTCCAATCGAAATAGTTGTTTGTTTGTTCATTTAACGTCACTTTATGCTGCTATGGCTAATCGGACGATGCTACAGTGGGAGCTCTAAATTTTGCCTATCAAGGTTTAATTAGGATAGGGATTTTTAACGAGTACCTGACATCGTAAAGGCTCGGGACCCCCGTTTAACGTCCCTTCCGAAGGACGGCGTAAAAACCAATCGAAATAGTAATTTTCAGATTTCAGTAAATTTTCTTCAGATCCACGACATTTTTTTCTTTCAGTTACTGTTTTCAGATTTCAATATAGAATTTTCTCCCTCAAAGTATAGCATAAGTAGGAAACATTCAGTATATTTCCCACATAATCGGCTACTGAAATTATATTAATTAACAGTTAAATTATATTGATACATGGAGTAATTATACTATGAACAATGTAAGAATGTTAATAAAAAAAGAGCAATTTGAAGTATTAAGAATACATTGACCTGTTAGATATCTTCATAACTGTCTCTCCTTGAATTCTAGAGTTTTTATTAATATTTTTTGGATTATATTCAGGTGTTGAGATTGGCAACGACTTCAAGTGGTTTGTAATGTTATTCCGTTTCCAAAAACTAAGGATATCAGGTGTAACCAATGTTGTTTTCAAAATACAATTCTTGCTCTTGAAATGTAAAATGATAAAAACAGACCACGCTTCAATATTTTTCTTATATAAATTATAATTTACTTTTTGTTTCTACCACTATTTCTGTTTTTCGGAATGTGAAAATAGTGTTGCCTCTTCTACTTTATTTTCTTACGTTTCAGTATTTTGAATAATGACTATTCACGTCAAAGTTTGATTAGTTACATTCGAACCAGTTCCTCATGTAAAAGTTTAAGATTGATAAGGGTTGGGGCAATAGGCCTAGGTGGTAAAAGATTCTGGATTCGGTCAACTAATATTAAAAAAATTGAAATCCTGTTTCATAAATTCATATTTTGTGTTTTAATAACAGAAATTCGTTTTATTTCCAAAAATATTTTAATGTTAGTGTAATAATTCATGATTGAAAAGTAATATTAATTATTCGTAATTTACTTATGCGTTAATTTTGTACGAATAAAAATGAGTAAAAATTACGAAAGCGTTATTAAATAATGCATAATTGAAATGCAATTTAAAAATTTCCAGAAAATATTGATCGAAAGCCATGGATTGAAGTTGGACTGTTGATATTAAATGTGCTGCTTTTGATCTTCATTGATGTGAAATTATTTATTTTGGTATATGTCCTAATGATGTCTTAATCAACAAAAAGTTGATAGGTTAGTTATTTTTCGAATAAATTGCGAAAAAATAAAAATATTAAAAAAGAGAAATTTGTGAAAATAGGAAAATTCCCAGAACAGAACAGCTGTTACAATAGTTGAAATTGCGAAAATAAAAATTTCGAAAATCGAAAAATTAAAAAAAAATGCGAAAATGAAAAATATCGAAAATGGAAGAACTGAAAAAAAAGAGAAAACATTCTAAAACAGAAAACTGGGTACATTGAAAAAATTAAAAAAAATATAAAGTTGAGATAATTAAAAAAATTGAGAAAAATGAAAATTTCGGAAAAAAGGTGTAAATTGCAAAACATTTTTTGCATAAAATAAGCAAATTGTGAAAATAAGTAAACCGTGAAAATTGAAAATGCGGTAATAGAGAAGTTTCTAAACTTAAAGAATCGCAATAAAAATAAGACAGAGACCACTAAAGTAGAGCCAAAAACTCAAAAAGAAACACTATTATTTATTATAATGCAATTGGGAAAAACCACAATGCAAAGCCTTATGTTTCAAAAAATACACCTACTTACCAGTCGACGTTTCGCCTATTCAGGCATTATCAAGACACCAAAATCAAAAAGGGGTTATGTGAATCGCATCTCGAAGAAAAAGGTGCAATACATCCCAACGATCAACAGCCCAAACAGGCTCCAAACATGAGACAGCACCCCACCACCAAGACGTTCAACATACAACTGAACGAAAGTAATACGCAACCAGCTGGGAAGGTTTTCACATGATTCTATAACCTTCCCAGCTGGTAAGAAAGAGACGATCATGGGAAAATTTCGAAAATTGAATAATAGAAAAAAATTGCGAAAATTGGGAAACTAGAATATTGGAAAATTAAAAAAAAAGAAAATCGTGAAAACAGGAAATTGTGAAAATGGAAAATTTAAAAATAAGTATTGGATATATACTTTTTGATGTTTTTCTCTTTTCCTTGAGAAATAAATAAAAAATAATATAACTTTTTTTTCAAAAAGAAGTACATAATAGAATATCTTAATTTCCAGAAATTAACTGCATTTCTTATGAGGCATCTGTTATTTTTTGTACTAATCGGCGACTTATAGAACAATTTATTGCTGGACACTGTTCAAAATGTCGAATTCTTTTTCCCGTAGCTTTGTTAAAAATGATCTGATTAAGATGGGTTTTTTCCTGGGGGAAATTAAATTGAAATAAATTATAACAACAATTAAATTCAATAATAAATTACGTACAATTTATTATACTTTCGATTTATTAGCATGTAGTGTTTATTTCTTCTTAGTTTTTTCTTGGAAAATTTTGATGGTTTAGGACGGTTAAGTATTTACTAAGCCGTTGACCTAAACCTTAGTACAACAACGACCAGCACTTCAGTTGAATAATTCTGTTTGTTAATTCATTAAGCCAGGATTAGGATCAATATTAGGTAGATGGCTCTTGTTGTTAAAGTTTTAGTGGGGGGGGGGAATTATAACTAATAGAGAGGGAGAGGTCGAGAGAGGCCTGGGTTCAAGAATCTTCTGGTCTTTGACATATCGACTCGGATCCACTTTGTAATTAGCTTCTGCTCCGGAGCTTAGTTCGTCCATATCTTGATAGCTATTCATTTCTCGTTAAGAAGGCATCTTTTCTAATGAACACTTGACGTTTTGTTTATAATAATTATTTAATTATTACTTAATATTTTCCTCTTCTTATGTTCGTATGTTTTTAGGTTATACTATTAGAATATTTTTATTGAGTATGTCAAAGAGCCGACAAAGATCCTCAAAATTCAACAATTCAGGATAATACTTACGAAATGCTAATATTTGCAGATTGAATAGTTCAAGTGCTTATTGCCGATAATAAAGTAAAATGCAGTAAGCGTTAGTTGTGAGTAGGAGGAGCTTCTGCGTAAAGTAGGAAATGGACGTACATTTCTACTGCAATATAGACAAACTGAAAAGCACTAATGACTAAACTTACCTGGGAACGATTATTAGTAAGTCGGGAAGGATAGGCTAAGAAATTTCAAACGGAATAGTAAAAGGTCTTTTATCAGATTTGCAACACGATTGTGGGAAAATGAGAGGTGAGTAAGAAGGTTAAACTCCATATTTATAAAGCGGGATTTCTCCCTACCTTGATGCACGGATGTGATTGAATTTCATTGGATGAATTTTCTAACTACAATCTTAGGTTGCTCATAAGAGTTCATTAATAAAGCTTGAAAGATAATAAGTATTTCTGAAAATTGCAACAATTCTAGTTTTCAGAATTTTCGTTTTCCTGGTTTGATTATCTCGTACTAGAGTTTGGAACGTTTTTTTATTACGTATCCGACAATTTTACTTAGAGCTTATCGCAAAAGGTTGTTTCAGGGTAAATTTGGTTATCTTAAACTGTCAGGGATAGCCACTTTATCTCTTTAATCACGCACTGTAATATCCACACTATATTATTATTAAGTGGAATAAAGTATTAAGTCACTGACCATACGCTACATTTCGATAAGTAAAATTAAAAAAAAATAAATAACAATATTGAAAAATAAAAAGATACCTTACATCTAATATATATTTGAGCCTTGGTGGTGGTGGGATGGTTCTTGGGTACATTATTCATGTTTTTTTTTTTTCTCTATCTACCCTGAGGATACCTGAATAGGCGAAATATTGGACAGATAATTTCAATTTCTGTTTTAGTTTGGAGACGTAAGGGCTTTTCGTTGGAATTTTTTCCACGGCCTTAAAAAAAAATAAATTAAGAATTAAATTTAGTAAAATTGTTAGGCAAACAAAGAACACAATATTACTTGAAATATGTAACATATAAGGTAAATAAATTAATATAGTATTGGACGCCAAAGAGAGAACTTCCATGTTTGTTGAGAATCGTGGAAATAAAAGTTAATGTATTCAGAGGGCTTGGAGAAGAAGATGGTGGCCGACTTCATATCCGTCCCAAAGGTAGCAACGGTAACTTCCTTGATTGATTGAATCATCATACAGACACTGCGTACAAACCCCAGGGTCTGTGGCAGGGAAAGCTTGATATTTTTGGAATATTCTTGATAGAATTTTCAATAAAACAAAAATTTTATATGCGGTTTCAACAATGTAAATATAGAAGGAAAAATAGATGATTATCAAGTTCAAAGTAGTATTAACTTTATAATGCTTCGCAATTAACCAACAAATCCATTAATGACATGATTAATATTTACATTATAAATTATTACGTTTTAAATAATAGTAGCTACATGCTTGTTTAGCAATCAAGTTACATGGTTTTCCTTTTACAGCTGTTATGAATTTAACTGTATTAACTGAATTTGTCTTCAGTGTATCTTAAAGTGCTTATGGAATAGAATAGCTCATTGTGTAACGCGGTGGAATGCAGTGCTGAACACATGGCTTCTGCTGGACCTGAGACATTAATGCCTCACCCAGTCTCTTTGAAGTGGGAACCCCTCAATGGGGTAAAACCATGAGGGGTGAGGGTGAATAATAAATGGTTAATGAAATAATAATGAAAATAAATGGTTGTGATCTCCCAACACAACCATCGACAATGTGACAGTATAGCCTATTTTATTCTCTTCGGATGAGGAGCATTAGCAGAATTTCTAGTTATCGTGTATCGAGTGGATATGTTTTCGTGCTCCAATTGTTCGAGAATCTTCTTCTAGAACAGTGGTTACCAATCGCAATTTTGCAATCTATACACGGGGAAGAATGCTCATTGAACATTACTTTAATTAGGATCTTGTTGACTTACGTCATTATATTATTTATAATTTATTTTATTTTATTTTTATATTAATTTTTATTGTTTTTAAATATTTTATTTTTAAGAGAAAAGATTTGTCTGTCCGTGTTACGAGGCCAATTAGAAATAAAATAAAATAAATTATAAAAAAAAATTGGCTGTATAACTTATTCCAGGAGTGGATCAAGACAGCAACCTTTATCCTAAATATAATCTAATAAGCTGTGATTAGTGTTACAGCTATATTTATACGTAAATATATTTATTTATATAACTATAGTTAGTGGGTCTCGAAGTTTTCCTTTCAAAATTGGTGGTCCACATAAAAAAAAGGTTCTAGAGCGCATCGAGGGCTGTCGGTTTTAACTCTGCAGGCTAGTGGACGGCTTCCGGAGAGCCTTAGTTGTGTGTGCCACATGTGCAACGTGTAACTATATTGTGCAATGGAGCGGACGGACGAAAAATGTTTACCGATAATTAGATTTAAACAAAAGTATCCGTTTGTATATAGATATACACAAACACACACATATATGTGTGTATATCCCTTAGCTTTGCTCTCTCGCTCCCGTTGACCAAGCCCACTCAGATGAATCAATCCTGTCAAAGGTGAAGCTACAGAAGCAGCACCACCATGAGACCTATGTCCCCTATCGAATCCTAATAGCTTTCCCATAGCGATAGTGTGACACATTGCTGCACCAATCCTCTATAAAGCAAATTAAAATCTATTGAACCCTGCCCTAGATACATCTACGGTATAGATTCAATACACAATCTCTTCTTGACTATATATTTGTCATTTTATAAACCTTAATTACGGAAATTCTGATAAAAGTATCTAAAAAAATTTAATCAGTGAAAGGCTAATCAATAACATTTTTTTTTTTTGCCACAAAAACTTCGTTATCCAACAAAGAGCACATCATTATCCCGTTCAACTTATACGTTATATAAGATCCTCTTCAGGCTTTCCTTTATTTTGTTTTTTACAGTTTTATTAATCATAAAACGATTTTTACTAGGTCACCTGTGGTCTAGTGGTTAGCGCAACAAACTGCTAAACCCAAGATCGCGGGTTCGTAGCCCGGCAGGTGGCCCTAGGAATTTTTTAAGCGAGTAAAAAATCCTTAGTTACGCCGTCCTTCGGAAGGGACGTTAAACGGGGGTCCCGAGCCTGTACGATGTCAGATACTCGTTAAAAATTCCTATCCTAATTAAACCTGGATAGGCAAAATTTAGAGCTCCCAATGTAGCATCGTCCGATTAACCATAGCAGCATAAAGTGACGTTAAATGAACAAACAAAAGATTTTTACTTTTCAAAGAGAAAGGTGGGTTATTGAAGTTTACAATGCTGGCGAGAAGGAATATCATAATTTTCTGGATTATAAACCGAAATTATTTAACACAGTTTCTCAGATCATAGACTCATTACCATTCACAGCTGCAAGAAACATTACCGCCGCGTTCGGTGAAGGGTGTTGTAACGAGAAATTTTCGAGAAATTTTCAGCTGATGGCACAGATAAATTAATAAATGAATATGTAATTCATAAATAAGTGATTAGAGGCGTTCCAACATGGGTCGCCTCAACTTGGCAGAGTAGAGATCCCTGTCTCTCGATCCATCCAATCCTCTTCCTGGAGACTTCGACCAGCCATCTTCTCCTGTACTCCCTCCATCCACCTGCTTCTGGCCCGTTCTATCCTTCCTGGTGGAACCCAATCAAGGACTCAGTTCGGCGAACATTCATACGGCATTCTCTTCACATGGCCGTACCATCTAAGATGGTGAGTCCCGATCCTTTTATTTGTAGATATATCTATCCTCTGTCGAATTTCTTCGTTTCTTACTTTATCCAGCTTGGTGACACGGAGACACATCCTCCAGAAAACCTACTCAACCATCCGCACCTTTGAGTGCAGATGGGAGCTCATATTAATAAATAATTAATTGATAAATAATTAATTTCTGCTTTCTACCCAGAGGAGAGACCATTATGCCCACAACGTACTGCAGGGATGTTGACATACTCGTAATACTACTAAAACTTCTCGCAAAACAACCTCTATTGGTAAATCGGAAGGGACCTATACTCTTGCACGACAGCGGCAGATCTAATGTTACACGACAGACAATAAAGAAACTAAACGAACAGGGTTACGAAGTACTCATACACCCACCTTATTCGCCAGATTTGCAGTTTCTGAAATTTGTACAACTTCCTTAGTAATAAAATTTTTAATAACGATTCTCAAGTCCAGAACACATTTTCAGACTTCATTTTATCATAAACCCTGAAAGTTTCAGTTCTGGGGTTGAAGATTTGATCACATGCTGGGAATAGTGTATTCTAAATGAGGGTCAATACTTAAAGTTGTTTTATTAAATAAACTATCATGTTTGAGTGGAAAATAGTTGACTGGATAATTCTAATAATTGATAGCATTGGTCCGGGGGTGCTGTCATAGATACCAAAAATAAGCAAAAACTCACTTTATTGTGCCAACGTTTCGTCCTAAGATGTAGACCATCATCAGGGCATCCAGTAGGTGGTCATGTCATGCATTGGCTTGAAAAGGAGTTATTGCTTATATTACAGCTTCATTTCAAGCCAAGAACCACGAGAATGACACGATTCTGCTTTCCTAAAGATAGATAACTCTCTCTGGACAAAATCCGAGTTAACCATTTATTTACCGTGGCTATATGTATATATATATATATATATATATATATATATATATATATATATATATATATATATATATATGGTTTGATTTCAAGCCAAAAACACGGAACATGCTTTTATTGTAGCAATATATTTTTTTTCAAATACAAGTATTTCCTGCTGGTTGCCTGGATTCTCTATTTGAGAATTGATCCGAGAGACTCGACAGAAAACCCCCGCAAATTCCTGAGAAGTGGTGGAGATGTAAGTAATTGATGCCGCGTTGGCGGGAGCGAGGGCGCGGGCGCGCGAGCGGACCCGGACCGAACTCAGTCTGAGGCGGCAGTCCGGCCAATAGCTACCTACCACCCCGGAATCCTAACTCCCAGGTACGTCCGCCGATCTTTCTGTGCAATCTTAACACACAGAATATCAGCTATGGGCTATGGCACAGAGGCACAGGAATGCCTATAAGGCGCTTTAGGGTGCTTAATATTTTATTTAAAAAAAAAAAAAAAATTATATATATATAATTGTATTAACATAAGTTAGAGAATTAAAAAAATCAAACAGACTTGCTTCTTAAAATATATTTTTTTAATTTACACATAGAATTGTTATTGCACTGATTTAGATTGTAATTTGAAACATTAAAGAATTATAAAAAGAACCACTCTCTTAAGAAATGGAATTATTTCATTCATAAAATTGATGATATTTCATTTTATTTTTATTTATAAAAAAAATATTTTAAATTATTATTATAATTATTTTTTTAGCGTTGTACCGAATAATCACCGAATAACAAAAAAAAATATTTTTTTTTTACATTTCTGTACTACATCCCTTATTTATTTATTTAACAATTGCATTTAATTCAAAATCTTTATAATAATAATTATTTAAAAAAATCTATTGTTGAAAATATAGAAAATAATTTTTTTTTTTATTAATACGAAGAATTTATATTTTTTGATTTTCATTGTAATTAGAATCATAAATAAAATATTAAACGAATCACTCTCTTACGAAATGAAATTCTTTCGTTCGTAAAGTTATTTTAAATTACATATGTATATGATTTAAAAGTAATCCAAAAAAGCATTATTAACCAAAAAAAAGTAATTTTTTTTCTTCATTTCTTTACTAAATTCCTTATACCTTTATTTTTTTAAATAATTTTATCATATTTCAAAACTGTATGATAATTACTCTTCTTAAAATCTATTATTGAATTTAAAAAAAATCTATTATTGATGATATAGAAAATAAATTTAATTTTGTTTTTCTATTTATACGTAGCATTGATATTTATATATTAATAAATTTAAATTTAGATAATTCATTTTAATTGCATTTTGATATTTCATTGTAATAGCAAGATTAATAAAAATTATGTAACGCAACACTCTCTTACGAAATGAAATTATTTCATTAAATAATTTATTTTTATTTATAAAAATAATATTTTGATATACGTTTTTGTTGCAATGTCCAGAATAATATTTTAAAAGGACAAAAAAAATAAAATAAATAATATGTTTTCTTTTTTCATTTTCGTACTACATCCATCTTACTTTTATGTTTTAGTAATTTTATTATATTCGAAAACTTTATAACAATTACTCTTCTCAAAAGAATATTAAAAAAAATTGTTGAAAATATAGAAAATAAATATATTGTGTTTGAACTGCAGTACTTACTTAAATTAAAACAATGTTGTTGTTTTTTCATTGCTCTTGTTAATTCCGTAGATTCAGCAGTTCATATTGGTTCCGAAATGAATGTATTAGTACTTTTATGTATGTAGTAAAGTTTTTAATCATTTCTCTTCTGAATTAAAAAAATTTATTAATTTTGAGGTTATAGAAAATAAATATACCTTGTTTGATGTACAGATCTTAAATTAACAAAAACAATTATTATTTTTTCTTCATTTCTATAGTTGGGCCAATAAAAGTATTAAACGTCTTTTAGCCCAAAATAAAAAAAAAATATATATATATATATATATATATATACATATATATATATAAGAACTGTATATATAATAATAACTCATCTAAAAAAAAAACCATAATTTTCTGCTGAAGATTCGGGAAATAAATATCTTCTTTCTCGCACTGAAGAACTGCACTAAAGAAAAACATTAAATATTTTTTCTTCATCTCTCTAGCATGTTCCTTGAAATTGTTGAAACATTTTCGATTCCCAAATAAATATTCATAAGTACTCATTTCTGCTACTCATTTCAGTAAAATAAACTTTATAATAGTTAAGCGTCTTATTTTTTTTTTACCTGCTATTGAGGGTATCTAAAATACGTATGTTTTTTCTTTGACTGCAGAACTTAATTGAAGAAACCCATTTAATATTTTTTCATCTCACTAGTATATTGCAAAAATTGTCAATAGTGTTTTGATCCCCAAAATAATTTATTATATTTGAAATGTTTATAATAGTTTATCTATTTAATAAAATAATGTTACAATGTACTGCCGTGAAAGTGGAAAAAAAATAAAGTTTTTGAGCTGCAGAGCTTTAATCCAGTGGTATTTGAGCTACGCTATGCTAAAACCTATAAATCCACAAAACCAATAAATCGTACAAAATAATTCATTCGAACCCAAAAGCTCCTATAAATCTACGATTTACAGAAACCTACCATGCACCACTTAACCTAACATAATACAAGACAAGCTTACAGTAAAAATCCGAAATTGATTTTTTATAATTAAAACAAAAACGATTCTACCATATACCTGTTTACAAATTACGTCAAAAACTAAGTTCATTGAATCCAAATTGTAAAAAAAATTATATTTGACATGGTTGTGAATTTAATTATCTGAAGTGAAGAAGATTAAAATTTCTATTTATTTTATTTAAAAGTATTTTAAAGTTTCTAGGCTTTGTTTTATTACTCTGCCTATTTATATTATTTGAATAAAGTAATGTATAGTATATACCTTATAATATATAGTAAACTTTATTAACTTAAATACACAAATGCCTACTTATTTATAATTAGTATAGAATTAATATTGGGATTTGATATGTTACGTACATTTTACTTTTATTTATAAAATTTATCCTCCGTCGTAAACCAATGACTTCCTGTCCTCCCGTATCGTTTAATAACATCCCACTGATTCCTGTAGAACAGGTCCGGTACTTAGGACTTCACCTTGACAAAAGATTTCCTTAGAATCCTCATCATGCTAGACCAGAAACAGCTCGCCGTTTCAGGCTACTTCAACATTTACTAGACAAACGCTCTAAGCTCCCAATTAATTACAAAAGACTCATGTTTATAACAATAATTAGACCCATTTGGACTTACGAAATAGAGCTTTAGGGCTCCACTAAACCATCGAATTCCTCTTGTATCCAATCCTTACAATCCAAAA
Organism: Arma custos; assembly: GCA_037127475.1. NCBI lineage: Eukaryota > Metazoa > Arthropoda > Insecta > Hemiptera > Pentatomidae > Arma > Arma custos. Next base: position 9,132,808 of record CM073763.1, read on the forward strand.
TCCTCCGTAAAATCCTCAATGCTCCTTACTTTGTAAAGAACGAAGTAACCCATAATGACTTAATGTCCTATTTGTTGCTGATTTGGCCCGAATCAGATATCAATATTTACATGAAATAATACTTCATTTCCACTCAAACCCTCTTTTAAACCCGCTAGTTTCAAACCTAGCAATCTCTTCAATTCCTGATAATACTCCAAGGCGCCTTTAGAGAAAATAGCCTCGTGATTTTTAAAGTTGAACTTATTTGAGTACTGCCACTGGGTAGTTTCTCTACTTGTTTTTCATGCTAATATATACCAATCATTTTATTTACTTGTTGTGTTATTTTAATACAGTTGTAAATTTCATTAAATAAATTAATAAATAGAAAAAAAGTATAAAATAAAAACATAAATAGGTTCATATTATTTGGAAAATGGATGTAGGCAATTGTTTTATTTCACACGTAAGATCTTAAATAAATCTTTAAACACTAAAAAGAATATTTTTACTAAAACATTATGAAATAAAAACCAAAACAAAAGGAAGGAGTGTGAAAAAAAGGTTGAGACTCCAAAAATGTTCTTCAGCTAACCCATTATTATATGAACAAATTATGGGCATAACATGGTATTTTTTAATCTCTTTTATAATGAATATTATAAATATTAATACTTTAATCGGTTATGATTAAGTATTATTACTTATTTATTACGATTATTTAACATTTTGAATAAATACAATGGTCATTCTAATACTATTTAAAAAAAATAAATATTAACATTGAATAATTTTCATAATTTGATTCGTTTTCCATTCTTAGCCTATCACACAAACATTCCTCGTTATTCCGTTTGTGATACATTATTATGAAATGTCTGCTTCATTATTGCTTCAACACTGGTTTATATTAATGAATGTTATTCCCAGAACTCGGGTTCAGTTTCAATTTGCAACGTTTTACTTAAATATATATATATAGACTGCAATTAATCGATAATTACTGTTTAGGGAAAATTTGATGGTTCCGAATAATTAGTGCAATTATCAGAACGATTTATCAAAGGCAATCTGTGAAATTAGAATAATTGAAACGGAATATTGTTACGGGCTACTGGGTATTAAAAATGACTTAAACGCTCCTTAATTAAATATACTAATATTTATTTACAAAAGTAATAAAGAATACAATTAAACTATTATCAATTAAATTAATAACAGAGATATTGAGCGAAGGACTTTCCCAGCACAATGATGTCGTCTAAGTAAACCAGGCATATTTCCCAAGAGAGACCTCTTAACACGCTTTCAATCAGCCTCTCAAATGTTGCAGGAGCATTGCAAAGCCCGAATGGCATTACTGTAAATTGCCATAGTCCAGTTCCAATAGAGAACGCCGTCCTCTCTTTATCCTCAGGTGCCAATCCAACCTGCCAATATCCACTGCGGAGATCCAATGTAGAGAAAATTTTTACACCCCTCTAGGGTGTCCAGCGTATCGTCAATTCTGGGAAGCGGATAACTGTCTTTCTTGGTGACGTTGTTCAGAAGGCGGTAGTCTCCGCAGAATCTTGTTGTGCCATCTTTCTTCTTCACCAATACAACGGGGGACATCCAGGGGCTACTCGAAGGCTCAATGACACCATCAGTCGCCATCTCCTTGATGATCTTCTCGGCGTCCTCTCTTTTGGCTAATGGGAGCCTCCGCGGGACCTGTCGGATGGGCTTAGCATTTCCGGTGTCAATCTTGTGCTGAACGATATCCGTTCAATCCGTGGTCCTGGGCTGATCTCGAAAACATCATGCCATCTGGTAACCATGTTCTTCACTTCCTCGCCCTCTTCAGGCGAAAGGCCGCGACATGATTCGTCCACAAATCCTTTTAATTCCTCCGGCAGTCCTCGCAGCTCGGTGGGATGACGTGGTAGCTGACCAACCACTGAGGTAGCGGTTGCACATTCCCCTTCTTCAGCGTTACCGGGAAGCTGTTTAGGTTCATTAGCCGAATTGGGGTGGTATGTCCGACCTTGATGAGAGACCTTGCGACCAGTACGCCGCGTCCGATCTCCTGTTCTTCGTGTTTTCCAGGTTTAAGAAGCACACATTGACCCTCAGGGAGGTGTCCTTCGACCGTCCCATGCATCACGATTTGGCTCCGTTCAGGTAAAGTGGTCTCTTCTAGTAGGAGCACTCGTGCGTAGAGATCCTTTCCTTGCCGAAGGATGACTTCTTCGTCTCCCAGCGTCATCACACCTCTTTCCATATCCAGCTTGATCCCGTATGCCCAATATGACATCTTCATCTATTTCTGCCAAGAGAGCGCGGTGCTTCAGATGCTGATCTCCAATGATGAAGGTGGCAACTGTCTCCCCGTAGACTTTGGCTGGCTCTCCTGTGGCAGTCCGTAATGCCCAAGTCATTGGTATAATCTCCTCAGCGGGAACCATCTTCGATTTCAAGATTGTCATGGTTGCGCCGGTATCCAGTAGCAGATTTCGCAGCTGCCCATTCACCATTCCATCAATGTAGAAGCATTTTGTTCTGCTCCCTAATGACGCCACTTTACTGGTCTTCCTGGGGCCTCTGATGTTACGGGTTGATAGTTGCCCCTTCCCATCCACCCTACTTAGTACTCCTGTGGCTTTTCTTGCTTCTTGGATGGACACTTGCTTCTAGGGTGTCCAAGTTGCCGCATCTCCAACAACGTATCTCCTTCTTACGAGTCCTGAGGGCATCCAAAACCTTTCTCACTATGTCTTCGACGGTAGGGACCACATTAGGCTCCGCTTCTGCTGCTCGAACTCGCGCATGGCCCCGTACTGACTGTCTGACAGCCTCGAACTCCATGGCCTGAGATAATGCGTCGCCTAGAGTTTTTGACTGCTTGTTGCGTCTGGGGGTCCCGAAGTCCATCCAGGAATTTGTCGACAGCCAGGCTCTCGTAGACATCATCGGCGACCGATGGGTAGGCATTCCTCACCAGCCGGGCGATGTCCGCTTCAAATTCCTGCAGCGTCTCGTTGATCTTCTGGATCCTGTTTCTCAGCTGTGAGCGATAAAGCTGGTCCATGTGTCGGTGGCCGAAACGCATCTCCAGTCTTCTAATCAGCTCCCCGTAGTTAGACCGCTCCGACAGTGGCATCCCCTGCAGTACTCCCAAGGCGTCTCCACGCAAGGCCAGGCACAAAGCTGAAGCTTTGGTCTCTTTTGATCACCCGTGGATCGAAGCCGCAGTCTCGAAGAGAGTCATGTAGTCCTCCCACGGCGTCTTTCTGTCGAACACTGGAATGGTGTTGTGAGTAGGTGGCGTCCCAGCATTGACGGGCGTAATGGTGCTATGAAGGCTGCCGTCGGAGGAACGGTCGATGTCGTTCGTCGGTGGGTTGCTCTTACGTCCCTCGAGAGCTTCTACTCTTAGCCTAAGTTCGTTTTCGATGGAACTCAATTTTTCTCCTAATCTAGATTCTACATTAGCTACCTTATCATTAACATCGGCTAACTTATTATCTACATTTTCCATTAACTTAGCCTCTAATGTGCCTAACTTAGACTCTAATGTATCCAATAAATCACTTTTTACAGAACCTAATTCATTCTGTACATTACCTAGCTCATTTTAACAGTACCTAATTCATTACCTAGATTACTTTCTACATTGCTTAACTCAATTTGTAAATTACCTAGCTTATTATCTACATTACATAAAGTTGCAGACCACTTGCTTAAATCGGTTTCAAACAGAACGTCATCTGGATTTTCCCCTGACTCTACAAAAAATTGACGCAACCTCCGTTGCAGTACACTTTTAGTTCCGTTAGAATCAAGATCACGTTCTTCTAACTCTCGTTTCAAATCCGCTACTTTTAAATCAATTAATCTAACACTTTTAGATGCCATTTTCCATACAGTAGCCCAATAATTACAAAATGCAAGACAAGCAAAATAATAGCTATTACAAAATATCCCACTTCTGACACCAATTTGTTACGGGCTACTGGGTATTAAAAATGACTTAAACGCTCCTTAATTAAAGATACTAATATTTATTTACAAAAGTGAAAAAAGAATACAATTAAACTATTATCAATTAAATTAATAACAGAGAAATTACTAACAAATAAATTATTAACTGAAATAAATTTACAACAACAATATTTTTAGATATTTATAATCTAGGCCTAACTTTATTTAATTATTACAATGATATAGGATATTATTATTACTAAATAGCTTAACTATTTACATAAGCTTGTAAAAATCACATAAAATTACAACCACTACTTAACTAATTAATTACTACTAATTAACACTTACAGTTCACTAATTAAAGTCCACCGACCGTAAGAATCTATGAATATAACAAACTGTCACACAATTACACTCACAAACTGTCACTGACTTATCACTCTGGCTTATCACTGTTTCCGATGTTAACCGTACCGTGTGCTTTAACACTCTCCCCGTACTCGCGCCGAGATGTTGTTTAAATAGACAGAATGCCAGATCTAGAACATACGGGACGGATCTCGAAGTTTCGCGAAAAGGCCTCTTTCGTCTCTGCCGACAAGGGGGCTTTGTTCTCTTCCAGGAATCGCCAATTCCCGCGCCCGTAACAATATATTTAGTTGGAACCGAATCTTTCGAATAAAATGTTCATCAATTTAATGAACATAAAAGTGTGTTTAGGAACAACAGTTTTTTTTTTTTTAAAGCCTGTACATTAGTTCAGATTAGTTATTTATAAACTTCAAAAAATTGTAAACTCTATGAAAGAAACTTAAATAAAAAGTAATGAAATTCATTTTTTCCGCAATCCTCTCATTCCAAAGAGAGATTGCCTTTAATATCAAATTAAAGCAATATGCTGGAGTATTATTTTACCACTAATATGTATTGTGAAAAATATGTAATGTTGAAGCTGAGAAAGTTGCTCTTCAATGTGTAATGTTCAATCTGAGTTACTGCAAACACAATTTATTTATCCATATATTTATAAAAGTTAGATGACACTCACGTATCTACCGTTGTGCAATGAGCAGTGCAGACTCTACCATCTGCTGAACACATCTTCCTTCATGGTTTTCCGTGGTACAGATTTTAGGTTAGTGTTAGAAAATATAAATAACATTTTTAAATCTATCATTGCTTAAAATAGAATATTTTTATCATGAGTGAACTACCTACATCGTATGTTTTCTCTCGAGCCTATCTATCACAAATTCCCGATCTCTGACCATTTAGTAACTTGAAATAATGGTTTTATTCAAATTTGAAATCAAATATATTTAATTATGCTTTGTAAACTCATATAAGTAGTTTATCATTCCCAGGAAGTTCAGTATAATATTGCTGTTTAACATTGTGGTGATCTGTATGAATTATTATTAAATTATTAAAGATTTATTGTGAACTTTTAACTTATAAGAATTATTATAGATTTAAGCATTGACAATTGTAACATTGACCTGCGATGTTTTTAATGTTGGATCTACGTCAATCTATGTCAAGGAGAGGAGAGGGGGTAATTTTGGCTTATTATAGCGCCTTTTAATTCGCTCACTTTTGTCTCAGCCCTCAGCCCAGAAGTACCTTTCGGCCTCTCTCTCCAGACTATTGTTTCAGGCTTGTATCAGAATTTATATAATTGTTTGGTGTATGAATATTATTTGCATGTGTATGTATATATATATATTTTGGAAAATATATTTTATTTTTGGGTCCCTTATTTTTTGTAACTGGCTTATTGCGTCTCCTATTTTTCGGTCCACGAACCTTTTGAGCCCATTTAATATTTTCAGGGAGAAGGGCCATTACAAATTGGTAGCAGAGCGTGGTTCTTAAAAAAAATTAATTAACGTGGTGTTTAATATATAATTGTGGTGATTAAATTTGTATAAATTAATTTTTGTGGGTAATATTTTAAATAATTAATAAGATGGAGGAACTTTAAAAAAAATTAGACGAGATCCAGCAAGGAGAATCAAAAATTGGTAGGTCAAAATGTTGAATTAAATAGGCGATTAGCCGCATTAGAAGAATTGATAGAAACTAAATTCAAGAATCCTGTTAAAACCCAAAGCGTCGGTGATAAATCTTGTGACTCGGGCGAAATAAATATTAATATAACTGAGAGAGAGGATAATAATAATAATAATGATTTAGTAGAAAACGATACAAGCCTAATAAACACCACTTTAAAATTGCCCAATGAACTAGAGAATGTAAAATTTAACGTTGAGAATTGCTCGTCAAATAATTGTTTGTATGATAAAGATAAACCTCGACCGCTTAAGCCTCAAAGTAATTCCAAACGAGTTCTTACTAGGAATCAGTTAAATGCGTCAAAGAAGCAATAAGCCAGTTACAAAAAATAAGGGACCCAAAAATAAAATATATTTTCCAATATATATATATATATATATATATATATATATATATATATATATATATATATATACATACACATGTAAATAATATTCATACACCAAACAATTATATAAATTCTGATACAAGCCTGAAACAATAGTCTGGAGAGAGAGGCCGAAAGGTACTTCTGGGCTGAGGGCTGAGACAAAAGTGAGCGAATTAAAAGGCGCTGTAATAAGCCAAAATTACCTCCTCTCCTCTCCTTGACATCGTCCGACCAATGACAAGTCGTTATTTAATAAACATTCGTAGATCCAACATTAAAAACATCGCAGGTCAATGTTACAATTGTCAATGCTTAAATCTATAATAATTCTTATAAGTTAAAAGTTCACAATAAATCTTTAATAATTTAATAATAATTCATACAGATCACCACAACATACAACATTCTAAAAAAATGGATTCAGAACTTCCATGATATACCTGAATGCAGTTACAATTTATTCCGAAAACCATGACTGTCTATTGTGTTTAACTTTATTAAGGGCTTTGATGGTGTTAGGTACTCTAGGTTAACTACTATGGTGTTAGGTACTAGGTTAACTACTATGGTGTTAGGTACTAGGTTAACTACTATGGTGTTAGGTACTAGGTTAACTACTATGGTGTTAGGTACTAGATTAACTACTATGGTGTTGGGTACTAGGTTAACTGCTATGGTGTTAGGAATTAGGTTAACTACTATGGTGTTAGGTACTAGGTTAACTACTATGGTGTTAGGTACTAGGTTAACTACTATGGTGTTAGGTACTAGGTTAACTACTATGGTGTTAGGTACTAGGTTAACTACTATGGTGTTAGGTAGTAGGTTAACTACTATGGTGTTAGGTACTAGGTTAACTACTATGGTGTTAGGTACTAGGTTAACTACTATGGTGTTAGGTACTAGGTTAACTACTATGGTGTTAGGTACTAGGTTAACTACTATGGTGTTAGGTACTAGGTTAACTACTATGGTGTTAGGTACTCTAGGTTAACTACTATGTATATTATATTTCCTGTGAGTCCTGTTGAATATTCTCGTTTCTTCAACATACTATAAACATAATAATTAAATAACAAAAACAATAAGTATTTGTTGAGATGTATTCTTACATTACGCTTATTTCATTCACTTTATACACGAGTAAATTGTAGTTTATTCTGATAGATATATGCTGTCAATTGGTCAAACTTTGTTCTTGAGTTTTGATAAACATTGCAATGTTAAAGGTGCCCTTTAACATATCAACATATAGGACTCCAATATATTTAAACAAATAAAATTGACTTTATTTATTTATCTAAGTATCAATTGAACTTATAAGTTGATGTTTACAAACAGCGATCGTGTTATAGAAAGAAATATTGTGTTTTGACGGGCTGTGGACATATATTGACGTTTCTGGTGAAACAATTATAGCCATATTGATTCTCAAAATCCTTTTCTATTAAATATGCATATTATCTATAATCAAAACAGTAGAGTTAATTAAAATTTTTCTGCGTATAAATTGTATTTGTATTAGTTATTCATTGTTAATTTATTTTCATATTTACAACTGTTACTTACTGTCTTCCCAACTTACATGTATTTTTAATTATCACTCTTCCACTGCCTTCATTACTCTGCTCCTTCTTAATTTTTGCTTTATCGTTACTCTACTTATAGTAGTAATGGTATGTAAGTATAGTAATACCAAGAAGATAGGTTAGGTGTATTTTTATTATTTATGTTTCCAAGTTTCATTGTATCTATTTCTGCCATTCTTATCTTTTAGTTACTAATTATTAGATTGTTGTCATTATTTTACTTACAAATTGTTTTTATCATCATTGTTATTAACTTATATGCTTTTGTTTTTTTATTTATTTAGCTTTATTTATTATTTAATTTTCATTTGCACCTGCGCAATTGCGCATTCAGCAATTTTGATCGAATTGTCTTTCTCTTCGCTTTTCTGCATGATCATCGAGGTTCGGTCAAAATATCAACAGTTGAGTAGGTCTCTTGGCCAATGTCTTTTTAATCTTTTCCTATCAAGTCCAGGTAACAGGGAGTAGGAAAGCGGAAGAACGAGTGGGTTTGGGTGATATTGTGTCGATGAGTGGAATGTTATGTACTTGTTATGAATATATGATTTTATAGTGGGAATGTTCGTGTCGTGTATAGTTTGATTCGAAATATACCATAGTGCATTAATAATTTTTCTGAGAATTTTGGACTGTGTTGTTTGTATCTTGTGTATGTGAACGATTTTTGCTGAACCCCAAAGTTCTGCTCCATATATATATATTTGTTGACCTCCACCCGAACCATTTTTCTCCTTACTTTTCTTCTTAAATTGGGAAAAAATTAGAATTTCCGCGGGCATTTCAAGTATTCCTTTCTTTATGATAATCTTTTCTCAAGAAGACCTAATTTACATACAACGAAAATCGTATATTTAGTCTTTAAATTTAGTGCTAAACCTTTAGGACATTATCTCATATTTCTATCTACTTTAATTTATCATGATATCTTGTTTACGACCATTTAAAAAATAAAGGATGTATAGTTAACACACAATGAACAGTGTTTGTTATAAGTCAGGGATTAATCAGGAATTTTCTTAATTAACGTTAGAATAAAGAATTAACAGTGTAAAAATAAAATGTGAATAATAATATAAAAAATTGGAACTTTAAAAAAAAGGATCTAGGTATCCCTACTCTTTGTTGTATTCCTAGTTTACAATCCGTCTCTCGATATTGTATACTATTTCTTTGAAGCCTCCGACAAATCGTTAAAGAAGACGGAACGGTTTGAGAAACTGCTCCTTCAAAAAGGACCGAAGGAAATCGTTAGTTCCGTTCAAACAGGTTTTTGATTTCCTCCAGTTCCGTTTTCGTTCTAGTGAGAGATTTCTTTCTAGCGCCCATAGGCTCAAATTATCTTAGTTGTTTTTTACTGTATGATCGTATGTTCATAATATTCATATGAAGAAAGCACTAATTGATGTGATAACTTCAATACATGTAATTAGTGTTACTATTAAGTGGATCAGTTTGCGAGCATTCAATGAGATTTTGTATCACTAAACCTTTTACCGTTCCTGAACAGAATTAGGATTTCCTAAACTTTTTTTTCGTTTGGATTTTATTGGAAAATAGTTTGATTCATGAAAATTTATTTACCCGGTTAGGAAAGATTTGAATTTGAATTTACATTAAAATAATTTGATTTTCATTAACCGAGATAGGAAAATGTACTTCGCCTTCCTCCATCTTAAAGCAGCATTTGTCTCAGTTCCAAGAAACGAAATATGGGGAACACTCAGAGTTAAGAACATTCCAAATAGTCTGGTGGACGCTGTGAAGTCCATATAACAAAACCAAAAAGGTATCATTAGATTGAACGGGAAGGAGTCTGGGCACTTTAATATAGCAAAAGGAGTAAAGCAGGGTGACAGTTTAAGCCCGTTGCTATTTATACTTTATATGGATGAAATAGCAGCAATAGGCAAAAGGCGAACTAAAAGGGCGTTACTGGGGCGAAGGAACCTCCTGCCTGTAGTGATTCAGCTTATTCTTTATGCGGATGATATTGTTCTCATTGCGGACTACACAGAAAAGTTGCAGCAAGCCGTGAATGAATGGATGAAGAGCACCGTAGGGAAGGTATGCACATCAGCACCGACAAGAGCAAGATCCTGCAAGTAGGAAAGGTACAGGAAGAAATCCATATATACTGCAACGGAGGAGAGATGGAAGCAGTCACGGAATTCACCTACCTCGGAGCAGTAATGAACGGTACTGGGAAATTAGACTTTGAAATCTCAAACAGGATAAGCAAAGAAAACTTGGTCTACTACCAGATCTGTAATGCTGTTGTTGGGAAGCGAGATGTACAATGTCTACACTTCTCAATAAAATTAAAGAATCCATAGATGGAAAAAAATTTAAAGACCTGAATTCATCCTATCTAGGCCAATTTTTTAATCCATCCAATCTTTTTAAATCCAACCCATTCAATCTAATGTTTGGTTTATACTATAATTTAAACTATTTTAAGGACTTTTAACTAAAAATGACTTAATATTTAACATTATTTATTGCTATTAATTTTATGCTAGATATGAATATTCCAATGTAAGTAGTTTTAAAAGACATAATTAATACATTTTATTTAAAAAGATGATTTGTATCTATTCTTCGTGATAACCGTTCTTATAATAAATATTTTCGAATATTGGGACAAAGGTGTTTTTTTTTTTTCACTTCTTTCATTGGAAAAGAGGGACAAACAATTTTATTTATGTCAGGGAATTGTCAGGTTATCCAACTGACAGACATTTCTAGACACCCTGTACATGTCAGACACTCTTAGTTTACTTGAGAGATACTGTGAACCAACGAGTCAGTTTCAGAGTCATAAATGGAAAGTTTTTTTTTTCGCTTCACGTACAGTTTATAACTATTGCTGATCAGATCAACCGAGGAGGTATTTTGTACATTCAGAGAAATCGTCACGTGTTATGCATTTAGTTTTCTTGTATTTTTTTATCTTTATAATATACCGCATTCAAAACCTGCTGTGAGAAAAGCAATTATTATGTTTTTAGTGTGAGATGCGGAAATCCAGCTGAGGTCAAACAAGTCTCTTTAGTTGAAGTAGATATTCTTAGGTTAGGGGGAATAATCGCAGGTGTTATCTTGATAAATAATTGGTTCGTTTCATATGAAATATCTATCTTAAACGAAAAGATTATTTGGTAAAACGACTTTATAGTATCGAAACATTTTTATTCAAAATATGTCAAAACTCTGATTTTCCATACAGTTTTCCCAACGTATTATCAAATTTTCATTCGTAAAACCGAGAAAATAGGGTTTTAAGATAAAATAAAGACTAGAAATGCGTTTTTGACTTGAGAATCATTTGAAAAATATTATCCTTAAGGAAGTTAAAAAAAATTTCTGAACGGATAGAAATTGGCGGCATGTCTGGCGAATAAGGCGGGTACGGGAGGACTTGTAACCCACCTAGCTTTGTATCTTCACTGTCTGTCGTGAAACATCATGAGGTCTTGAGCTGTCGTATAAGAGTATAGGTCCCTTCCGATTAAAATATACAGGTTTTTTATGTTGCATTATGTCAATATACCTTTTCCCGAACGCGGTAATATGTTACTTGCAGCATAGGCAGTCGAACGTTGAAGTTTAAGCTCATAAAAATATATAAATCACATGATTATATATTAAACAATCTTCATTAATTTTAGTGATAGTAGATAATATAAAACAAGTGAAGATCAATAAAAGCGCATTACAATCTGTAAACATAAACAAAGTAAATAACTGAAGTCCATAAATTCAACTTCGAATTTTAGAAATAATAAAATCGGACGTTTCATACTAAACGGCCCAACATCTCGTTGCGTAACAGTTGATCTCGCAACAGTACGGTTCTGGTAGTAAGTATATACAAGCCCACATGAAGTTGTACATTTTATTATTTTTAATTATAACCATTTTCCCAAGGATCGCTACTTTAAAGTGATAACGATCCTATCCAATTTCACCCTTCTTGTGATAGGACCAATTTCATCCGAAATTGTAAATGGATAGCTCGAATTGGCAGTTGTGGCAGCTAAGTCAATATTTTAAGAGCAAATGTTTGGCTAATTCGAGACGGGCCGGTTGTACAATGCCTTGTTTAGAGCCTCTGCCTTAATTACCCCGAGTTTACCTCAACTCCGAGGAAGCCCTTCATCTTTTTATTTTCCTTTTCAGTCTTTTACTCTTTGAGATTATTTTTTAAAAGAAAGTTTACATAAGAAGATTTTAGTTTGATAGTGGATTCAACGATAGATTAAAAGGGAAAAGGATGAAATTAATATACTAATGGATGTTTCTTTCAATGGCGTCATGTAAAAAGTGTTAAGTTGCGATTTTTTTTAATGGTGATGTGTTGTTTTCTGGTTTAGACATAACTATTGCATTAGCTGGATTTTCCCTTGCAAACATAAATCGTTTATTGGAACTATTTTTTTTTTCCGACCCTCTTGTATTTACTATTTTACTTATTATTTTACATTTTTATTGTAACTCATTCAGGATGGTACATAAAACATTGTTGTGCTATATTTTCGGTCCTTTAATAGAATGTTCCATCTTACTTATAACGGGGTGCCATTGAGTAATTACCAGGTCTGCAAGTTTAAAATGTCGTTTTAATTCCAATAGAATGCGCCCTTAGCCTATTGAAGGATTTGCTTATCTCTAAACGCTATTTTGTTTGTTAGTCATTTGTTTACAAAAGTCAGTTGTTTTTAAGTCGCTCCTGCACATTCAGCCAGATTGACTAAGGAAACGATTTCTTCGCTTGGTTGGGAACTCCTACCCCACCCGCCGTATTCACCTGACCTGGCGCCTTCTGATTATCACCTATTCTCATCGATGGGACACTCATTGGCTGAGCAACACTTTAACAATTTGGAGGATGTAAGAAAATGGCTCGATGAATGGATTTCAAATAAAGATGAAGCATTCTTTTGGAATGGTATCCATAAATTGCCCGAGAGATGGACAAAATGTGTAGAAAGCGAGGGCCAGTACTTTGAATAAAATATATTATACTTTTTTTTTAAATTAAATTATATTTTAAGAAATAAACGACATTTTAAACTTGCAGACCTGGTATAGAAGATAATTATCCGAACATAATTTTCACTAATGAATAAAACCTTATTTCAGTGTTAATAAGTGCTCTAGATTGGTTTATTTTCCATTATTTGGTTCCCAAAGTGGTTGTGTGTGTTTACCAATTTACTAATCAAACAAAATCAATATAATTATAATTAAGTATATAATTGTATTATTAATATTAGAATAGTGAATCTATGGTGAACCTGGATTATGTACACTGCTAAATCATTAAAACAAATATAATAAATTAATTTAAGGAAATATGTGATTCATGTTATTCTCTAACATAATATATTAATACAATTAAAAGTACACCTGTACCATTACAATCCATGGAGGGTGTTGGGGGTGGGTTCAGTACGTGGTAGAGGGTGTTTCTTGGGCAAGTGGAGGCAACAGGCAACAGGGTGGTGGTTTGTCCTAGATCATTCAACCGCCAGATTTCTCCCACCCTATTTTGTTACTCTCTTTATTGATGCTTTGTGAGCCCCAGAAGGGTCCTAGATCCCATAGGATCCATTTCCAGTTGCGAACAGATTAAATAAAATCTGTCCTGAAGCAGGATTTAGAACCTTTGGCACGGCAACTGAGCGATCTACCATTGAGAATTTCTTATAGATATCTTCATTTGTTTTGGTGTTCATGTGCGGTACTCTTTCTTCGATTTTCCTTAAATGTATTTGCCCTCCAATCCTTTTTGGAACAATTGATTAATCTTATTCCAGTTTATTTTTTAAAACCTGGTATACAATATAGTTAACCGTGGAAAAATTCCAACGAAAAGCCTTAAGTCTCCAAACTAAAACAGAAATAGAAATTATCTGTCCAATATTTCGCCCATTCAGGCATCCTCAGGGTAGAAAGAGAATAACAGCAAAACAAAACATGAATAATGCACCCAAGAAACATCCCACCACCTCGAAGGCTCAAATGCAATAAGGAAGGTTACTCGACCCCAGCTGGTTAAGGTTAAATAAAACAGCTGATAGATACTTCAGAAATTCAAAATTCAATATACACTCACCAAACTTCAAAAAGCACCACAGGAAAAATAAATAATAGCAAACATCACAAAACTTAAGACGAAAGACCATATGAAAAAATTAAAGTAAAAATGCAATAAAAAAAAATTATCATTATCAAGAAACCAGTGGACTTACGGCTACTCCACAAAATATATTGAAAAGTAAAAAAGAGACCTTACATAAATGTTAAGACCGTGGAAAAATTCCAACGAAAAGCCTTAAGTCTCCAAACTAAAACAGAAACAGAAATCATCTGTCCAATATATTTTGTGGAGTAGCCGTAGATCCACTGGTTTCTTGATAATGATAATTTTTTTTTTTATTGCATTTTTACTTTCATTTTTTCATATGGTCTTTCGTCTTAAGTTTTGTGATGTTTGCTATTATTTATTTTTCCTGTGGTGCTTTTTGAAGTTTGGTGAGTGTATATTGAATTTTGAATTTCTGAAGTATCTATCTGCTGTTTTATTTAACCTTAACCAGCTGGGGTCGAGTAACCTTCCTTATGATTCTTTAGTTGCATTTGAGCCTTCGAGGTGGTGGGATGTTTCTTGGGTGCATTATTCATGTTTTGTTTTGCTGTTATTCTCTTTCTACCCTGAGGATGCGCGAAATATTGGACAGATAATTTCTATTTCTGTTTTAGTTTGAGGACTTAAGGCTTTTCGTTGGAATTTTTCCACGGTCTTAACATTCATGTAAGGTCTCTTTTTTACTTTTCAATATCAATATAGTTAACATTAGTACAAATTATATATTATATGCGTCTCAATACTTTTAATAATTAAATTTTAAAAGAATGCTCGCTAGAGATAAAATTAGCTGGAAAATGAGGAGATTGCACCTAGAATAATGACTGGCAATAGAGCTTACCTATCATGTTTCTAATGGATACTATGTCCAAAACTGCATATCTCATTTACATCGCTTAGTTTAGTCCCTTGCTTAGTTTATCATTGCCTGTCCAGCACACTTCCAGTATTCCAGTGATATCCATATTACTTCAGTTCTGAAAGAGCACCAGGTGCGAATTAGGTCCGGACGTTGTTCTATGTTCCAAATCGATACACTTTTGTTCGAATCCCGGGTCGTTGCCGTAAAGCTTTCCAATATCCTAGGCTTGATTTCTGTGCTCGAGTAACTTGAGTTTTTTCCCTAGCCTTGCTTCTTTCTTACGTTGGACAAAAGTTCAGTCTATGGTGAAGTTGCAATAAATATTATTATTAAAACCGTTTAGTGTTAAGTAATTTCTTATTTTCTCACTAACTATCCAGACTACGATGAAGATAATTCTTTTATTGCATAGAAAGTATACTAGTAATTATCATTTTTGCTCATCTATTTTGGTATCTGTTACGCAGATTGTCGCTTCGAGTTGAGTTTTAATCAAAGTAAGATTTTACTGTCCATGCTGTCGTTTCCTTTTTATTATTCTCCTCAATCACAAATTATTGTATACCTTTGGTATGGAAAAGAGAATGTAATTATGGGAAATGTGTTTACTTCGGTAATCATTTCATCTAGAAATAAACGTTTTAACTAACATTTATTATCTATCACTAAAATAGAGCCAAAAACTCAAAAAGAAACACTATAATTTATTATAATGCAATTGGGAAAAACCACAATGCAAAGCCTTATGTTTCAAAAATACACCTACTTACCAGTCGACGTTTCGCCTATTCAGGCATTATCAAGACACCAAAATCAAAAAGGGGGTTATGTGAATCGCATCTTGAAGAAAAAGGTGCAATACATCCCAACGATCAACAGCCCAAACAGGCTCCAATCATGAGACAGCACCCCACCACCAAGACGTTCAACATACAACTCACTCTATTGAGTATACAATATACAATATACAACATATTGGACAGATAATTTCTATTTCTGTTTTAGTTTTGAGACTTAAGGCTTTTCGTTGGAATTTTTCCACTGTCTTAACATTTATGTAAGGTCTCTTTTTAGTTTTCAATATTAATATGTTTTGTGGAGTAGCCGTAGGTCCTTTTACTGGTTTCATGATAATATTATTTTTTTTTTCTTGCATTTTTACTTTCACTTTTTCATATGGTCTTTCGTCTTAAGTTTTGTGTTGTTTCCTATTACTTATTTTTCCTGTGGTGGCTTTTGAAGTTTGGTGAGTGTATATTGAATTTTGAATTTCTGAAGTATCTATCTGCTGTTTTTATCTAACCTTAACCAGCTGGGGTCCAGTATCCTTCCTTATGATTCATTAGTTGCATTTGAGCCTCCGAGGTGGTGGGATGTTTCTTGGGTGCATTATTCATGTTTTGTTTTGCTGTTACTCTCTTTCTACCTTGAGGATGCCTGAATGGGCGAAATATTGGACAGATAATTTCTATTTCTGTTTTAGTTTGGAGACTTAAGGCTTTTCGTTGGAATTTTTCCACGGTCTTAACAAATATTTATTATCTATATTTCGAAAAGTTGTTTTAAGTATTTAAAGTAAAGGAAGCCAAATTTAAACATTTCTATCCAGCCCCTTCATAATACTGGGTTGTTATTCTATTATAATAGATAATTAATTCACGATATCCTTTAGGAATGTGTGTATTTTTATATAATTTTTTTTGTTTGATTTATTTGTTGGCCCTTTTGAATGAAGTTTTCAGGTCATTGGTTGCTTATGTTCTAATTAAATACCCTTTTAGCCTCAGAATTTGATTGGATGATTCTGAGCGATGTGCTGTTTTTGGAAGATGAGTTTTTATCTGTTGGTATGAGATGTTCTGCTTTTGATCTATATTTATGTAGTTGTTAATCTATTTAACGTCTCTTCATGCTGAAATGACTAATCGGACGATGCTACAATTAGATGAATGAATTTTACCTGTCCAGATTACGATAGGGATCTTTCACGAGTATCTGAAACACAAGCTTGGGATCCCCATTATACGTCCCTTCCGAAGGACAGCATAATGACGGGGTTTTCTCACCGTTTCGTAAAAATCTAAGGCCACCTACACACCTACAGGGCTGCGTACCTGTTCTTATTCTTTGTGTTTGGAGTATTGCTCTCATTCTCTATCTTAGATGAAGTATATATAGGTTTGTTGTATTTGTCGTCATAATGTTTTAACAAATTTTATGTTATAAAATATTAAAAATAATTAAATGATATCAACCTAAACCCGGTATTTATGCTGTTACAATTTTTTTAACATTCCATTTCAAGTGTTGTAGGTAGCTGAAAGCTTGTAACAATATTCATCATATCAAAGGAATATTTTAATCTTATATCCGAGTGCTTATTAAAGGGTTAAAATTCTAAATATATAAAACAAATGGAAACACATAACCAATTGCTCACTTTAAAAAAATATTTTTCTATCTATTCTTCACATTCACCCAAGATGCATTGGGTTTTATAACTGTAATAACTATAATATTGTTGGTTAAAATTAGTAGCCCAAATGAACATCTGTTTAAGTTAGAAGCAAGATTATCACAATTCACCCCCTTTAATGGGGCTTTGGAAATCCCAACTTAGTTTTCTAACTACCCTCTAGAATATCCGCTATTATCCGAAAATGTAATAAGGCGTTATAGTAATATCCCATTGGAAATAGTAATTATCTTTTCACTTTAATCGTCAATAAATTTACAATAATTACTTTATTGCCTGTGGCATCATTCATAAATAATTATTACAATATAGACAATTAAATCGTCTATACAGTCTATTAAATCGTCTAAAGTTCGCAGAGGCCGTATCGTAAAATGACTAATATGTATTTCTTTGCTTATCTATGAGCAGTTTTCATTTTTAATTAATATACATAAGAAATACTTTTATTTTATTACTTAATTTTCATAAAAAAATGCAATAAGCCACATTAATTATATTTTAATTATATATGTTAAGGCGTGATTAGGCTGAATAAATTTAATAGGAAGCAAATGGAAGTACCACGGGAATTTGAATGAAATCTCAGATATTAACAAAGCGTTTGATTTATTAATTTAAATAACATGCGAGATTTGTTAAATACTATTAAATATGCATGTAAAAGAAGATACAAATTAATAATAGCGTCTACAAAAATAACTTAAAACTAAACATGTAACCTAGCGATCTAATGAACAAAATTAATTTAAGACAAAAAAAGAAGAAAAAAAAATGATTAACATGAATGGGAGCGATAATTAACAATAACAGAAATGCTCCATGCTAGCATAATGGCCAAAGATATAAACAACAAAATGAACTTGAACGTTATAATGAAGATTTCAATAAGGCGCGAAGATGTGCGAATTATTATTATTTTCGCCTGTGATCACGGCATGAAGGAGCAATGAGTATGATATCATGAATTAACTTGAACTATCCGGTTGGTACCATGTAATACGTTGATCATCAGGAGAAAAATTAGTTAACAATTTGAGGCCTTATGATAATGAAATGTGACTTACAATTTGTGTGATGTATACTCAATTATCATCATCTCAGCATAGCTTCTGGCGAGTAACAAACTTTAAGACCTCTTGACGTTCTCAGAGGAATAACGGCTTGAGAGCGGAGTGTGCGATGGTCGTAGCTGCGAAGGTCTGGTAGAACCAGTCCGCTCGGCGATCTAATAGCAAGTGAGTGACTCAATAGCGTCGCTCTCCCCTCTCCTTAATTTTGGCGGTACAGTATTCCCGATTTTAGAGGCAAGGATCGGTCCGTTCCATCTGGCGGGCAGTCCAGGTTCGCGACTAAACAATATACTTTATCCTTAAGGGACTAGACGGTAATTATTCAGATAATTAAATGATGCTTTCATAATAAAAAAAAAAGGATAAAGACTTCAGATGTTTAAGTAAACATTCTAATTATTCTATGAAAGGTTAAGCAAAGAAATACATATTAGCACATATTAGTCATTACGATAGGCCTCTGCGAACTTTAGACGATTTAATAGACTATATAGACGATTTAATTGCCTATATTGCAATAATTATTTATGAATGATGTCACAGGCATTAAAGTAATTACTGTAAATTTATTGACGATTAAAGCGAAAAGATAATTACTATTTCCAATGGGATATTACTATAACTTTATAAATTTATAAATTATCATTGAAAACCGTGAACAACAATAAAAAGGAAAATTTAACATTAAAACTGCTCTCCTGTAAAGTTTGAAAAATGTCAGTTACGATAGTTTACCTCTGAGGTACAGATATTAATTAATAATTTAAAATTATTTAACAATAAACAGTGATTTGAAAAGGATGCGGTAATGTGATTTAATATTTGATAAAATAAAAAAATCTTGGCTATTCTATGCCTTATTAATCAATACAGAATAATCATAATAGAATATGATTTATCAGCAGTTCTTCTTCTGTTCATCTTTTCTTCATCTAATGATTCACTAGAAAAAAAAAGTGGGACATTTATTCTGGGTCATATTAAAAAATATACAATAATCATAGTAACAATCAAAATATGATATCATCAGGAATCATTTTCTTTCTTTTTTTCTCTTCTCTGCTTTTTTTCGATTGAAACTCCATTGTACATATTTATTCTGTAGTATTATAGAATGGTAAGCTGAAGTGCTGTTCCTAAGATATTTACCGAACGAAGTGTTACTCTCCTTTAATCCTATTATTGGGATCCTTTCAAAGATTCAAGCAGGGTCCCAGAGTACTTCCGAGACATTTACATAAGTCCTACGTACCAACTTGACGTTGGAGTACCGTTTGATATCACCAAAGCTACGAAATCTTCCTTCAGTAAGTTATAACTTCTCGACAATGTTGTCGGGTAAATGTTTGATTTTTAGTGAGCCTCAAATAATTCAAAGTTCTGCTCGCTAGTAGAGCGTTGTAAACATGTTGACCGCTGTGGGATTAGTTCTGGTCAGGCAGTAGCTCGTCTCCGTCCACAAATCCACTTGCCAATTCTGGTCTCAAACTGATATTGATGATAACTCATTTAAACTTGCACTCAACTATTGTTTATATGAAGTCACAGCAACGTAAAGTATTGCAATTTAGATGATAAAATCGAATGTTTTACATATTGATGTTTTACTAACTCATTGATCACAGCTCTTACAGTCTCTACCATCTACCATAGACCCATTCATGGGTTGTTGTGGTACATGTTTATATATATATATATATATATATATATATATATATATATAGAGAGAGAGAGAGAGAGAGAGAGAGAATGATAATAGTGAACTTAAAATTGTAGGAAACGCTTTATTCTAAATATAAGTTCCATCATATATTAGCGGGCTGGATATGGGACAAAAAGATTTATCGTTGAAAAGACTCCAAATTAGAAGGAAAAGAATTAATCACTGTGAAATATAACTGGCCTCGTGAACAAAAGAACGGGCCATTGTTTGGGAAATAAGCTGTGTTCCTCCCCTAGCTCTGATTGCTCATCGGCTCAGGTATTTGTCGGGGAATGCCCTCCCAGGTATTCTTTGATTGAGCTGTCTTAACAGATCCTGTTCGCGCGCCACAGTTTACACCTCCTGGTCCTTCTAGTTCCTCTAGTGATGAATAAATACATTTATTATAATTATTTCGAGAAAGTTAGACATTTAGGCCGGGCGCACGCAGCGTACGCAGAGCAGATTAAAGCTGCGCTACTCATCTGACCGCACATTGAAACGCAGTTTCCTTTCATCTTTGTATATAATCGGTGTCGAACGTACAGCAAATTGATATGAAATAAACTTTAACAAAAACTGCTTGACACGTTCGCAGTAATCTGTGTCACATAAACTGCGTGACCAGGTTCAGACATGCACTGAACTTCCCTGCCTTTCAATTAGCGCTCGTTCGTTCAAAACTTTTTGCTAAGCTGACCTACCCTACCCTGAGTTGAACTGCGTCTCAATGTGCGCCCGGCCTAAATGTCTAACTGTCTTTATAAATTTTATACATTACATATATCAAATTCATTATAAAATTTAATTTCCTCTTTACATTTGTATCTACACCTGCCAAGTACAAATGATTGGCAATCAGCAGATTGGTTGTCAGCAAACTAGAACAAAATGACAGGAGAGGCATAAAGAAGAATAGCACCAAGCATTAGCTCTCCCACTGCTGGATTTAATTCTCTATGATAACAGATCTCTCATCCACATTCTTTTGGGTCTTCTCTTAGTGTTCTCAGGCCTGACAGTCGTGTGTGCCATTTCTTCCATCAATAGGTTTAGTGGTCCGTTTAGTTTTTCTTGAAAGAGTTTGTAATATGTTTGTATGTGTGCCTCAACCGTTGGTATTTTAAAGTGGGTCCCATCTTTATTAAGTGGGTACTCTCAATTTTTTTAAATCTGAAGGTCTGGTGCGATGTCTGCTGATTCACCTCAATTCCTACTTTGTTCCAAACCCATGTTTTTAATTTAATTGCTTATTATGATAACACATTATAGGTACTCCAAAACAAAATTTGTAAAATTATGAATACATAAATGACTATTAACTAAATGAATTATAATTTATAACCGAATTCTTGTTTATTTTAATTGCATTTAAATAATATGACTTTCTTGTTATACTGTAAATTATGACAGTATATTATGTTTACAAACATTATATTTGCTAGGTTATACCATAAGTACTATTGTTTATTTTATATGTACGAAAAAATTAGGATTAAAAAATGTATGATCTGTTTCAATTAATGTTAAAAAATACTAATATTTAATATCCTCAGATCAGTAGCGCTAATGTTAATATCCTATGAATGGAGTGATTTTTTACTTTAAAGATTTTTTTTAAATTTTTAATTGTTCAATTGACTGTTTTACTTTTACTCACCTATAGATTCAATATTCTGTATGGAAAAATATTAGTAAAGCGACATTTTTGAAAACGATCTTTAAGCCAAACTAAACGGATAAACCCCTCTAAAACTTTACGCATTATAATTGGGTAATGTACATCGTTAAAATTTGTAATTCTAGAATTCTGTTGTTAAAAAAATGGATATATTTAATATTTTGTTAAGGATAGTCCAAGACTTTGATACATAAACATCGACAAAACACTTGCAAACATATAATAATAAAATAAAAATTTCAAGGGAGTATAAATAACGTATAATAAATAAAGTATTTATGTTATTTCCTATTAATTTCATCACATATGTTCACCTAAGAATAAGGGCTATTACTTTTATTGATTATATAATTTGTGAATTTGATTCTGATCCAATTGCTTCGATGAAAGCTGAAATGTGTTGTATTTACATTTCTTTAAAATGCTCATCTACCGAATTACTTTATTACCTAAGTTATTTTTATGTATTTAAGTTATAAAGTTTATACCTTAGTTTATAGCAAGTATATAGTTATTATATGCTGGCTTCGTTAGTAGGTCCTTCATTATATTGATTTCCTGAGAATGATCCTATTTTTCCTCGGTACGGTTACCAGCTTGTGGTTTTCCTATGAAACTATTCTTTCCAATTTTGCCTGTAACGCTCTGAAACATAATGGGATTAATAGGAACAGAAATCACTGGAAATGTATCCGAATGAAAGAGATGAATCCAGTATTTCTTAGTTCTGCCGATAGGAATCCCGTTTTGACGTTGCTTTGGCTTTCACGTTTTGTGGAAAAAATAATGAGCTGACATGACAAAGCTAATTTAATTATTATCACAAAAAACTATTAGAAAAATTATTTAAACTTTTACGTTTTGCATTTTTTATGAATATGTTGAAGGTCAATATCACGGATTTATTTTACAGTCTTGACCGCCTTTCCGTTCCCAGTTTCCAATTCTATATGTTTTCATACCCACCAATTCCAGTTCTCTATGGTCCCATTTTCTATGCATATGTTTTCTTCCATAGCTCTCGCTTTCATGATTTCTATCTCGCCCTTTCTGCATATTCTCGATCCTCCTCTTTTTCTTCTTTACTGAGAAGGAAATATTGGCACCCACTCCAGTATTCGTCGAGGCCAGCTATGTTTTCTCATTCTTTTTGTGTGTCCAAATCATGTGGCCTGTTTCTGTTGAAATCTTTCCATCAGACTTATGCCTGTTTTCGGCAGTTTCTGATTTAATATCTTTTATGATATTAATTACCCGCCTGCACTGGTTAAATATTAAATAATTCCATATATCATCATTGTTAGCCTAATAATATAAATGTCTTTGTGTGAGGGAAAGAATGAAATATTTTTCATATCAGATTTCAAATAGTGGCGTTTCATGTTTAAGCCTAGTTGCTGTTGATATACATGCTATTGTCCGACAATTCGGAAAATGGCCTTTTGCGAAATCGGAGGTGGGGGTGGGGAGTTTGAGTGACGAGTTTCCATTGGCTACCAACATTGTAATATCCAGGTTGTATACCAATAAATAGGGAGCCATTGCCCTCCTCAGTGGTACTGAATTAATTCAGGTAAGTATTTTTTGTCAGATAATATTATGGTCTTTTATAATACAATTATAGCCAGGATGATGGCGAGTGAAGTGATCAAGGTAGTGGGTTAATGTGCGTGGCTTCCCTATTTTACAGCTGGCCCGAGGCGTCTTCTTTGTAGGTCATTTCCTAAATTGTCAGGCTATAGTCGTGTATTAGTGTATTTCATATATATTTGAAGAGATAATCATTATATATTATCATTATTATTATTATTATTATATATATATATATATATATATATATATATATATATATATATATTATTTATAGCAGTCAAGAAACGCAGAAACCGTTGTAATATATAAGATGATTTTTTGTAAATTTATCAATGAAAATCCTGTTTCTTTTATTCTTTAGTAGAAACTAGTATTAAGTTTCCGAGTAGATTATTATTTTTCAATATTTTAAAAAAAGTATTATTTGATTCTTTAATGTCGGATTGGTATTTTTTTTTAGATTATTTTTTTATGAGTCTACAAAAGTGCTTCGTTTTTGTTAATAATATGGGATGATTACGTGAGTAGAGGAATACAATTTTCTTAACATCAGCTTTCGAGGAGTAACATATCTTGTTTAATAATCGTTGTAGAACAACAGCTACATACTAGTTGTGCATTACTATAGTTTTGCGTTAAAAATGTATTGTAAAAATAATTATTATTTTTACAAATATCACTGAAATATATTGAAAAACATATATTACATTATGTAAGGAAGAAATAGTTGGGGGTGCAGTCAATCAAAACACCTAAATAAGTGTAACTTATTTATTATGTGCTGACGTTTCGGCCTACAATGTAGGCCATCTTCAGGGCTAAGAGAGAGAAACAAACAGAAATATATAAAAACGTTGCAGTAACAAGAATATATAAAGTGGTACAAGAGTGGAAATCAAAATAGTGACTAGATATGATGAAATAGTGAATAGATATATGATAAATAAAGAATGAATATAAGAGTGGTTACAGAATATAATAAACTTAAAATAGTGATAGATAAAAATAAAATTGTAGATGATGAACAGAAATTCTAATAGTGACAGATATAATAATAAAAGAATACGTATATAAAATAGAAAAAATACATGTCAAGAAAGGATAAAATGTAAACAATAATATAAAGGGAAAGAAAAATGAGGAGGTAAACGGAAAGATACAAAATGAGAAGATTAAAATATAGAAAAAGGGGGGTTGAGTATGAAGGATTCAGAAAAAACTAGTTTAATTATAAATATGGATATGATACCAGACATGAGGGGTTACATAGGTAAAATGTAATATTACATTTTACTATCACTATTTTAAGTTTATTATATTCTGTAACCACTCTTATATTCATTCTTTATTTATCATATATCTATTCACTATTTCATCATATCTAGTCACTATTTTAATTTCCACTCTTGTACCACTTTATATATTCTTGTTACTGCAACGTTTTTATATATTTCTGTTTGTTTCTCTCTCTTAGCCCTGAAGATGGCCTACATTGTAGGCCGAAACGTCGGCACATAATAAATAAGTTACACTTATTTAGGTGTTTTGATTGACTGCACCCCCAACTATTTCTTCCTTACATTAGAAGATACAGTCGACCAATTCTTCTCTATCATATATTACATTAGTTTTACATTTATTATGAAAAGTCAGATTTTTTTTTTTAAAGTAGATACTAGTATTATGTTTCTGAGTAGATTATTATATTTCTATTCTTTTGAAATATATAGCATTTTATTATATTATATGATAGTATTAATTTGTTCTTTAGAGTCGGATTAGGATTTTTAAAATTTTATTTTATTTAGAACTGCTTCTTTTATTGTACCTTTCATACAATTCGTAACATAACATATTCACCTGCAGTTAATACATATTTGTAATACAATTAATTAACAGAATTATGTTTTGAAGAAAATATAGTGAATATTGGTGAATATAGGAGCGATATGGCAGAGAGGAGTGGATAGCTTCAGGTGAGCTGAGCGGAAAAGATTTAGTTGAGTGAGCATCTTCCCACTTCCACCAGGCGCCGCCCAGGTTGCTTCAGGGTACCAGTTTTCCAAAATCTACTGGATCGGAATTTGGCTACATCCGAAAGGGTACATATGTAGGCTAGGTGCAAAATAAAAAGATCGATCTATCTCATTAAAAGTTTGTTGATCTGAACGGAAGGACGAGATTGAGATGAAGTCAGATTTTTCGGAGATGGCATTTTCACCAATGCGTAATATTAACTTATATTGCCTTCTATAAGGGTCTTATTTTATCACACTAAATCGATATTGATAATAGGATTAATCTGATAAGTTTATGTTTAAATTGCTATTTTGTTTACGATTGCTTTATGCCATAATAAAAAAACAAAAAAAAAACAATTGTTGCTTTACAATCCATGAAATATTTTGGAAATATAAATGCCACTTAGATTGAGGAGGGGAAATAAACGATTGATTTTAGTTTTTGTATAAGCACTTAAGATCACATTTACACTAGCTTATTTCCAAAAATACTAAGCTCAGTCTGTTGTTTGATATCCTAAAGGTTTAGCAATGGTATTTGAGATTTAAAAATGCCAAAAAATATCCTATACCACTACAACCTGTGAACGGGTCTATGGTTCAGTAGATGTTAGAGTATGTACTGTTTCAGAGACAACGGTTCTGCAAGGAGGTGACTTTTTATTAATTTATTCATTTATTTAAACACCCTTCCTTGCCTACGGCAACACGGGTTTTGATTTATCACACAATAATTTTACTGTCTATAAATTTTCACATTAATTTTCTGTCTCCTACTGGCCATTTCAAAGGGTTCTCCTTCCAAGATAGAAGAATGTTATTCCCAATCCCGCTTTCCACTCGTACACAAACTCTTTGAAGTAAGGGTAATTGTCTTGGGTCATTAACTGAGGGAATTCATTCTCGGAGAGGACTTAAAGTCCGGTTGCCCTCAGCAGTATGGGTCTAAGTGACTCAAAAATGGTGCAACTTGTGACAATGAGCACAGCAGACTCCTGAACGCCCCACCTCGCACATAAATGGTCAATATCCTTTTGTATTCTTGGAGTCCGAAAGCCTCCATGCCCTGTGAGGAATTGCGAAATCCAGTAGTCCGGGAGAATCCATGTTGCAGCTAGTCTTGACCGGATGGTGGGAAAGTATTTCCTCAACGCAGCACCCTTGTTACCCACCGCCGATTCCAATTTTCAATGGTGTCTTCTCGAATCTGATACCCCCAAAAGCACCCTCCAAGCGACTAAGATTGTTCAAGGCCTGAGCCACCTTATTTCCTAGATAGTCTAGTTGAGGGGTGGCATTAAATCCTCTACTAAATCGTATTCCAAGGTAGGTGGGTAACTCACTTAGATGTATTCTCTTGCATCCAACATCAAGGCTAATAGGGGTTTTCTTTTAGTTGAATAGCCTGAGTCTTAGCAGCGGCAATCTTCAGCTTTTTCTTGTTA
Source organism: Arma custos (assembly GCA_037127475.1). Lineage (NCBI taxonomy): Eukaryota > Metazoa > Arthropoda > Insecta > Hemiptera > Pentatomidae > Arma > Arma custos. The sequence goes on from CM073763.1 coordinate 9,159,798, forward strand.
CTCCACCGTCCTACCAGATTGATGCACCGCTCTGCATCTGCATTAATGCCATTACAACCGCAAGATCATCCCCGTACGCCGTGGCAGGGAATCGCTCCTCCTCAAGCTCTCCCATCAACTCATTAAATAACAGTTTCCATAGGGCTGAGCCTAGGACTGATACTTGAGGGTGGCTTGTCCTAGGTCGCGCTCAACCGCTAGATTTTTTGCCCTTTCCCTTTATTTGGGAGGAACTGCACTATTTCTTAGTCAACGATCATGGAGGGAGTTGATTGGCCGAGATAATACTCAACTGCTAGGTTTTCTCACCAAATCATAGAGGCTTAGTGAGCTGCAGGAAGGTCTGCTGATTCTACCTAGAATCGTTTTGCGATGACATAATTTATTTGCAACAGCGAGACCTTCAGCATAGCAACTAAGTGCTCTACATACTGAGCTCTGCCGCGCTCTTAAATAAAATTCCGTTTAAGCGCATACGAATATTTTTAAATTAGCCATCTATAATGAATGACATATAAACGAAGCCTATTAAAGAAAAAAACAGTATACTTTAATAAAATTAAACCCAAACTTAAAAACCTGAGGTAAATTGAAATGCCAGTGCAATCGTTAATTGTTCTAAAATATTTCTTATTTCTTTCCTAATTGTTAGATCGCTTAAAACAAATTATTTCTTCGAGTGTATGTAGTGAATGCGGAAGTCAATGACTATGGTTTAAATTTTTTTTTACTTTTGAATGAAAAAAATATATAAATATTTATACTATTAATTGAAATTGGAAAACTCCCAAAAAACAAACCTGTAATATCCTTAATACTAATTAATAATAAAATAACAATAATGATTTAGAAACCTAACAATAGTCTTTTGTTGAACATCTTGGAGGAAGGTTGCTTGCTCTCTCTAGTTGATAGATCTGTGCTCAGGATGTGGCCCACTTGATCTTCATTTATGTGGGTTTATATTTTGGTGTTTGCTTTGATGGTGCCGAAACGGTGACAGGTTTGTTATTTCCCAGTATTTTAGATAGTTGAGGTATTGTTTTTCTAATATGACACAACACTAACAACCCCTTTCTGTGTTTATGCTCTAGTTTGTACATTCCATTTTTTCAGTATGCCCTTTTGATCATTTCTCAGGAAAATGTTATAAAACATGACAGTGTCTTACGTCGCAGTACGCTATAATTGCATATCTCCTTTATATTTCAGCCGGGGACTGTAGATGAGGCTTTAATAAAACTGGTGCGCCTTGAGCTAGAGGCGACATCCTACGGAAGATAGGGCTTATGATATATGGGATAAGGCAGCGGGGAATACACATATTTCTCAAGAGATGGGGAGCGTATTACCCCTCCCCGCAGGGATGCCAATATGCCCTCAACCCGGTGTTGCCAACAGGTACCTCCTGTGTCATTGGTCACAGCCTTCTACATAGGCAGTTTCTTTCTTTCACGCTAGGTTAACTTAACAAGATTATCCAAGGATGATAACGAAGCTTACCAAGTTATGAAACATTGTGTAGAAAGTTTGTATAATAATTTTTCTATTAATATTTATACCCGAATTTGCACATGTGTAGTAAGATTCTGCATGAAGTAGCTAAGTGTGTAGAGTGCTGAATCAATAAGCTGAAGGTATCGGGTTGAAAACCTTCAGTGACAGTGTTACCTTAGGAACAGTACAGTTTCTACCACGTACTGAACCTATCACCCTTCATAGGCTGTAGTTGGTTTAACAACTATAACATAATAGGAGTTCGAATGATTTGAACCCTTATACGTTTGTAACAAAGGGGTGCTAAGTGATCGGGAGTTTCACCTCCCTATCTTAATTATAACCTACCCTTGTTGAGGCCACAAAGCCAGAATGTTTTTAAAATGTTATAATTATGTTTTGAGATTTTTAAATTGTATAAATTATTTTTGAATCATTCATTCTAATGAGTAAAAAACCTTTTTCCAGTCAAAAAATTGTTTTTCTTTATTTAAAAATACGTTTCGACTTATTTATTCATTTTTTATTTTATTTTCTTATAAGTCTATTTTTATTTTTATTTAAATATGTTTACTCATAAATTTGTACATAGTGTATAAATTAATATGTATAAAGTATATCAAGTTTGTTTATGTACGTGCTGAACGGCCGATGCGTAAACAGACTTGCTTATTTATTACGGCAACTCGCACCGCCAGACGAGATTAACGCACAGTGCAGAGTCCCCAGTTCTGCAGTTGCGTTCACAGTGTACACAGTGGAATAATATTGGGACCGTGTCCTCACTTCTTCACTCCAGTATCTTCCGCGTAGGAACAATCAATACGATTCTGGTCGTGATGAACTGCAAACGGTTTTATCATTACTATTACTATTTTCAAAATACATTTAATTTTTATTAACATTTTTTTGTATAGAATATTTTTATTTGGTTATGTCTTTTTTATTTTATTGCAATTATTATGTTTTTTTGCAATTTATGATCATTAGCATTGTTTGTTCTTTTTGTCATTAGTATGTGTGTGTGAGATATTATTGTTATTTTCATTTTTGGTTTTCTCACAAGACATCATTTATTTTGAATAAGCAATAAATATTTTGTTATTTTTTTTGTTTTATATAAATCTCATTATTTTATTTCGATGAAGAGCCCATTGCACTATCCAGCCACTTTAACACAACATTTATTTGACGGTTCGTGCTCAACCTTTTAATTTGTGAAAGGCAGACGGCCGCCACAACCCTCGTAAATATTGTAATTATGAGAAGTTATAATTTTATAAAAGTTGTATAAATATAAATATAAATATGAAGTCGGAACGAAGTAACAATTGGAATTACATTTTCCTCCACCGTTCACAATTCTTTTTCCTTACAAACCCTTATTCAGTATTTGATAATCTCTAAATCGGAGTTACACCATTTCGTATGTAATTATTTTTTACCATTGTACAAATCATCCCTTATTTTTCCCCTATGAAGCCTCTGTTCAAAGCATTCAGGTCGAAAAGCCTCCGTTTGGCGTGGCAGGCCGATGTTCACTTTTTCCTTAATTAGGTTGGCATACCTTCAGCATTTATTTTTCGGCTTTTTACTCCTTCTTTGCCAGAGTCATTTTTTGTTTTCCTGTACACCTCACATATTAATTAAATTACTTCTCGAATAAGTTATTGGCGTGGTGGATAAGTCATTGGTCTCCTAAGCTGTTATTTAAGGAAACTTGGGCGTCTATTCCGAATGGAATCCGATTCAATGAATTCCCTAGCAGCGGAATGTTGTTGACTAAACTAGCCAGCTATGCAATCATGGAACTGTCATATTTGACAGTATCGGCTGCTGAGGGAGGTAGTTGAAGTTATAGTTGAAGGGCCCAAGTTTGTAGCAGCTGTCGGTGTTTTCGAATTTCGTCGGAGTAATAAGCTTGGCACTATGTAGAACTGAGACTGTCTTCACAGACGGACTAAGTATAAACAGGAAGGTCGGTGGCTGATTTCGAAGAAGATACTTTCAATCCATCTTGAAAGATTTAAGTACCTATTAAAAAATATATACGATTATTATATGTTGTTACACATAACATATAACAACTGTTAGGGTATGTTGTAATTTTTATCTGTAATGTCGAAATCTTTGTTACTTTTCCTATAGGAAAGTAGTTCTGATATTTTTCATTAATTGATAATAGTTTGATATAATTCTCCAAATATTATACGTCACTGCTAAATTTGAACTAATTGCTCATTGCTTCGTTAAGTTATAGTATTAAAAAAGTTTGAATATAAGCTAATATTTTACATTAGTTGGGGAAAATCTTTTCCTGTTAGATCAGGATCCCTCAAGTTATTTTTTGAGAAAAAGTTAACAATGATTTATTATTTTAATATTAAATTTTAGTTTCATGGCTGCAGAAGAAAAAATTCTAACTATTTTCATTATTCATGAAACTTAAAAATAATATTTGTAGAATAAGGCTGAAATAGAGGAAAGCTAATTTTTAGCCGTATTTCCCCTTAAAGATAGAATATTGAATCTGGTCTTTGATGCCATTGAAGAGGTTTGGGAATGCGTTTTTTATTCGTTTCATAATGTATATGAATGTATTTATTCATTTGTATCCGTTATCCAGATATGTTTTTCGATTTTAACTCGCAACTAAATCAACATTAACTCGTATTTTCTGCCTATAAAATTCAACAAAAATAAATCTATATAAAAAAATCTGCAACCAATACGACGCGTGAACGAGTCTGGGGTTCAGTACATGGTAGAGACTTTACTGTTTCATGGACAACGGTTCTGCAAGGAGGTGACTTGTCCTTCGCCACGCTCAACCGCCAGGTTTCCCCCCTTATATTGAGTACTCTACTTTTATAATATTTTATAGAGGATGGGAGAGCCCCAGGAGGGTCGTAGATCCCATATGATCCATCCCCGCCGCAAACTGACTAAATAAAAGTAACTTCCTGCAGCTCTACCACTGAGCCACTCCGCTCCCTAAAATTAAAAATTATAATTTAGCTCTCCCACTGCAGTTTCGTCCGCTTAGGCATAGTAGAATAAAATTACTTTAAATGAATAAACAAAAAATTGGAAATATATAGTATAAATGAAATATTGTGAATATTGTATTCTTGACCTGGATGTGTTTTTTGTTTTTTTCGACTTCAACTCGCAACTAAATCAACATTAACTGGCATTTTCTACCTATGAAAGTCTAAAAGACAATAAGCTATTGCATTGGGCAGATTTATTCAGCCCGATGGAGCCATTATCAGTCTTAGTTTGCCAGACCCCGGATGTTTTACTGCCCATACCGATTGTCACCATCCATTATTCCCGACGAAATGTAAATTTTGGCGGAACGGGGGGAAAGTTGGTGAGGGAATAACCACTGATTGATGATGGTTTACTGGCTGATAAAACTTTGCTTTATTGGCATACTTGATTCTCATTTTCAAAAACCGCCATTGGTCTGAAGCCGTCCTATGAAAGAAGAGATCGGTCATGAAAAAAAGCGGGCTGAAAAATATTGGAAGGTATTGCTGAAATGATGTCATATAGACAATGAAAATTCAAATGCCTCTTAAAGAGACAAATAAGCTAAATAATTCATGTTAAGGATAATATTAAAGAAACAAATAAAATCGTTTCCAGAAGTTCTTAATGATGCGTTCCAGACCGCCACCGTGTCTGTCAAACGTTAATTGAAAACTGCGATTGCCTGTGCACGAGCAGTTTTATAGAGTGTGCGTTTTTAGTTATGTGTGTATGCATGCTACTTGTGCGCATCTAAAGTTATATTTTTAAAATAATATTAATAAGGCTTAGCGAACCCGATCGCTCGATGCCAATACCACCCTCTTCCACAAACTTCTGTCCACCTCGAGGAGCCCATATCCACCTCGAGGAGCCCATATCCACCTCGAGGAGCCCATATCCACCTCGAGGAGCCCATATCCACCTCGAGGAGCCCATATCCACCTCGAGGAGCCCATATCCGCCTCGAGGAGCCCATATCCACCTCGAGGAGCCCATATCCACCTCGAGGAGCCCAAATCCGCCAGGTCACTCTTAACGCCCACCTACGCCTCGGTCTGCCCCTCAGACTCTTCCCAGTCGACATAGCCCTTTTTAACATCTTAGGAATTCGTTCGTCACTAAGCCTAGTGACTTTACAGGCCCATATTAATCTTCGTGGCGCTATCTCTTTAACAATATTTACCGGATGCATGATTCGTAATTCTGCCTTATAATCTCCTATATTCTCCAATGGCCTTATCTTTTTTTTGACCGAATATTCTATCATACATTAATACCTGACACCTTATTTTTGAATACCTGAAGACGTTGTTCGTCCAGCGTCATCGGCCAAATTTCACATCCGTTAAGAAGAGTTGGAAAGATGATGGTTTTATAAATTCTGATTTTTATATTTCAGGACAAAAAACGCGTGCTTTGTAATGTCGAGATCGAATAATAAAAAACATTTCCTGCCTATAATTATGCCTTTATTTCCTCTCGAATTTCTTTTTTCCTTGTTACCATAAACCCTAAGTACTTAAACTTCTCCTCATGTTCGATCTTATTCTCTCCAGCAACAATATCATCAAATTTTCTCCCTTTTTTGCTACTAACCATATATTTAGTCTCATCCGAATTTACCATATACCATATATTTAGTCCCAGCCCTATTTCCTTACCTGGATTCATCAACGTTTCTGTGTTTAGCTTTATAGATCCCAAGTCTTTACCCAACAGTACCAAATCATCCTCAAACCCATGCATGGATATTTTACTATTCATATTCAAATTAAAACATTTTTCATTTATCGTCTATCAACTTAGAAGAGTATAATCTCAAAAAATATCTAAAATACATATTAAGACATGAATGTAATAATTCCATTCCATAAAGCCTTAAGTCACTTAGAAAAAAAGTTGAGACAAATACCTGCCTGTAACATGTTTAAGAACTAGCTGTAGTAAATTATTTTCATTATTTACAGGTATTTGTAGAGACTTAAGGTTTTTTTTTTTTTTTTATTTACCCGTTTTATAGTATTTTTTTTATGTCCCTACGATGCTTGAGCACCTTCTTCAGTAAAATTGTTTTAAAGGAATTTTATTTTATTTTAATTTTATTCCCTTGTAATGCTTTTTCGTAAAAGATTATCTAACGATTTTGATTGAAATCGACTACAGGTTCATCCTTAAAAATCTTTATGATATCGATTCTTGCTAACATGACATGGAGTTATGAGTGTGTCTAGTACAAATGCTATCAACCTACGCAGAAACGTTGTATTTTTGATAAAATTTTGTTATAATCTTCTTCATAATTATGTAATGTTTTTGAGCATTAAATATTAATAATGAAAAATGCTTTTGTTTTGCCTCTTTTCAAGAGCTACATTAAAAGTTAAATGCTTTCGTGTGTTGGGACCGCATTAGATGTTCATGCGAAAAATCATTTCGGAGCCAAACATACATAATTAAACTCTGAAATATTACCAAAACGAAAAAAAAAACCAACGCACTTTTAAGCAACAAAATATTGTTAAAATTTCACAGAAGTTTTCTCGTGTTCTACTGTTATTGCATTATTTTTGGCTTAAAAAGTTCCCGGTTTTTGACAGAGTTAAAACTGGCAATCCACTAACTAAATCAACTTGGATGGGAAGAAATTAAAAGTACTTCCTTTTCTGAATACAGTAGAAGTTCCCTAAAAATTAGTAAGCGGAAGGTAATATTCTAAAGGTAAATTCTACAGAAGTTGGATAAAGTTTCTCTTGTCTTTTTTTTTTATCCCGCTTTTTCTCCTTGTTTAAGTTCATTACTTTTACTTTTGGTCCCTGTTCTTTGCATTAGTGTATCCTGTACACTTTTTGTCTCACGCTTGGTAATATATTTATCAATACTAATTGATAATAAAAGAGAAATAGTTATGTAATAAGATAGTTGCTCTTTAGTTATTAGGCAGTGAAAAGTTACTCTTTTTACTTAGACAGTGAATTGAGTATTTTATTTAATTAATTTTTCAAAGTATTACATGTAATACGGTTAAAAAAAAGTTACCCACGTTTTATAAAATTTCCAAAATGCTACTTAAAAAAACTACACAACTACAAACGATTAAGGCGTTGGGTTCAGTACATGGTAGAAACTGCTATGTTTCATAACTACAATAATAACAACGGTGTTGCAGGGAGGTCAACCGCCAGGTTTTCGCCAATTAATGGAACTCACTTCATTTAGACAGGGTGGGCCCTAGGAGGGATTAAAGATCCCTTAGGACCCATCAGCAACTGTTATCAAATTAAATAATGCATCTGTCTCAGGAGGATTTGAACTTACGACCTTCAGCCTAGCAACTGGGCACTTAACACACTGAAATACATCATCATCACTTACATGTTTTGACCTCAACAAATATTATCAAGGTTTTATGAAATTCCCAAAATTCTATTAAAAACAAAAAAAAAACCATTACCATGTTATGTGCATGGTAAAGACTTGTATAGTTATGATACAACGATTGTGCAGGAAGGTCTGAAATCATGCTTAACAATTGAATTCTCTCTAAATGAATGGTACCCAGTTTATTGAGAATGAATGAGCTCCAAGATGGCCTGTAAATCATATAGTGCCCATTTATGGCTTTTAGAAGGATATAAACTTCAGTAACTGCTGGATTGGAACCCTCAATCTTCGGCACCGCCTGCCAGCGCTCTGAAAACTGAGTCCACAATTCCTACTATAATTATGGTTCCTACTATAATATGCCCTAAATATATTATAATTTTAATTATCTCCAAATATTCGTTCGCACCTTTAGAATTCGTTATCATATCGAAAATATTCTAACTTAGGTATCTATAATTAATTCGTTAGTAATGAGTCAGTCCTCATATATTTGTTTCGTAACTTATAAAAAATAAAAATACATAAACAAAATTTAATGGAATTTGGCATAAAATCACAGGTCCCATAGTCTAAACATAATTTAATATTTGTGATTTACGTCTAATGATATGATTTTTAATCGATGATTAAATTTATGAAATACAATTATTTTCATTAATTATTGTTGGTATTATTATATTTGTAATATTTGTATATAAATGTGGGTTGCAATGTAATTTTAATGTTCCTATTATATGAGGAGAAATCTAAAATTTTTTATAGAAAGGGCAGTTAATCGAAGTTGTACTCTAATTTAATTTAGCCATTATTTCTTTTTGCTGAGCGCTGTCAAAAGCTTAGCAGTGGAAGGTTCAATAAATGATTAATTACTTAATAACTAGTGCTTTGGCGCTTTTTACGTTTTTTCTTCAAGAGAACCATGAATTGAAAAGAGTGCGATTGGTTTAGTTGTTTCTGTTACTAGAAAAACTTCGAAAAGAAAATGCTAAGCTGTGGTATAACTGACAACTTCTATTATTTACAGTGAGATATATGAAATAAATTTATAATCTACCATAGGCATCTATTTTAATATTTATGTTTACTTATTGTATTTAACTCTTTTTGTTTTTTAACTACATCTCCAGAGCTTCCTATGACCTATTTTAATTCCATTATTCATTAAACAACTTGTTAAATCACATACGCATATCCTTTAAATAAATTTTAATCTTCAATCATTTTTAATAATTTGATCTCTTTATCCTAATGATTATATTACTGTTTTTATTATGTTATAAATTATTATTCTGTAATTTTTTCTATTAAACTATTTTTATTATTCTATAGAATTGATTCTTTTTTTGAATTATCCTTTAACTCATTCGCGTATATAGTGAAATAAATCCTTTTTTTTTGTGTTCTTATTTAATTTTCAATATTTTAATTTTATACTTATACTTAATTATACAATCATATAAGAATTTCTTAGTACATAGTATTAATAATCTTTTTGAATTGTCTAATACGGTTTTTTTACCTAAAACATTATGCATGCGTATTACTTTTGCGTAAGGTGTACAATAAGCAACATGAATTTATTTATTTATTTCTCTTAAATTTTTAGGAATTAATGACAAAGTATTCGGTTGCATTGGGTTTATGTAAAATGGAATAGATCTTATGAATAAATAGTAGATTAGCCTCTTATTCCCCAGGTTTAAACCTGACTTGCTATTCATGAACAGTGTTTGCAGTAGCGCTATTGTGCTTCGTGAGAGTCAGTTTCAAGTTTAGGATTACACTTGGATATTTAACACTTTGCTTCCTTTCTATAGGATGTCCTTTTAATTTAACCTTGCTACAGTATCTAAATATTCAGTTTAAGTATTCTTTTTCTAAACAGTATAAGTTCAAACTGTAGTATTAATCTCCATTCAGCTCGTCAGTATCCAACTTTTAGCTCCGACTTTACAGTAATTATACTGATTTGAAGATGTGGAGGTTCATTTTTTTACTTTCCCAGTCCTTTCCAAAACTATTTTAAGGTTGGTGAGGTCTTTGACTGTTTTCACCTCTCCTCCATTGCAGTATGTAAAGATTTCTTCCTGTGCTCTACAAGTGGTAAAGAATAACTTTACTAATAAATTATATTGGTCTGAATAATTTGTTGTCAGGTTTATCGCTATACCCTTATGGTTACAATCTTGATAATTTAATTCAGAGGTTATCACACTAGTTAGGAGATTGGTTAAAACAAAACCGCTTTGGAAAGGAACCCAATTTCGTGGACATAAAACTAGCCCTTAATTAACTGATACCATTAATTTTGGGGTAATTATATTGAATAATTACTCAATGGGATTCCAGTATCTAATAGTCTCTTAAAAGTCAGGGGACATTGTAGTAATGTAATTTATATTACAATAAATAATGTACTTTAAATTACAATTTTTATTACTTTTTACGAAAACCAGAATGCCAAATGATTTGAATTGATTTTTGTAGTTGGTAAGAACGAGTATGTCATTTTCTGAAGCGTGAAGCTCAAAACAGGATTTAGTGCTTCTTCTTCTTTCGCTACCTCTTTTGTGCCATTCAGCGTAGAGGGGCCTCAATCCAATAGAGCCATTCCTCCCGGTCCCAACAACTCCTCTTCATTTGAGCCAGGGTTTTACCTCTTTTTCCTCCTATTCTTTGGACATAATCCTCATAGAGGATTCTCAGGCGTCCACGGGGTCTTTTGCCTATCGGGCGGGCTTCCATAACCTTTCTAGGAAGCCATTCTTCGTCCATGCGACATACATGGCCGAACCATTTGAGCTGTCTTTTTTCAATGGAGGTCTTCAGTTCTGTTACCTGCAGCTGATCCCTTATGTTTGTATCCGCACTCGGTCCCTACTTGTTTTACCGACCATTCTGCGAAGGTACTTCATTTCAGCTCCTGTTGTCCGGCTGATGTGCTTGTCAAGCATGACCCAACTTTCACTCCCATATGTAAGGAGGTATATTGCTTTAAATATATTTAGTTTCGTCGCCTTACCTACATTTCGGTGGCCAACTATGCTATTACAGATCTGGTAATATATCTGATTCGCTTTATTGATTCTATTACTTACTTCTTGGTCTACTTTTCCAGACCTGCTAATGATGGTTCCTAAGTAGGGAAAGTGGTCCACCACTTCGAGAACTTTACCGTTGCATTGCAAACGCACATCTTCCTGTTCCTACCTAGATATAACAAGAACTTTGCTTTTGGCAATATTTATTGCCATTCCCTTACGTTGGAGCTCCTCTTTCCATTCCACAAGGGCTTGCTGCAGCTTCTTCTTAGAGTCCGCCAGAAGAACGATGTCATCAGCGTAGAGAAGGCTCTGGACGACGACAGGAGGCATATTCCATCTACCGATTAGAGTTGGTGATGTTCTCCTCTTGCTTATTTTATGGATCTCATCCATAAAAACTATGAATAGTAGGGGGCTGAGGCTATCACCCTGCCTAACTCCTTTATCCATGTGGAATGCATCGGTCTTTAGTGCGAAACAAATAAATAAAAAAATATTTGACATAGTGGATTTCAACAGTAGACCTCTCTTGTTAAGTACTCTAGCTTTTTCCCATTATCAATTAACAGTTTTTGACTTAGTGCATTCCGCTTGTAAGCTACGAAATAATATCAAATTCAGGAATGAGACGGAACCTACTGGGTGCCTTGTGGGTAGTTCTCGCTAAAAAGTTAATAATAATAATAATATTAATGATAATAAGGACCAGGCTATCATAGCTGACGACACGCTTCTTCACACTAAGCCTGATATTTTGCTAGTCCTTAAAGAAGAAAAATGTGTGAATATAGTTGAAATAGGAGTGTCGGCAGGCCAACCTCTAATAAGTGGTCGCCGAAAAAATTAGAAAATATCTGGACCTGGAAAAGGAAATGAACCAATTATATAAACCTGATAAAGCAAAAGTTTTGCCGTTGGTCATATCTACGAATGGACTAGTTCCGGAAATGACGGTGAACAGCCTAAAAGAGTAGAGCCTAAATTATAATATTCTTGATCAGATGCTGAAAGCAATGTTACTCGGAACTGAAAAGCAATCGTCAGAAAAGCAATGAATATAAGAAATTAATTTTTCTAGCCTCACCCTTGACTTTTGTCCGGGCCATAATAATAAAGCTTATGGAACCCGAAGGCTCGATGCCGATAGCACCAATCTCTGCTTGCAAACTTCCATCGTACAAGATAGTCTCCAGGCGCGTCTACCCTACCTTCAGGCGCTTCCAATCGGCACAACGCTTTTTAACATCTTAGAATGGTAATTACTAACTATAAAGGTAATTTGTTAAAAAAATCTATATTTTTAGCCCTTTCCTTTCTATCTGGTTATGCTCTTAATCCTTATTATTCCTTGAAATTTAAATATACGGTTCCTCTAAGAAATCGCGTGGCTTTACATGCGACTGACCCCTCTAAGCTTTATTACACCAACTTCAGAGATTCGGATTTAATAGACAAAGCTTAGTGAAAGAAGGGGGGAGGAGGCCTCCGTATGAATTCTTGAACCACTATTAAATTTTCATCCGCTTTTCCCCTAGTAGAGAGAGTTGAAGGGCAAAGCCTGCTCCCGCCCGATATTAAAACTCTGACTGGGAGAGATAGGACTTCTCCTTATTGGCTCCGGGAATCGGTCCCTCCCAGTCCTCGTACCCACAACTGATTTCCTCCGTCCTCAATACTCCATCTCAAGGAGGATACTCATTCATAAATGCTTAATTCACAATAAACTCACCCCTATTCTTATTACTTTACACATTACACTAAGGAAACAAGCTCCAGTTAACCGTCTATCGTAGAGATAGCGCAAACACTTTTATTAAAATTATAAAAAACAAAATCATGTTTATATACAGCTTTAGATTTTTGAGTTAGCTTTATCATGAGTCAACTTATCTAGGTGACAAAATCAATCATTATACTGAAGTATTAGTTTAGAAACAGCATTTTACAAATTTATTTAACAGTTAAAGTTGTTTCATTACTATTTAAACTAAAAACCCATGGGTTTGGTACGTGGTAGAGACTGTCAGGATTACGGACATGCATGGTGGGTATTTGTTTTATATCACGCTCTACCGCCCAGTTTCCCTCCATTAAGGAATACCTACATTATAGTGTCTGAGGGAGTGTCTCTCTATCCCAAAGGATACATCCACGGTAGCTGACAAGTTAAATAAATTATCTGTAATCTTACTAATATTATAAATGTGAAAGTTTGTATGTTTGTCTCTTTTTCACGCAAAAACTACTGAACGGATTTGGATGAAACTTTACAGTAATATAGGTTATACATCAGAATAGCACTTGGGCAAGCGCGGATTTAGGAGGGCGTACGGGGGCACGTTCACCTCCCCGACCCGACAGTTTTAGGTACTGTGGAGAATCTATTATAGTACATAATTAAAGGCAAATCAGGAATTTAGCATCTTGAAATTTGAAGATAGGTCCTTTGTATGATTTAAGAAAGAAGTTTGGATAATTCCACCCTTATTATATTAAGTGTTCAAAGGTGGTATGGTATCCGTCAGTTTTGAAGTAAGACATCTGAAATTTTGTATGAGTAACCTATAGTGAAAAAAATTAAATTATTTAAATAATTAAATTATTTATTATTTTAAATTATTGTAAATAAGCACTGTCAAGAAACTTTATGCGGTAGTCCAAATTATATGCGAGCGAAGCCGCGGGCAAAAGCTAGTATAAAATATTTGTAAGATGACTAAATTTTGTATGCTTGATATGACATCGTAGATAGTGTACTGCGTCCATCCAATCCTTCCTTAAAACATTAGAATATAATAATGAATGTAAGATATAAAGGGGTCATCTACCAAGTTTATTTATAGAGGCAGTGGCAAAATGCTAATTGAAACTGAAGGCGACCGACTAAGGGTCTTCAAGAGTCGAATACAAAACAGAGTCTTGTTCCTTCATTTTGTCCAGTGGCAATGTTTCCTAAATAAGGCTACTTATAAAGAGCTTTGTATCAATAAAACTATACGAGTACAACTATAGGAATCCAAAAGAAACATATTCATACACTAAAACGGCGCACTGAAAAGTCCAATTACTATGAAATGTTTAGCTTAACTCCATAATATAGTATATATATTTTATATACATAACTATGCTAAAGAATTTGCATCCACCGTGTCCTATTCCGTGGTATTCGTCATAAGTACTACTCTACGATTGGTCGAATGATTTTTCTCCTGTGATCATTTGAAATTATGAATACAGCTAAAGGATGCTTGATGATTGCCTCAGGATGCCGACTATGACTCCATTACTCTTGTCTAACTTTAGCCCAGGAATGCACCCTTGTTGACAGGATATTGAGAGACCTGGTTCTGGTGTTAGGGTTACTTTAACGTTAGCCATCTCCATAACGCTATTACGGCTGAAAAATTGTATTTTTTTTCATAACTAGTTTAAATCTTCCTTCAAAGTCAGAAAAAATAGTTTATGTATAAGGAGTTTTATTTTTTTTATTCCCATTCTAAGATAGTGAACATGTTATTGGTGGCTCCATTAAAATTCTACTCGTTTGGCAGCCACCTAATATTAAGAGTATATTATTTGTAGTCATTTGATTTAATTTTTTTTTAATAAATAGAATATAAAGGAAAATAATAAGATGTAATAACAATAATTGTGACTATATTAATACTTCTTTTAATGAAGACAAATTAATTATCTAATATGCCCTGTCTTTGGTCTTTGATATCTCAAGCTTGAATCTTATGTAGAACTACCAGAAAACAGCGTCACATTAGAATGCAGAAGATTGGCTCAGTGATTGGGACTGACGAATCCAAAATAAAATAAAAATAGCTTTATTGCTTTGCGACTTCCACCGCTCACAGAACTACTAGTTTAATGAAAATTCCAGATCAAATCGACCATTGTCTCAAAGTCATCCTCCCAAACCGTGAATTGGCGCTTCTTGTCTGCAACGAACCATTTGTAAATGCCATTCAGCCCAATTTTATTTGGTAAAATAAAATATGTTATTTTATCTTTGCATTTCCCTAGTAAAAATATGTTGTTTTTCATTACTCATTACTCAGTGAGATGTTTATATCGGCCAAATAAATTATGAATCAGGGATTTTATAATTATTTTGGAGTCTAAAAAAAAAAAGTTAAAAGTTGGTTAATGTACAATATAAGCTGATATTGTTATATTGATTATAGGCTAGAAATGATTTCGAATTTAATGTTTGTTTGATTACCTTAAGTATATCTTATTATTACATTGTTAACTATGAGGGTAGTTTATGTTCATGCATATATATAGTTTGCTCGTTTCAAATCGCCTGAGAAATATTCATGTTTGACACGGGATAGGTCGATTATAAACTTGTGAACCTTCCCAATGATATATTATATGTGCCATATTAATTATATTTCTTTTATTTCAGGTGGGTAGCGTCCTTCTTATGCGTATTGGAAGTCATTACAAACATGGTAAATTTATATACTACTTTTCATGTTTTATTTAAAACAATTGTTCCATAGAATTTTTTATCGTCGTCATTTTATTGTTAAAATGACGATGGTAATAAAATGATGGTATTATTAATACCATTGGTTTATAGTTTGTATTTTATGATTTGACAATAATAATTTTTATCTGCTTTCAACAAAATAAATAGTTAAAAAAAGCGAATAAAATGCAACTGACGACTTTAGATAATAAATCCATTCATATGGATTATCAGTATAATTTAACTTATAATATTCTCTGTTCTAGTTATGGAGTTATAAAAATTCATATACTTTTTTATTATAGAATGATACTATAAAGGGCTATAAAGATTAGCAAAGAGGACTTTTTTATCAACATCGCAAGCGTCGTTTCCGGGAAAATTGTTCAAGAATGTAAAACCAATAATATAAAGTGGCGCTTCGTGTAAGTCGATTTTACTAAAGCAATTGCTGTGTTATCTACACTTACCCCAAGTACGTTAGAAGATAGGATCTACTTTTCTTTTTGAGCTATGACATACAAAGTAGAGCTTCGTTTATCCGAAAATTCAGTTATCTGAACTGGCTTCGCGAAAAAGACACAAGCATGGTATCTCCTATAAAAAAAAAGTTTGAAGAGTATTTTCTCCGAGATTTGATTTCCCAATTCTACTACTTACTACGTAGGTAAGTAAAAGAATTAAAGATTAAGCTATTTAAAAGAATTAGCTATTTAAATTAGAAGAATTTAAGCTTAATTAGAAGCATTAAGCTATTTAAAAGAATTAGAGATTAAGCTGCCATGAAGAAAAAACTAAATCGGAGAAAATTAATATTAGAACTTTATTTATTTTACTACCACAACTGTTGATATGTACATTCATATGTTTTTACTACATTTATTTACTTTTAGTGGCATTCTCGAGAGAATTCCTTTATCATCTGACCTTATTTAAAGACCTCGTAGACAACGCTCATCTATTCTTATGCACACAATATCTTTAGAATCCTAGTTAATTGAATCAAACTTGTTTTTTCCATAAAAACTAGGTTTTGCGGTCGTAAAACTTCCACTTATTTCGTATGTAATCAAATGTAATTAGTAATGCGAAACTGATAAACATAAATTAGAATGAGCGTAAGTGGTTGTATTCTCCAGTTGTGATTTCATTATTTCCGTTAATCCCCTTAACATTTTCTGTTGAGATCCGTAATCCAGGTATTAGCTCGGCTTGAGAAAATCTATTCCGATCTAAATTGACTAATAATGCTGATTGCAGCTTAAAAAAATCGCAGAAGAATATATTTAAACAAAGACAGTAGAACGAAGAGTACTTTACTAAAGAATACCTCCTCCCCCAAGGAAAAATAAAAGAAAAATTGAAGTAACCTGTTTTTAAATTGTTCATGTTGTTTCGAATCCGGCTGTGGAAAACAAATTAATTATTTTTATAATAGACATAGATTGAACCTATGGGATCTGCAGACTCCCATGGGGCTCACCCAGGGTCTTTAAATTGGGATGAAACCTCGAGAATCGAGCGGGTTCTTGGCCGATAAAGTACTGAACCCGAAAACTCGAGACCTTTACTGGATTTTTGAGATGTAGCACATTTTTTAAAAATGTATTTATTATTAAAATATATACACGTTTTTGAAAAGAAGCATTAAACACTTTAATAAATAAGTTATCACCCGTCTCACGTGAGGATGTGCTCGGATGTGTATAACTTTATGGAATGATGCCACTACATTGAGGCCCCTAATGACTGCCATTTAGAACGATAATTGAATTTTAATTTCGGTGAGACTGTCGGCTGAGATTAGTACGTCGATTTCAATTAGGGTAGAGCGGTTATCTCTACCTCCTATATTTTGGTGGTTTAGCTCATTCAAAGCTAATAGAGACTATAGAGCTAATATATATTTCAATTTGTAAATTAGATAATTAAAATTTATTAAATTAGGGGAGCGGTAGAGCACTGAGCTGCCATGCCGGAAATCCTGGTTCAAATCCCGCTGCAGGAAAGACTTTTATTCAGTCTGGTTGCAGCAGGAGATGGATCATATGGGATCTAGGACCCTCCTGGGGCTCACGCAGCCTCTATAAAATGTTATAAGAATAGGGTACCCAAAACAATAGGGGAAAATCTGACGGTTCAGCATGATCTAGGACAGTCTCTACCATCTACTGAACCCCAGACCCGGTCACGGGTTATAGAGATGCATGACATTTGTATTCTAATATAATGTAAAATAAATAAATAATAAGTAAAAAAATAAGCTACTTAGGGTTGTGTTCATTTTTAATTATTTCATTGTTGGATTTTTCAGAGATGATTATTTCTGCTTTCAAAATTGCTGCTTTATTTGTATAAAGTTTAAAAATATTAAAAATTTTCTTTCTAGGAATAATTTTACTTAGTCAATTGATTCAGAATAATTGATTAAGGAACCAAAAAGAAATTTGACGAATGATAAATATTTGAAAAGTATTGATTCTTGGAAACCTTTTTACGTTTTTTGGTAAATACATTATTCATACAATGATTTAAATATGTTTTAAAAGTTCAGTAGTAGAATCATAACTTTTACATTAAAACAGCTAATAAAAAAGATACATTTTTTAAAATAATAAAATTACTTATATCACATTAACAACATGCCTGCCTATTCAATCTGTCTATTAAGTTGAACATTTTCTTGAGGAAATTTTAAATTATACTAAACCTTTATCAAAGTTAATTTTTATTATTTAGCTATTTTTCTGAATCGCATATCACATGTATTTTATAATTTTGTATACTCATAACTTTTACATTAACAAGTCTAGATAGGTCCTTAACATTCACTGAGCACATCAACAGGAAAACAGAAAAAGCGAAAAAAAATCATCTACAAAATGTTTCCCTATTTTAATAAAAAATCCAGACTATGCCCCAAAAACAAGCTAATCCTTGCTGACCTACGCCTCACCTGTCTGGAGTTCAACCTGCGCTACAAACTATAGAAAGTTGGAAAGGGTACAAAACCTATGCATGAGAATTATTAATAATTATCCCCGCTACACGAAAATATCGACTATGCTCAGAGATCTTGAACTTCCCACGATAAAACAATATGTTTCAGCCCAAACAAAAGCATATTTCGAAAAAACTCCAGCTTCCGAAAACCCATTAATCCGAGAAATCGGTAACTATGATAAACATTCACTACGACGGTACACGCACAAAAGAACAAAACATATACTTCTCACTTAACAAATCACTACTCGTAGGTAACATAATCTAGTTATCTGTATTTATTTTTAATTGTGTATTTATTTTCTATTTAATTATTATTATTATTATATTTACTTACTTTACTTAGTATTATTTTTATGTATTTTAAATTACAATTACTATTATGGTTAATTTTTCTTTTCTTTTTATTTATTTTATTTATTTATTTATTATTATTATTTTTTTTTTCAAGCGGGTTTTTTCTACATTTATCCTGCTATTGTAAAATTTACTTATAAAAGACAACTTAAATTAATTAAATTCACTGTTGTTTAAACATGTAAAGGATGTCCGGAACATGTATGTACACTTATTGCTACTTGTATATGTAAAACTGTAAATAAAGGCTTTTTTTTTTTTTTTTTTTTTTTTTTTTTTTTTTTTTTTTTTTTTTTTACATTAACAATAGAAAATACTATTTTTAATTATAAAATTAATTCAATTGAAATAACAACTGACCTGCCTATTTTAATTTAAGCATTTGTCTTGAAATTTCGTATTTATAAAATTATAAATTAAACTAATATTTCCATCAAAGTTAATTTTTATTATTCAATCATTCATCTGAACCAAATATCTCGGCTCTTCATATTAAAATTATGCAGTTGTTGACAATTGTATCATAGCGCCTTCAAAAGAGTTCGTCAGTTTGACCCGCATGACTGTATTGTCTTGCGTCACTGTATATCCCCTGTGCGCCTAACACTCGTGTTCAAAATGTCTTTTAATCTTAATAATATATATTTTTTTAAATACATAACAAATAAATTTTGGAATATGTATTTATAGGATGGTGGCTTTACAACGGAATGATGGGATTAATAAGAGTTTTTTTTAAATCGGATTGATTATTAATAAAATTAATATCGAACTAATTAATCAAATTATAAATTTGATATATAATCGTCGATGTCAAAACAATACCGCTCAAGTACACTTTGGACGATTTTACAGGAGATAAAAAAAAAACACGCCAATTGTTTTATCTCTACAATTTTGGAACTGTTACTAAAAAGATTGAAGAGAAGTATTAAAAAATGATACTCTGCCATGTTGCTGACCTTAATACGTCCGTAACCGTTACTAACTTTTTTCACCAATAGTGGTAGATAAGCGGTACTGTTTTGACAGGGGCGATGTAATGTATTTATAATCCAATAGACAACAAATTATTAAAAAACTTAATATATAATCTGTAATAATATGAAATTCACCTGAATTCGATTAAGTCTTCATTGTTATGTTGATATATTTTATTACTCCTTCTAAGGATATTAAAATCTAAAAGATATCCTTTTTACTAGGGTGATGTTAAAATCCATTCTGAAGTAGCCTCTAGTTTAGTTTCAAACTTTTTATACATTTTTATCTCCCTGCCTTGTATGATATTAAATTTTATCATATATTTTGTCTTTATAGTTATTTTTAACAATTATTATTTTCTTAAATAGTTTTTTTAATTTACGTGTAGAATACTTATTGGTTGAACAAGTCTTGAAAGATGTTTTTTATAAGTGGAGTATATTTTCAATCATATAAAAGTGATAAATGAACCGCAAAAGAGATAAAGTGATGCCGGGTTCTATTTGCCGTGAAATACTCAATTACTTAAAATACTCAACTTACAGCCACTTACTCTCCTGGAAATCTATAGCCGCGCTGAAATTTTCATGATTCGAGTAGATCCAGCAAATGCTCGGCAATTATAAAAACACCCAACTATGTCTCAATAACCGAGAGTTTCTTTTTAATGTTATAAGTACATGTATGATGGACAGCTTTAGGATATTTTTTTTTAAAATGCTAAATGTCTTTTCCTAATAGTGCCTCAAAAAATTCAAGATAGGCAAGGATATAATCCTTATTGTTATAAACATTGGATGTCTACTTTAGGTTTCGTTTTAAATATTGGTTTACCCTTGATTTTTGTGATTTAAGAAATATGATACTTGTAATTCTGAATGAGCTAATTTTAATCTTAGTTCTTTTTCATATCTAAAATAAGATTTGATATATGACTTTTCCGCATGGCCTGACCCAGAAAATGATTATGATAATAGAGGACATTCATACTGATGGGATGTGAGCTGCATTCAAAAGGGACTGCTGTTGAATATATGCACCCCACTATGTCATATTAACCCCCTCATGTTTCTCAATAAGTGGTGGTGTAAAGTATGCACCTGCGGCGTTGTTAATATTCAGCCCATTTTACCCGTGCGAACAAATCCATTTTCCGCCATATCGAAAGCCTGGCTTATTTAAATTTCTGTTCTATCGTAGCATCAAAGTATAACAGAATGTTTTAGCTTTGCATAAAATTCTCATAACATCAAGTACCCAAGAAGTTCATATTTCTCAGGATAACAAAACGATTGTAGTAAAGAACATTATCATAGGCAAAGAGAAATGAACAATACTTCTTTTTTCTTATAATAGGAAGGGAGCGAGTGTTTGGGTTGAAAGGTTCTTCATCTATTTTTGGAAGAATAAAATCAATACAACGTGGACTAAATAAGTAAGAAAAGATTCAGAAAATTTCAACATCACAGAAAGTGACTTGTAAGAAAGAAGTGAATTTAGGTTTAGAGTGAATAATTGGACGAAGTGTGACAAAGAATAAAAGGAATTTTGCCGGTGAACTATGAAGGAATATTGCAGACAGAAAACTACAGCAGAGGAAATAAAAAATTAAGTTGTTGTATGAACCTAAATGGTCAATACAAAAATATGGAAATTCAAGACGTATTAGAGATTTATCAATGACACATTATAGGGATGTGCTACCATTTCTTACCATACCATGTCTTCCAATATTAGACGCATTCCTTCAAAATAACAACGACTTAACTTAAAAATGAAAATAAGTGCTCTGTAGCTATTAGATTCTGGTTGAAGATTTTTAATTCAGGAGTGACTGATATTCCATTTCCAACGTGTTTTTTAAAGTGAAGCTTTTATTATATCGCCCCAAAATTTTTCGCCCATCTATCAGCATGTCGTGTTACAGCTGGAGAAGGGGTAAAGTGAAAGGCGCATGACAGGACATTCTAGGCCAATATGGCGGCGCCCAGTCAGCTCATCGTGTAGCATTTATATTCTCACTTATTCCTGCAATTGTTCCACGGTATTTGGGTGTTTTCATCTGTGTATTAATGTAAATGCATTCATTTACTTTATCGTTAATGTTTTAATGTTCATTAACTTTAAATAGATACAAACGATTTGTTTACTAATAACGAATCTCTTCAAAGACTATAAATTCCTTTTATCAGTGCGTTTTAATTTTAATTTTGATCTATTATAATATATTTAATTATTTTTATACTTTAAGGCATAATATCTTACAACACCTGTATTGTTATTCTAAAGGGACTTGTCCCAGAATAAATAAAGACATTATTATAATTATCTTGTTCTTTTTCTCGCTTTCTACCAGAGAATGGACCAACCCGGACATAAGTCAAGGGTTAGGCTAGAGTTTATATAATGATAAAATACAAACAATGATATATAAAATAAAACAATATATAATCATAAACAAACACTTTATTGTGAATATCCCTCTTATATAATATTGCTCTTACTTTTTAATATGAGTTTATCGTCTAAATGATTGTATTAATTATATATTCCGTACTCTAATACGCAAATTGAAATTAAATTTTATAATTGAATATTTGCGTCTTTTTCTATTTTTAATAATATTAATTTTCCATTATCATTCCCATTTTTCAATACTATAGTTAAGATTAAAAACGCAATTTTAATATCCTAAATCGAATAATTTTCCAAATTTTTTTAGTTAAATAAAAAAAAAAGTTTCACTCGCATCGTGGTTCATAAAACCACTCAACTTTTTTTTTTTTATAAAGACATATTTTAAATTGTGCCATGTTTGAACTTGAGGTTTTGTGAGAATAATGACATAGGTTAAAATAAAGTTTCAAGCCTTTAAAATTATTCTAATTATTATTAAATGAATTTCAATGCCATCATTATAAAAAGGATTTTATTTACCAATACCCGAATTTTTAATTTCAAATACCTCGTTTAAATTTAAAAATTAGTTTTTTTTTTTAGTAGACATACTAATGCAACGTTGGAAAAATGCAGTTATATAAAAAATTACTCGCGTCAGCGTGTGGGTTATGGTCGGGGTTTTAATATTAAGTTAGGTGTTTAGCTAGGCAATAAGACAAACACAAACAGACTCGGCCACATGAAGTGAAGGAATGGCGAGAGTTGAGAGTTAGCCTCGGCGGATTATTGCCCCCGGCATTCCGGCCCGGCAATTGTCCTTAGCCTTCTTCCCTCAATCTAGTCCAGATTGCTTTTTTCGTTTCCGGCCAGGTTAAATATTCTTCCTGCTTCGTTTAACACAGTTTATCTTGAGAGAAATCCTCCCATATCGAGATTCCTCCTAGTGCGGTTGACGTTCCCCTTATATTATTTAAATGTGTGCAAGAGGTTTGTTACCAAGTTTATTTGATTTCAAAATTCTTTGATTTAAAATTAAATTACAAAAGGTAACTATGAGATAGCGAAAAATCACATTCTTTTTTTTTTAGTTGATTTAGTATTGCCTTTAACCGAAACCAATTCGCCTTTTTCCTGACCGGCATTTTTCCTTAGGAAGTAAATAATCCTTGATTATGCGGTGCGGTGTCAGGTACTCTTTATAGATCACTATCCTTAATATACTTGGATGAGGATAATTAAGGACTCGTGCGATTAGCATAGAGTTGCGTTAAATAAACAAATAATTGCAATTTTCCTCTACTTAGTGGTGTATCATCTGCATTCAGTTGTTTACTCTTCGTGGCTAATTCAACAGTGTCCCCTTTTTCGACGCCGCCCTCTTTTTCACGTCCGTACGGTCTTTACTTCCAAATACCTCTTGTGGAATTAAACAAAAAACAAAACAAAAAAAAATCCACTACATTTGCTACATTTTTTATATTTGGTTTTCTCATTCGTTATCAGCGTTCTAATATATAATGAATAAGAATTAGTGATGATTGAGGCGGAACGATTTTTTTCAAAAATTTTGTGGAATAAATCGAGTTTTATTTATACTTGAAGGCATTATTATTATTATTATTATATATTATAAGGCATTATTATACTCACAATAAAGTGTTCGTTTATGATTATATATTGTTGTATTTTATATATCATTATATAGGATATTAAAATTGCGTTTTTAATCTTAACTATATAGTATTGAAAAATGGGAATGATAATGGAAAATCAATATTCATTAATATTATTAATAATAGAAAAAGATGCAAATATTCAATTATAAAATTTTATTTCAATTTGCGTATTAGAGTACGGAATATATAATTAATACAATCATTTAGACGATAAACTCATATTAAAAAGTAAGAGCAATATTATATAAGAGGGATATTCACAATAAAGTGTTTGTTTATGATTATATATTGTTGTAGTTTATATATCGTTGATGTATTTTATCATTATATAAACTCTAGCCTAACCCTTGACTTATGTCCGGGTTGGTCCATTCACTGGTAGAAAGTGAGAAAAAGAACAAGATAATAATAATAATGTCTTTATTTATTATGCGACAAGTCCCATTAGAATAACAATACAGGTGTTGTAAGCTATTATGCCTTTAAGTATTACTAAAACTCGATGTATATGTAGTAGCTGATGCCCCACATGCTAATATTTAATATATTTTCTTTATTTTCTTGTATATGAAGACAAAAAAAAAAGGGAAGAAGAAGGAAAGAAGGAAGGAGGAAAAAAAAATATATTGATCATCAATCCATATCGGACATACTGTAGTTTTTAAGTATGCATTTAAAACAAACAAATTGTAATGTACAGTATGTCCGATGTGGATTGATCAGTATGCTGTGTATTACGGCAATCCAATATAGTAGGACAGCATTGCTGAAAATAAAGCATTTCTCTCTCTCTACAAAATTAAAAAAAAAAAACACTTCAACCCACGAAGACGGTAGATGTTAGAGATTTTTTCGTAAACCAACGACTGTGTAAGAAGGTTCTTTTCGAGATAATGCCCAACCACCAGGTTTTCCTCCAATTAAGGATACCCACTCTATAGAGGCTGGTTGAGTCTTCAAAAATAAATATTCAGTGAACGTTTCGTCACTTCAGGCATTATAAGGACATACTATAAAATAAATTCACATCATTGCAGACCAAATGGAGAATCAAAACAGTCTCATGAATTAGAGACAACAGACTTGTTCCAATCATAACACGAGTAGAAAATAAATTTATTTATTATAAAGACTGTTACAAAGCTTTTTTTATATTTCAATGTATATTTTCGATGAAAGGCTCATATAATTAAATTAAATTATTCATAAATAACGTTGTTGATAAATAACTCGATAAGAAAAAAAATTCCTGCCGAGAAAGGGACTGAATAAACCATTAAAAATGCATAACGAAAACAGAGGCTGTTATGGGCGGACCTCAATGATCTCTTGACTTCTCTTCCAGCCTTAGAAAAGGCCACAGTAGTTCATGAGCTTCACCAGGATTCTTTATTCATTAGGAGATGGGATGAAAAAAAAAAAGGCTGGAGGGGAGGAATTCTTCCGTTTGGGGGAATTTTCGTTTGAAAAACCTCCCCCAATAGGAGCACACTGAGGAGATAAATTCCCGCTAACTTATTCATGGGCATTTAGCGGAGGCCATGTTCTGTTTATAAATTCTTAACCAATCCGAGGCTACCTGTCAACGGTGCCTTATGGTAATATCCGCAACCCGCTTCAACCGTCTTTTTGGGCGGCTTTTAAAAAATTCATGTCTTGATAATCGATAGGCCCAATTCGGCGATACATCGATTCACTATCACAATACGATCCTGGGCCATGAGGCCCGTCAAATTCAGTTAAAAAATGGTTTTTAAAATAAGGAATAACTTCAAGAATCCAGGTATTTTACTAAATTTTAAGAAACGGTCTAAAAACAAATTCATTTATCATGAAATTAGCATGATCAAAACAATCAGAGAGTACAAAGGAACGGTATATATTAGTAAAATATATTCGTAAAATTGTGAAACTTATTTATTAAAGCCAATGTTTAAATTAGTTATATGGCGCTAATATTATGGATATAAAGATTAAGTTTTCAGTATCTAATAATTAATTTTTTTCCGTTAGTTAAAAACCACTTTTATGATAGATGCAAAATAAAAAAATAATTATAGAGTATAAAATTTACGGTGTGACGACATTATTAATAAGTTATATTTATATTTGTTTCTCTCTTTTGCATACATTATGGGGATATAACTAAATTAATATAATGGATGTATAAGTTAGATATCTATCCATATTCTCATGCTAGGGATATAGCACAAGAATTATGGCGTCGTATCCAACTATAATTAGAGCAGGGCTTGCAAGTAGTTGAGTATGCAACAACGCTGCAGTTTCTCGATGGACTTTAGCTGAGAATAGTTTAATATTTTAAATCCAAACAATATAGATTTGACCGTTTCATTTTCGTTCACTATACTTTTTTTAATTACCTTCTTTCACAAAACGGAATATGGCAACTTTTTATTTCGAAGAACGGTTTTAGGGTTTCAGGGATGTAAAACTGAATCTAACGCGTTTTCAATAAAAATTGTAAACTCAGCATATTTCGACATTTAATCTTCAAAAATTACAATTTTTTTTATAAAGATTTTAATGCATATGCTAATGAAGTTAAATTTGTAGGTAAAAGTAATAACATTTTTAGATGATTTTTGTGGTGCGAAATAAAACAATCACGAGAATTCATTGTTTTTCTCAATTAATATCCTTCAACGAAATAGGCCTCTGATGTTTTCATGTTGAAATTCGGCGCTTTCTATTCCGATGTAAGAAAACCAAAGCATCGACCTTATGCGTTATTGGTATATGAAGACATGTGAATCTCCATTCTTCTTAAATTAATATTTATTTTCACCCGTGCTCTTTATTAATAAGGAAGTAGTATTTGGATGTGTTACACGCGCAGATGATAAATGGTTCGAAAGCCTCCAATGCCACCTCTCTTCAAAGCAGCTGGACGGTGGTAATACTTCCTGAGAGTGGATCCGTCCGGTCTTCTCCGATTTTCAGCTGGAGATTTCCCGACCATCCAGATAAAAATCTAATATAATTAGTGTAAATTTCAACATACCACTTCGCAGTAGGATGCTGTAAGTTACTTCTGTTTATGCCTATAATTTCTAGGTACTAACACTCCTGTAGGTACTCCATCATCCTCTGAACCGTCCCAAACTTGTTTTTCACACGGTGTATAAGGTTTAGGCTTGGGGTAGGGGACCTTATATATGGCCAGGGTTACGAGACTCCAAAAGCCCCACACACGACTGCGACTGCCCCTATAATCCTATTTAATCCTAATTCCCTGGTAGCCCAAATCACGCTCAACCCTTCTCCGAATCACAAACAAACTTTAGTGAACAAGCCACCCGTCCGTGTTATTTTTTTTTAGTATATGAGTTCATAGAATCCATCTGACTATGTGGCTATTAAGCTCTTTCTTCAACCATTGGCTTATCAGACTGACAAAAATAGCGCCTCTCCTACAGTTACCGCCGATTTTAGCATGGATTTTTTAACTATTAGTGCTCATCATTCGAATTTTTGTTTATTCATTTTATTTTATGCTTTATGGCCAATAGCTACTTAATGCTGATATGGCTAATCGGGCGATGCTACAGTTGGAATATTAAATTTTATCTATCCATATATAATTAGGACAGGGATTTTTTTACTCTATTGGCTTTCGTCTGTATTGTCTATATTTTTTCTTATCGCGATCGTTAATTGAATTGAATCCTAAATTATTTGATAGCGAATTCTTTAACATACTGGGAATTTAAAAATACAGGGAATTATTTCTATTTTATTCCACTTCGCAAAACACCCGACTCCGACCCTTTAAATTCTTATTCTCTGTTAAATGTTAATAAAGGTTTAATTAACGAGAGTTGTTTAATTGTTTTTAAAAAAATCGCATAGATATTTCATCTGCAGTGTATTATTTATGTAAGTTTATTAATAACCTGATATAACAACTTTGATATCCTCATCATCCACTTGTCTATTTTATATTGAACCAAATCCCTTGGAAATATTATTTATAAAAAATACAAAGTACACTAAAAATGTTATGTATGTATGTGTAAAATGAAATATATATATATAAAACATTTTAGAGCGTTATTAATGTTCTTCTAATTTTAGCTCGTAGGTTTCAATCGTATTTTACCACATAAAAATGTCATAAAAAATGAAGTTATTTTCTGATATATGAAGCTGATAGTGGAGCAATCAGGATTTCTAGTTTTAAATCCGAATTGCTTTACTTCTTCACAATCGATTTTACTTTTCCCAAGCTTGCGAATCCCTGACACGGCGCGGCACATCCAGTAATGTAAATTACTAGTTATCTAATTAGCGAGGAGTCGGGTGATTTAAAAGCAATTAAAACTCCATCTCTGGGCCTCTATCGATCGCCTGATTACTTCGGATGATATCTTCTTTAATTCTCCACGACCTGGGAGCATCATGATCAGGTCCCAGTTCATGACGTCATTCTATTCTGATTATGTTATCAGTAGCATAATTATACCTAAATATGTCAATTTGTGAATTTCCAAAGTTTACTATTCGTCCTTCAAATAATGACTACCCGCGCTTGAATGAAGAAAGAGTTATACGACGCTTTCTCAGATTAGTTTATTTGTCAATACTTTTCATGTCGTTGTCAAGTATTTTAAAACAAAACTTTAAATGTGAACTGAATAAAGGGGAGATTCTTGCAAAGGAATAATAATTTCAATGGTAATAGTTAAAATATTTCCCAGCTAAGACATGGGATAGTAGTTCTCTATGGTTTGTTATCCCTTACCAAGATTTCAACATTATGAAACAAAAGTCAATAAACATAGGGAGGAAATTTAAAATACGTAATTTGAAATATGAAATTTAAAATACCTTATTTTAAAAAGCAAGTTTCACAAATTTTGTGTTGGTATTAAATAAGTCATGAATGGATATTCATTATTATTATGACAAACTAGGAATAATGCGACAGTATATTGTTGCAGAATTAGAATTCTCAGCAAAAGTACACTATGTACTAATAATCTATATATCTTCATTTTGTAGAATTAACCAAGACTCACAATATGTTTTTTGGTAATATGAATATGTAAATGATAAGTCGAGCATAAAAATAGAAATGCGTACAATAGTGAAAATATATACCTGATATATAAGCTGGGTTTATAGCTTTTTTTATATAATCGGTCTATCGGAAAAATTATTATATTGCTTATGAACATTTTTCTCTTGCGATATTTGAAAAAAACAGTGAGGCGAATATTATTTAATACCAGCTATGTCTTATCATCATAGAAATAGGCTGAAATGGTTTTAAGTATAAATAATTCTTATTTTTCCGAAATACTTTTAATTCTATTAACTTGGAATGACTCACCTTAATTCGTTGTTAACATTTATAAAAATCGATTAGTTTAATTAGTTTAAAAAACCGAAAAGAACTCGGTAATTAATTAAAGAGAAAAAATAAATTAAATTAATACCCATGTAGAAATAATTACGGAAATAAGAAAAGCAATCTAGATATACAGTACATAAAAACTAACTTAATATAAATGTAATATGTAAATATAAAAATGAAGAGGATTGAAAAACATAGCGATTCTAGTAGATAATAATTTTTATAGTTGCCTACTTGTAGTTTTGCCATCCAGTTCTGAATTTTCATCATTCTAACTCATTAACTTTCTTAATATAATAATAATAATAATAAGCTTTATTTTTTCCTCTTTCTTCTATGTACAATTTTTACATGGTTTTTATATTTACAAGGTTTTTTAAAAAGAAAAAAAGGCCCTTCTTTGAGCATAAGCCTCTCCCAATTTACCCCAGCTACGTCTGTTTCAAGCCGAACGGTGCCATAATACTCCTATGAAGTTTTGTATGTCGTCCCGCCATCTCGTAGCTGGTCTCCCTCTTCTCCTAGTGCGGTGTATTGGATACCAATCCGTTGTTGCCTTAGCCCAATGTGTTGGTGCCATTCTTGCAATGTGTCCAGCCCACTGCCATTTAAGATCAGACACTGTCTTGAGAATATCGCGCGTACCAGTCAGCTTCCGTAGTTCTGTCTTCTTTATTTTCTCCCTTCTACTTTTCCTTAACATACTTCGCTCCATTGCACGCTGAGTGATTGCTAGGGATTTAGATGTATCATTATTTAGGCTCCAAGTTTGGCATCCATAAGTTAAAGAGGGAATGATGCAAGCATCAAAAACTTTTCTCTTGTGAACTTTCTTAATATAAATACATATAAATATTTTGGAAGGACTAATTTCGTACATTTGAGCATCGATTATCAGAACTCTCAATTATACGAACTGGCTATGAGGAAATTATCAAAGGTGAGGTTAGGCAAAGTCAGGAAAATAAATTTCAATTGCATTTTCGCTCAAATTTGATTTCCTAAAGGAATTGTTTAATATTTACTACAAAACTTAAAAGAAATAGAGGCATTATCCTACATGAAAAGGAAATCAAGATCGAAGTAATCTTAAATTACAACTTAATTTGCGATCTACCTTGCTATGAACGAATATATTTTTTGTTAATTTCTATTATCTGAATTTTCATAATCCAAACCACACTTGACGGTTTTATTTCAGACAATCTGTAATTTTTTTTTCTTTAGGATCTTTAGTTTTAGCATGGAAGTAAAACTAACGTATTCTTTTCAGCTTTATCAGTGATTTCTAAAACGTCAATGTCATATATTGATCTCAAATATACTTTTTTCAACCTAGGAAACAGCATGCGACAAGAAGTACTATTGAGGAGGCCTGAAGCCGGAAACACTTCACCTATCAAAATATTTGTTGGCTAGAGCTCATAGACCAATCTGTGTAGTGTATAAACACTTACTGACTGACTGCAGACAGTTCATAGACACCAGACTCCTATAACTTTGTCGATCTTATTAAATGAACATTCAACTAGCAAGTCGCATTATAAGAGCTTATTTTAAAATCTGTATTTAAATTATATGATGATTTTTTTTCATTTATTTTATATTAATCCCGAAATGTATTGGTGGAAGATTAGTATTATTGGTGGAAGGCAGAAAGTCGATTGGTAGAGTACAGTGAGAAATCAACTGCGTTGTAGAATCTTTTATGAAGTTATTTTTCTGTATTATTCTGAGTTACTGAGCTGAAGGCTCTGGTTCAAATTGGGGGGGGGTGTGGTAGATAAAATGTTTAATCTTTTAACAGCCATCTTTAACAGCCATCATGTTTAATCTTTCAACAGCGGATGGACCTTGTGTGATCTGCATATTCTCCTGTGGCTCACCCAGCTTCTATACAGAGGATACCTTTAATTGGGTGAAAACTTGGCGGTTGACCGTGATTACGGACAGAATACTTCACTGCACAACTGTTTTTTTGAAAAGTTCAGTCTCTACCATCTACTGAATGTATATGGTTCAATGAACAGTTTATATTTTGAAGAGAAATGGGTTACTTTAGTATTTCTAAAACTTATTTTGTTACGCTATATAGAACAATTTGATAGAAAATAATATTACATTTCAAGGAAATTTATTTCCTGACGAAAAGAGAGAAGTATACAATAGAGTAGGCTATATCTGTTTGGCTAGAAATAAGAGCTCTCAGGACTACCGCTATAGTCCGCCCTTTATCTTCATCTCTGTCACTTCTTTTTTTCGGTTCGACCAAAGATACAATGATTCATGACTTAATACATTATTTTATTTTATTTATTTTATAGTTCATTTAGTAAAGAAACATTAATTTATCTGACAAGTTTTCATACGGTTACTTGAAGAGATCTTGTAAACTCTTATCTCGTAAAGGATATGTGTACTGATGATATTTTAATTTAGATTATCGGTTACATCTGTTAGCTATTATTAGCCTCCGGGTAGGAAAAGTATTATAATTATTTCTGTGTATATATATATATATATATATATATATATATATATATATATATATATATATATTTTGTAAGTTTATTAATAACCTGATATAACAACTTTGATATCCTCATCATCCACTTGTCTATTTTATATTGAACCAAATCCCTTGGAAATATTATTTATAAAAAATACAAAGTACACTAAAAATGATATGTATGTATATATAAAAATGGTTGAAACAAAAAGAACATCTGTTAGCCATAACAATTTAGTAATGTTGAAATGTTTGTTTTTTTTTTTAAATGAGAAAGGTTGGTAATGGTTTGTCTTAAAACCCAAGCCTAATCCCCCCCCCCAGTTAAGCATATTTTCGAATAACTTAAACTTCCGATAGCAGTAACTGCACAATTTGGCACATCCTGATTATTTGATGAAAAGATTAACTTATATCAATATGTTAACAGATCGAGAAGAAAGAATAAGGTTGAACACGATTTGATGTAGATCAGATTTTATTTAAAATAAAAGACATTGCTAATATTAAAGATATATATCTAAGCTCAGCGGAAGGGCAACTCAATTTTAAGGATAATGGACTACTGTTATTTTGACCTGGAATCCGAAACCGTGAGATATACAGAACGTCCTGAAGGTCACTCAAAGCATTTTTACATTTAATTAAGGGAAAAAATTAAATTATATTATTAATAAAAGATTATTTTAAATATTTAGAAACACTAAAGAAGAAGAAGACACGTACAAAAGCTTACAGGCTAGCTATGCGGGCAGTTACATGCTACTACTACAAGACGGGAGCTGGCTTTCTTCCAACAGTGGGGCTGACGGCAGCGACTCCTTCCACTAAATTCTCAGCAAATTTCACCCGCCGATAAATTGTCTCCTATCGGGGGGGGGGATTTCACGGCACATTTCGTGATTTGTTATCTCGTGGATTTTCCGTAATTTATTACCGGCAGTGGCTATAAAAAATATTGGCACACCTCATTTTTTCCCCATTTAAACACTAAAATAATAAATTTATTGTTTGATATGAAATCTATTTTAAAACGACTCTTCGGTATTTTATAAATATGACTAAAATTTAATGGATTGAGATGGTAGGAGTAGTATAAAAGTTAAAACATAAAAAAAATGTAATTTTTGCATGAATGGAGCAGTTAGATGAAGGTTGCTAAAAAATACTTTACTGCATAAAGTTTTACTCACTTTCTAGTTTAAGTTTTATTTGGTTGATGGAAAGTGAATAGCTCTAACTAGTTTTGTTTATCTTGATAAATTATATTTTGATTTGATGATCATATTCTTTCTAGATTTTTTTCTTTTGCCTGTGTTTTAGTTGTGTAACATTCAATTATTTATTGGCGACGTTTCTTCTTTTTATAATACTGTAGAGTCTTTTTAATCATATTTTTCCAAAGTCGTAGAATCTTTAATTGACCTCTTATCTAAACATAACTTTATTAACCAATTGTTTAGTTTTAGTAGAGTGTCGAGTCACTGTGCTGAAGGTCCTGGCTATATACTTGGAATTTAGCTGCGGATATATTATTTTATCGGTTAACAGCCACGGATGGAGAATACATACCCTCGAAGGTTCACCCAGCCTCTATAAATTGGATATCATGAATATGGAGAAAATCTTGCGGCTGAGCGTGACTTCTGACTAATCACCTCTCCGCACAACCGTTATCCTAGAAACAGTCCAGTCTCTACCATGTACTGATCCCAAACCCTTTATGGGTTTCAGTGGTGTATTTATTTTCTTTTAATTTAACCTTTATATAACCGTTATTATTTGAACGATGTAGCCGAGAAATTTCAACTGTTCTTTTCTTTTCTTCTTTATCTCTTTCATTCTCTCCCCGTGTTTTTGATAACACTCCTAATTCCAAATTGCACCTGCTTTTATTTATGATTATATAATATTTATATTATATGAATTAAGTTGAATAAGATCTCAATGCCCTATTTTGTTTTCTTGATGCGTACTTATAACAAATTGTTTAGAGATTCATAAACACAGGATAAATTCGTTTTAAATTTATTTTCTACTCTTCCCTCTTTACCCAGTCTGCCGGAGTTCCTCAAGGTAGTATCATGGGTCCCATCCTATACACGATTTATACAGCTGACATCCCAACCCATCCAAGCACTGTCCTCACTACGTACGCTGATGACACATGTGTGTTATCAGTAAATAATGATCCATTTGTTGCATCCCAAACTCTTCAATCCCATATCTCAAACCTTCAAGAATGGTGTCAAAATTGGAGAATTAAAATTAATCCTAACAAATCCCATCAAATTACCTTCACCCTTCGTCGTAAACCTACAAATTCCTGCCCTACTGTATCCTTTAATAATATTCCTCTGAACTCTGTCGAACAGGTACGTTACCTAGGACTCCATCTGGACAAACGTCTCACTTGGAATCCTCATACAAGACTGAAAATACAAGAAACTGCTCGTCGTTTTCGCCTACTTCAACATTTACTGGACAAACGCTCTAAGCTCCCAATAAATTACAAAAGACTCATTTACATGACAGTTACCAGGCCTATTTGGACATACGGTGTTGAGCTTTGGGGCTCTACTAAACCATCCAATTCATCTCGTATCCAATCCTTGCAATCCAAAATCCTTCGTAAAATCCTCAATGCTCCTTATTATGTCACAAACAAACTCATCCATCATGATCTTAATATCCCATATGTTACTGATTTGGCCCAAACTAGATACCTATCCTTCCATGACAAGCTTCATACACACTTGAATCCGCTAGTCTCTCAACTTGCTTCCCATACTATTCCTGTTAACCCTCCGAGGCGTCTGAAAAGAAGATGGCCTCGAGATCATCTACTATAGAACTTTTTGGAGTGCTACCGATGGGTAGTTTCTCCACAAGTGCTTTTCAAGTCGTATTGTACATATAGCAGATTTACTTATTGTAATATTATTACAGTTGTAAATATCAATAAATTAAATAAAAAAAAAAAAAAATTATTTTCTTTCTAGATAAAATGCTCAAACAAAGTTACATTGGATCTTTTAGAGTCATAAATCATCTTTTGGAATACTTTGGATGAAATGTTTTAAATTATCAAAGGCTGACAATTTCTATTTAACCACTTTAATTAATTAACGGACATTGACTAGTTTGTTAAAGCGCTTCTCAAGGTTGTATCTTGTTTACTTAATTTATCTTTGACAAGGTTCACGAGCTATTCTGAAACCACAATATTGATTGAATAGCCAAGAATGGAATAATATGAATTCGTTTTAAATACTATTTTCGTTGTTGGCTGATGGCATGCCCAAACACGGAAAACAATTGAATAATTTGGAGTCATCAATCATCTTATGATTGATGATGATACAGTTTATTCATTTCAATGGAATAATTTGGACTTTGTTTGCAAGTTTTCATTTCGTTATTCTCATTAGTTATTTTCAATTAAGATTTGTTTAGTGCCCCAACCTAAAGCTCTTGTTCAAATTTATTACGATGAATTTTCACCATTTATAATTCATTTTTCAATTGTTTAAATATTCTATTTTTTGAGTTATATATTTTATGGTTAAAAGAACCAGAAAGTGATATCACTTGATAGTTATCTGTAATTTATGCTTACAAATTCAAGATAATTTAGATTAAATTTTTATTCACCGGTTTTTAAACTGTAAATTGTTAGTAGTATTTTTTAATACCTTCTATTATAAACACAAAAAATCAAACAAAAATCAACAATAACTTTGACATAAACTTATAGTATTCATAAAAAGGTTTCAAAGCTTTATTAAAATATCAAAACCATAAAAAAATTACGTGTTTATTAAAGACAGTTTTCTTTTGTTTTCTGCTAAAGTTGTCCAGCAATTCATTAGCGTTAATTTTTGTCGCAACGTCTTGATGGATATACATCAAAGCCAGTTCATTCAAACGCCCTTCTGTCATTCTGTCTTGCTACGAAGATATGACTTTAATTGGCGTAAGGGGGAGAAAGATCGCAAGGCAGTGCTTTACTATTTGCAAGTGCGTGAATTTTGCAATTCCAGCCAGAAATGGACCAGAGGTTCGCTCATGTTCTTTCTGATATTTTATTCAGATATTTTAACAAATGTGATCATGTGATTTGTCTATAACTATGCACTGTACTCCATATTACCAAAAAACCTGCCCCCGTGCCCCCCTTAAATCCGTTGTTGTCTAACAGTGAAACATAGGATTTTAGTGAACTACATCAAATATCACATCAGCCTTAATATAAAATTGACACTTATTAGATGTTAATACATAAATAATGCTTGCAAAGCGATGACGAATTGATATCACCAATCAACCAAAATACTTGTTTAGAACTTTCATGTATTTCATGTATGTATTGTTCATGATTTATGGTCAATGAAGTGTGGTAGAATGTTCTATTTCAGATGATGTATATATGTATATAAATAATATAATAAGTTCCTATATTTCCTTAGATTCATGACAAAAATATTGAAATGGTAGAAGATCTGAAAGCAAGGATGTTACATTGCATCTATAATTGACGACATGAAATTAGGCGGCTCAAAGAAAATGCGGTGTTGCCGCAGTCGCTTGTAACGAGAATGTGGGCGTGGTTTTACTCAAAACTGCATATACTTGACAACAATGTGCTAGCAATGTTACCTAGTTCTCCCGGTTTCAATGATTTGGTTTTTACCCTTGGTACGCTAGTGTAGGTCGATTTGGCAACACCGCATTTTCTTTGAGCCGCCTAATTTCATGTCGTCAAGTATAGTTCTTAAATTTCGGTCATTGTCTATGGTTCTGATACCTGAGTGTTTTCTAAAGCTTCAGAGCGGAAATTTCTGATATTGGAGAGAGGGATTTATATCATGATATTCTTACTAATGAAGAGCTGCGCTAGATAAATTCGAAACCGGGTTTGGCCTCGAATGCAAGAGGGGGCCAAATCAGTCGGTTGTGCTGCCTGGCACGTACGCGCACTGATTCGATTCCCGAGGGTTAAAGGACCGGCCTGGTGGGTCAGATAAAACACGCCCGAGATCTGAGGTGACTTGACGTGCTGGGGGATTTTATGAAGAAAATAAAATGGCGGATGAGAAAATAAAGGATGGTCATACGCAGGTTCTTGAATGACCATATGGACAATAAAAAATGAACAACAGAGCTTTGGAGTATTAGTCATACCACGTTTATTTATATTGGGGATAGTGTTGTTTCCAGGATGTATCATACAAATTATAGCTATCATTATAGTTTGGTTTGAGAATTTTTTCCTTCAGGGAAAGGCAGATAGGTCCCCAAACACCTGCTGCCCTCAATCAGCCATTTTCTTTGGTCTTGTATTTCATCCTTCACGAACCTCATTGTTCGTAAGTGAAAATATCCCGCTAAATAGCTGGTTTCGCAGCTGCGAGGCGTAGTTAGCAGCAAGGATATGTCAGGTGAACCCTCATAGTTATAGTTATAATATAATATGCATGTATAATCTATGAAGTTAATATACTTTTGTTCAGTTTTCTTTAATTAATTTACGTTAATTAATTGAAATATTAATGGAAAATGGATCTGCAACAGGTCCGTATCTATATTAATTTAATTAATTAACTGACATCGAAAATGCACATTCTAATTTTTAAGGAAGTGAACTAGTTATGTTTCCATGATGCTAATAAAAATTAAGTTTTTATTTATTTCATAACTCTGTATTTAGATATTTAGTTAGTATTGTATACAACTGGATAGTCCATATCATCAATACAAATGCAAAGTATGGAATGTGAAAAAAATACTTTTTTGTTTTATCGGCCTATTTTGTTTGCTTTAGGAATGATAATTGATATAAAACTCCTATTAAGTCATCTTTAAAGCACAAAACTAAATATTACTATCGTAAATTTTTAAGAAACCTTTTACGATACTGATTTTGAATTAACTTTGAGTTCAGTTCTTCCACTCTCCTGAAAGGCGTTCCTTTCACTTTTGGTACTTTGCATTTGTATCGGCAATATATTCCTTCTTCACTGTGCGTATTCAGAATATTCAATTGATTGAATGAATTATATAATATATTTTAAAGGCTTATTACTGTTTAGTATAAGTTGGGAGAAGATCGGTATAGATGTGAACAAATGAGCAGAGAGGAAATGAGCTTTAGAGTATTTCATTTATAAATGAATGTTTCGAAAAAATGTCGATTCTTTTGTTCTGCAAAGATTAAAAATGGAGAATTTTTAACTTTCTGGGAGTTAAATTCGTT
This sequence comes from Arma custos, assembly GCA_037127475.1. Classification (NCBI taxonomy): domain Eukaryota; kingdom Metazoa; phylum Arthropoda; class Insecta; order Hemiptera; family Pentatomidae; genus Arma; species Arma custos. Next base: position 9,197,813 of record CM073763.1, read on the forward strand.
GGGTTCTAACTTAAAACTAACTTAAAATTTCATGGGATAGCATAAAGTTGAAATAATGCGATGTGCTCTACTTCTCGTTTTCTAGGTTCGAAATAGATTCAAATACACGCGTTATGGGAACACGTGTCAGGTTTAGTTTTTGTAGCCATTAAAGAGCAATCAGTACTTTGCAAGGATTAAGTACTGAAAGAGGGAGCGGAGTGGCAGTGTTAGAGCACTGAGCTGCCATGCCGGAAATCCCGGTTCAAATCCCGCTGCAGACCATGATTTTTATTTAGTCTGTTTGCAGCGGGAGATGAATCATATAGGATCTAGGACCCTCCTGGGGCCCACCCAGCCTCTATAGAATATTATAAAAATAGGGTACCCAAAATAAGGGGGAAAATTCTGGCGGTTGAGCGTGACCAAGGACAATTCACCTCCTTGCAGAACCGTTGTCCATGAAACAGCACAGTCTCTACCATGTACTGAACCCCAGACCCTTCATGGGTTGTAGTGGTACAGGTTTTTTTTTTTTAAGTACTGAAAGAAAATAGCTACGATACCTAGAAAACTAGCCTCTGTAAATTATTGACGTTTATTTTTAAAGTGGAACTTTTATTCTATCGCCCCAAAATTTTTCGTTTATCTATCGCATGTCGTATTACACTGGGGAAGGTATTACCCGTACTACGACATGCGATAGATAAACGTATTACACGTATTACAGCTGGAGAAGGGGTAAAGTGAAAGGCGCATGCCAGAGCAGCCAAGGCCAATATGGCGGCGCCCAGTCAGCTGATCGTTAAATATTTTAAATACTTTTATCAGTGTGTATTAATTTTAATGTTGAGTGCTTTTATTTTAACTTATTTCATATGAATATTTGATGAAGTATTTTTATTTGTCCGGTTCATTCAATATATTTAATTTTATTTAGGCCTTAAGTCATCTTCACAATATTTAAGTATATGCTATAAATTATAAATATAACGTCAGAAACGCAACCCGCTGAAATCGGGCGCCAGTTCTAATCAAGGCACGAGCGACGAGTGATCTGAGTAAGAGTCGAGATACAAGCATTTACTTATTTTAGTTGTCATACAATTTTAATTAAATTTATAAACTGTGAGACTCGAGGCGAGGATGAATTTATAGATAGAATAATTGAAGTTGACAATGATTCAATGATTTAAATAGATATTGCTCATACTTTTTAATATGCGTTTAACATCCAAATACCCCATGGAGGGTATGTGGATGGGAAGAGAAGGAGAGGACGGCCACGACTGTGATGGGCCGATGAGGTCGAAGCCGACGCAAAGAAGCTCCTCAACACCAGAGCTTGGCAGATCCTGGCGCAAGACAGAGATGAGTTGAGGCGTGGTCTTGATGCGGCGAAGACCCGTATCGGGTTATAGTGCCAGTGATGATGATTGATTATCATCTAAATGATTATATTAACTATTTATTCCTTACTCTAATACGCAAATTTAAATTAAATTTTATAATTGAATATAATGTCTACTATTAATTAAGTTAGATTAAAAACGCAATTTTAATACCCTAAATCGAATAACTTTCCAAAATTTTTTAGTAAAATGCCTACAAACCGAAAAAAAGTTTCACTTGCATCGTGGTTTCATAAAATTAAACAACTTTTTTTTTCTTCTCATGGCACTATTTAATTTTCATAATAAATTATAATAATATTCCTCGTAAAATCTGAATATTTATATTAAATTTATCAGATTCATCATAGAAGTTGGCCAGTTTGTTATAATGGCTTGATGATAAGTTTGTTCCGGGCCCTAGACTGATAGCATCGTGAAGAAGAAGCCTACAAACCTGATAGCAGACTGCTCCCTTGATGCTCATGAAGGAACAACATAAAACTTAGCAACCCTTATATTTTATTCCCCCTGCCCTTTAATTAAAGTTCGTTCCTGTAGGCCTGGCTCTTAAATTCTAAAGTACTAAATATATTTTTTTCTGTAACTTATTTGTTGGATGTTAGCAATCAAGGAATTTCTTAGATGAGAAACTTTATTTATAAATTCGTTAACATATTGCAGTTTATCTATTAAGCCGTAATTGAATTTGAAATAAAGTTAACACATTCATTACTTTAGGATACGCCTCGTAGTCTCTAATCATAATTATCTCGCAGACACTTTTAAAATTGTGTTTTTGATGGACTATTAAGTCATATATAAACTACTGACAATAAATATTGCTGTTTCTATCTATTTCAGACGTCCTCCGTGTACAACCTTTGTCCTGGAAACAGCACAGTCTCTACCATTTACTAAAGTTGAGACCTGTTATTGGGTGGTTATTTTTTCCAGTTGATCATAAATATATTATTTATAATAATATACATGAAATAAAATTTTCGAAGGGAAACAAGATACAGTCAAATGCACGTATAGGAAACTCGGGAAAGAAAAAACCCAATACAGTACCAAATCTCAAAACAAAAACACTACTCAATTCTAGCAAAAGATGCACCAAGCAATAATCATAATATTAATCATGGCACTCTTAACAAAAATATCTACAATCTAATACTCAATTAACAAAATTCACAATTCCATCTGATTAGTGATCGAGATTGTCATAACTGATAGGTAGGTACTATCATCAAATACAACTTTTATCTTGTGAAAATCTTACTAATATTATAAATGTGAAAGTTTGTATGTTTGTCTCTCTTTCACGCAAAAACCACTGGACGGATTTGGATGAAACTTGACAGTAATATAGGTTATACATCAGAATAACACATAGGCTATAGCAAGCGCGGATTTTGAGGGGGGTGCACGGGGGCACGTGCCCCCCCCGACTATTTTTTAGGTACTGTGGAGAATCCATTATAGGACATAATTAAAGGCAAATCACATGATAATAGTTGTTAGAATAACAAAAAGAACATGAGTGAAACTATTTGTTTTGATATCCTACTAATCTTACTAATATTATAAATATGAAAGTTTGTATGTTTGTCTTTCTTTCACGCAAAAACCACTGAACGGATTTGGATGAAAATTATTCAGTAAAATAGGTTATACATCATCCGTTATAGTACTTAATTAAAGGCAAATCAGGACTTAGCATCTTGAAATTTGTAGATAGGTTCTTTGTATAGTTTAATAAAGAAATTTGGATAATTCCACCCCAAGGGTTTCCCCTTTATTATAATAGGAGTTCAAAGGTTGTATAGAATCCGTCAGTTTTGAAGTTAGACATCTGAAATTTTGGATGTACGAGTAACTTATATTTTAAAAAAATAATTAAATTATTTATTTTAAATGATCTTTCACGAAACTTTATGTGGCAGACCGAATTCCACGCGAGCGAAGCCGCGGGCATAAGCTAGTTCAGTTTAAAGGATTCCTACTTTCTGGATTCATCTCAGATCGGGGTACTTCTCACTTGGAGTACCAATCTTCTATCTCTGACTTATTGGGGAAAATCAGATCATTATTGAGGTAGAGTTTATCCTGAGTCCTCTGTCCGCTGCTGCGTTCTATCGGAGCCATTCAACTAACTCCTTTCTTTACACATGTCTGCAACGTCTACAAAGATTGCACGTGTGAACTGATTGGGTTGCAATGCCTCGATAACTAAATATTTTTTTCCCTTAATATTATCAGCATTGAAGGCCTAAAGATTATAAACTTGTACAAAAAAAAATTTTATTTTCTGTTTTGAATTCATCATTGACATATCTTGTTCGCAATGGATGTTTAGATGTTTATAGAGTGGCTCGATGATCCGTTCCAGGAAAACCAGGAAGCGGGGCGAAAGTAAGTTGAGGCGTGACGTGGCGCTGTGACAGCTGCTACCCATCTCCACTAATTGATCAGGGGGGGGGTGTGCAATTATCCCAGCGCATTGTTGTTGTTTCCATCTCGACTGTTTATATTGAACGGCTCTTGTCATAGCGCCGCTCAACCGAGTAATAATTTCCTATAGCGGCTAGAATGAGGAAAGGATTAGTAAGTGAATAAATATTGATCAATTTCAATTTTATGCGTAGTAAAGTGCATCTCTATTATACCGAAAATTTGTAGTTATGCAATAATTTATTTTACCCATGTTAAACTGGATGGACCGTAACAGAGACACCTCACTTCTTACCCCCCCAAATTATTTCTTCTTTAGATTTTTTAGTGTTCGATTTGTATCTATAAACACCCCTCTGTTCTTCCATTCATATGTAATACTCTATAATCGAAGAAATTATGGCAATTTCATTTCTTATAAAGAAATCAGATAATAATTCACTTCTTATTTAAGTTCTTTGAGATACAAGAGAACATATATAATAGTTCTCAACGTTATTACTACTGCATATTATAAAATTAAAAGACTAATTTAAGTTAAATCGGAATATATTCTTAGAAGCCATTTAATTTTCTTTACTTTGAACATTGGACGCTTCGGCAGGTTCGTAGGCAGCACTTGGTTTCTGTGTTGGTCGAGCCAGGAAGCGATTTCAAGTAAGGTGCTATGTTTCTACTCTTAAATATATCTTGAATATATATATATATTGATATTTGGGATGCCAGAGTCTCATTTAGGATGAGTACTCAAATTATTATTTATATTCCTTAATCTTAATTGGGTTCCTTTCCGAAGGTCTATTCTTGTGTTTACTAATTATTTTCTCTATTATACCTTCAATACATTATTTATAAATAAATAGTGTATCTGGGGCATGTAAGCACCAAAAGAATTACAATAAGTATCGTTTATTTATTTAATTTCAACAAGGTTAATGATTCAGATTTTGATATATATATATAAAAGGATTGCCATAAAATACATTACAAAAAATAAATGAAACTTATCTGCGGACAGGGGTAGATTGGGTTACAGGTCGGTCTTCTTCCTTGACATCTCCGCCCGCTTCGTTCGGCCGCTCTTCTCTCTCGGGGTATCCGTCTTCTTCTTTCCGGCCTCGTTTCTCGAGCACCTTCCTGCTGTGCGTCTCTCTCCCTAGAATGCCCTCTTCAGCCTCGTTTTCAAGAGTTTTCTTCTCTCCCCCTCTCCTTCCTTCTCCACCATCTTGGACCATAAAACTACATAAGAGACCCAAAAGGTCTGTTCATTGTCCCAAACATATTCCCTTTCATGTGTCCCGACATGTCACATTTTCCCCGCTCAGCATCCCTTTCATGGTGCCGCCCGCATCAGTACATAGCAAAGGTTTACGGTCATTAGCTATGTATCGAGTTTATGAAATGAATATTCCAATTATTATAGTTAACTATAAAAGATATCTCTGCGATTTTCATCTTACAAGTGAAAATGATATTATAATTCACTTTTAAAAAAACTACTTCCTGTATCATTAATACACTACAGCATAAGTAACGATTTTAAGGTTTTTATTATTATGTTTTATAAAATTAAATGATTAAATAAAGTATAATTTGTAAATTAGAATACGTATATTCTTCACTTTGAACATTGGATGGACGCTACAAGCCAGTGCAGGTCCGTACGCAGAACTTCGTTCTTAGTGTCGGCCTAACTATGAACCGATTTGTATTGAAGTAAGGTTTAATGCTTTTTTTATACAATCTATGTTTCAATGATTTTAGTTAACTATGAAAGAGGTCACTGCAGTTCTCATCTTATATGTTAGAATGATATTGTTAAGGCGTGATTAGACTGAATAAATTTAATAGGAAGCAAATGGAAGTACCACGGGAATTTGAATGAAATCTCAGATATTAACAAAGCGTTTGATTTATTAATTTAAATAACATGCGAGATTTTCTTAAATACTATTAAATATACATGTAAAATAAGATACAAATTAATAATAGCGTCTACAAAAATAACTTAAAACTAAACATGTAACTTAGCGATCTAATGAACAAAATTAATTTAAGACAAAAAAAGAAGAATGAAATGATTAACATGAATGGGGGCGATAATTAACAATAACAGAAATGCTCCATGCTAGCATAATGGCCAAAGATATAAACAACAAAATGAACTTGAACGTTATACTGAAGATTTCAATAAGACGCGAAGATGTGCGAATTATTATTATCTTCGCCAGTGATCACGGCATGAAGGAGCAATGAGTATGATATCATGAATTAACTTGAACTGTCCGGTTGTTACCCTGTAATACGTTGATCATCAGGAGAAAAATTAGTGGACAATTTGAGGCCTTATGATAATGAAATTTGACTTACAATTTGTGTGATGTATACTCAATTATCATCATCTCAGCATAGCTTCTGGCGAGTAACAAACTATAAGACCTCTTGAGAGCGGAGTGTGCGATGGTCGTAGCTGCGAAGGTCTGGTAGAACAAGTCGGCTCGGCGATCTAAAAGCAAGTGAGTGACTCAATAGCGTCGCTCTCCCCTCTCCTTGGTTCTGGCGGTACAGTATTCCCGATTTTAGAGGCAAGGATCGGTCCGTTCCATCTGGCGGGCAGTCCAGGTCCGCGACTAAACAGATATAATAATTAACTCTTTTATAAATTATATAATTAATACTTCCTGTTTGGTTAATAAAATACAGTATGCATAATCATTGTTAAGGATTTTAATACTAGGTTTTTCAAAATTAATAGATTAAATTATATGTTGTTTGTCATTTGTTTCCTCTACTTTGAACATAGGACTGTAGAGATCCAATCTAAGACTATTAACTACCTAGAATGCCCTTTGATCTAAGAATTAACTAACTTCACGGATCGTTCCTTGCTAAGACGGGACTACATCTTCTACGAACCCTAGCAGAAAATCGATCTCCGGCAGCCCGCCTACTTCCCGCCCAGAACAGGATTGTCAAACACGGGGGCCGTTATCACAATAATCCGTCCCAATCACAGCAACCCTGGAAATCTTCTTTCCAATCCTTGGCTTCGCTTTTTTCGGCACTCCAGCTCCAGCTCCAGCTATACTTTAATTGATTTCCCTCCTCGCCTCCTCCCTATTACTTCCCTCCCTCCCCATTACTCCTCGTGACCCTAATCCCGACAATGCTTGGTTTCTCAATTGCCTTCCCAAGGCTTCTATTTAAGATTTTTTCCCATCTAGAGTAAGATATTTATTACGTATCTATATTTTTATTTACTAAGATAAAAAGCTTCGGATTTTATTTTATTTATTTATACTCATCAAGAAACCATAAATATTAAAGAAAATAGCGAAATTTATGGCATGAAAATAGTGGAAATAGATTGTCAGTGTATTAGAACCAATATCGGTTTTAGATCTACTGAAATAGAAATATATTTTCTATTTGTGTAATAGTAAAATAATCTCTTATAAGATTTGTTTTTGTTACAATTGTTCCATCTTCGATTAATATTCACATACTTCATACAGATGAGACGCTCTTTATAATAATTAATTAGTATTTTATAATCAATACAATCTTCAGAGGTTTCGACCGGTTGTTCAATTTCTTCACCAACTTTTTGCTAAATATCTGAGCCTGAGAAAGATAGTAGCAACATGTCCAGCGAAACGTTGGTGAAGAATTTGAACACGATGTTCGTCTGAATGGATATTGGCCGTGGCAATTGAGGGTATTATTTACTTTATTAAACATTTGATTATTACTTATTATTATTATATTATTACTTATATTATTATTATTATACTATTCTAACCACAATCATATTACTAAGGAACTTAATGTGTGGTAATTTGACTAAATAGTTTCTACAATGAAGAGGATCGTGTTTAGTTTTAAGTATAGTAGGAGTGGTAGAAGAAAAACGCATTGTGTGGAGTTAATTTTCATTGTTTTGTTTCAGCTTATTTGTCTTAGCATTTTTGCTGGCTTTTGTAAATAAAATATCAAAAAACAGTAAAAATATATATCATAATTCATAATAATTCATAATTCATATAACATAATTCAAGTATAACTGGTTCTGATGTAGCAAAAAAAAAGCACCATCGGACACTTTGCCCAAAACCTTTACTTCTAGGGATACAGGTAGGACATTAGCAGCAGTTACAACTAAATTAGATATTAAAATCTTATTATTTTTTATTTAAGGACGACGATACAGCGAGGAGTAGAGTAAATTGAGTGACAAATTACCGCGATTCTGTTAATAATAATAATAATTATTATTATGCTAATTGTACTATTTTACAATTTAGTTAATTATTATTCTTTTGAAGTTCCTAGAATAATGTCACTATGTTCTCTTCCATCTATTCTCGGACTAGTCCATTCATTCCCACGAAGACGTTGCTTTTCGCTACCATTCCTGCTGCACCCAGGCGATCCCCTGACCTGGTAACCACGACGGGCCTAGAGTTACGACCCTTCAGGAAGGAATTATTGTACCTTCCTGAGGTCCTCGAGACGATACAGCGAGGAGTACAGTAAATTGAGTGACAAATTACCGCGATTCTGTTGTACCATTTAATGGTTCATGGTATTCGTTGCAGACTTTTGATCATGTTATTTTGGGATTAACAGTCCCTTTAGGAAGTTGGGAAAATTTAAAATACAATTTATTCTGTCAATATTGTCAACGTCAAAAACCTTCCTTTTTTCATAACGGAACTTAAGAGAAGGGTTTCTGTGAAAGTCGCCTTATAGATTGAGTAATAATTGGTTAGTGATCTCATAACGGCCCCTGTCTGCATCGTAATGTAGGACAGTCTCCAGTGATTGCCAGGAAAAGTGGCAAATTTCGTGACTAACTACTCCACAAAGTCGTAAGTCACTATTAAACTTAGAACTGCCTTTTAGTACTCCGATCATCAATCGGAGTTCATGTTGGATCAATTTCATGACAAATTACATGAACATGACAATCCACTAGTATTAGGAAGGACCATTAACAACCAGCGCGAGAAAATCTTTGAGGACGAAAAGGTCCTGAATCTTGCTAACACTAAAGAAATACCGCTGGTTAGCTTCCTGTCAAGTCATTACTTTATGTTCCGAAGATTTAGGTGTGAATGAATAAATAAAAAATAAGATAAACCCTTTACTATTGCAACTCGTGAAACGTTTTGGGCTCAGAACATAGTACACGGTAGTGACTGTATTGTTTCTATGCCAACGTTTGTGCAGGAAGATGGACCTAACCATCAATCGCGATATAGGCTGAACACCCAAGTTTTCCTCAAGCAACGATGTCCTGTTTATAGAAGATGGTTGACCTAGGAAGATGCTGCAGATCCCAGAGAAGTAGATCTGTGGCCTTTAGCAGATCAGATAAATAATCTACCACAGCTGGATTTGAACTTTATTCAACCCTTCTATCGGGTGAATAAATAAATAAATAAAATAAAATTCTTATCAGGCCTCGCAGGCACTGCTTCTAGAAGGACAGTTATGCTTAATTAACATCTTGTTTTTTTTATGCCCGAGAAATTAATTTCCTTCGATTATTGGCTTCTCTTTATCATACTCAATGTTTGATACTATTTTAGGATGTCTGATACTTCGATATGGAACTTGATAGGCTTTCTTGCTGCCATTTCTTAATACCAGCGCTTAGTACTACTAGTACATTCATTAAATTTCATTTCAGAAGTGAAAAGCTGTTAGGGCGTGATTAGACTGAATAAAATTTAATATGAAGTAAATTTAAGTACAACGGGATTTGAATGAAATCTCAGATATTAACATAGCGTTTATTAATTTTAAGGACATATGAATATCTTTCTCTTAACTAAGCAATAATTGATAAATGATTAAACTTAATGGGAGCAATTATACAAGAAGGACTTACAGACTAAACATGCGAAATAGCGATCTAATGAACAAATATGATTAATTACTAATACTAAAAATTAACATTGAATAGGAGCGGTAAGAAACATTAACAGAGATTGCTCCATGCTAGCATTATGGTCAAGATATAACAAATAAATATGAACGATATAATGAAGAATTTAAGTGATCATGGCCTGAAGGGTTAGTACGATTAATTAGCGTGAATTGTCTTTTGGTCTCATATAACACAATGAGTTGTTGATCATCAGCAGCCGTATTCGTCGGCGATTTGAGGCCTTATGATAATGAAATGGGACTTACGATTTGTGTGTTCTTTATGCCCACTTATCACTTTGTCTGGTGTCTCAGCAGAGCTCCGGGTGCGTAACAAGCTGCAAGACCTCCTGGACGCTGGACGTTCTCATTAAAGAATATCGGCTTGAAAGCGGCGAGCGGTCGTAGCTGCGAAGGTCTAGTAGAACAGTCCGGCTCGGCGATCAAACAGCAAGTGCCCGCAGCTCCAAGAGTCATTCCCCCTCTCCTTGATTTTGGCGGTAAAGTATTTTCGATCTTAGAGGCAAGGATCGGTTCGTTCCATCTGGCGGGTAGTACAGGTTCGCGGTTAAACAAAAGCATTCAATGATTAGTTACACCACTAGTTTTTATCATCATGAATGATTATGATAGGATGACCTTGACCAGCTTAATGATTAAGTTAGATTTGCCTCTATCTAGTATTCTAGTATTTATACTCTTCTTGCACTATTTTTTTATTTTTCTCACAGATATGTCTGGCTCCAAATTCACATGCTTGAATTCAAATTCAAGGGAAGTGTAAATGCTTTACTGATTCAAGAATTTTCTCACAATTCTGCAGGTGTCCAACAGAACTGCCTTTTGTGGAGACAAAACAGAACAGAAGTGGAGACAAAGGTCTTCTGTACCCTCCCTTGCGCTTTTCATTATGAGACCATTCGACGAGATGATTATTGGATCTATTAGCACTTTCTCCAAATGATAAAGTGATTTTGTCATTATTATTATGACTTTACCAAGAACTCAATAGAAAGTTCTTGCTATTTCCTAATTTTTTCGGCTCTGGTGTTCATAACGTTTGCATCTCATGATCTCTATTTATATGATTATATCAATTTTCTTCACTTTATGGATTAACAAAATATCCGGACGGTTATGTATTGCCCCGTAATTATTAGCTCATCGAAGAAAATTTTTATTTCGTTATTTTCTAAAAGTTTTTACGGTCGATAGCGATAGTGAGGCATTTCATCTCCACCCAGCAGTCCTAATAGCCTGCATAAACTTTGTGGTGATATATTTTCGCCACGTTGTTATGCCTGATCATGTAGTCTGTCTCAGCCAGTGCTTCGCACCCAATTGCCACATTCTGTATAGATTGCACTAATTATTACTACTATGCTAATGGTACTATTTTACATTTTAGTTAATTATTATTCTTTTGAAGTTCCTAGAATAATGTCACTATGTTCTCTTCCATCTATTCTCGGACTAGTCCATTCATTTCCACGAAGACGTTGCTGTTCGCTACTAATCCTGCTGCACCCAGGCGATCCTCTGACCTGGTAACCACGACGGGCCTAGAGTTACGACCCTTCAGGAAGGAATTATTGTACCTTCCTGAGGTCCTCGAGACAAAGAGCAGGTCTTTACCAACCGCTCCTCGCCAATTAGACACTTAGTTGAGATATCTGATACGGAATCGATCCGCTGGCTGCCCTTAAGTTCAAGCCCATTCTACTCTCTGCCCTATTACAACCTCACAGCCCTGAAGGTTGTGACCTATTATTACTGTATTTGTTAGTTAATTTTTTTTTTTGAAATCACAACTAATATCATGTTTTGACTTTCAAAATATTTTTATTTTGAAGAGAAAAGATTTGTCCGGGCGGGATTCGAACCTGGGTCGCCCACGGTACTAGCGCGGTGCTCTAACCAACTGAGTTGTTTTCTTAGTTGCCAAACTATAGTTGTATTTATTTATATATATTTTACATTCAGCCCTAAAGAAGATCTGCAATGTGAGTAATAACATTGTTTTTCTCTTAAGTCTATTTAGCTCCGTGATAATCGTTTTCCACTCTAGTTAAACTTCACTGATATTGCATCTTCACTGTATAAATTATATAATATTGGCCAATAAAATGGTTTAGAAAAACATTATAAATGCATTCAATATGCATTACCGCATAGAACTCTATCCTCACATAATTCAACAGTACATCCTAGACTCTTAAGCATCCCTCCCCATATTACTTAATTAAGTATTAACCGCGTACATTTCAAGCAGAGAACTTAGATAGGTACATAATACAAGATTCGTTCGCGATATAAGAGGCGTTTCTAATTGGCTAATTATCTCTGAGCAGCACTAACATATTCATTGGTATTTAGCATAATTCTAAACTATAGAAGGGTAGCACTGAGGCAGCTAATAGTATTTGAACTAATTTCCATAGTCACTGCTCGCTAGAACTGATAACTACCTCTCCCATCCAACACAAACAATAATTAAGCGCAGCTTATATACCGTTAAGTTAGGAAATATTAAATTACCTTAAAATTCTTCGGATAGCTCAAATATCCAAGCACGCTGTAATTGTACGAATTTGTGATTATAAATAAAATATACAATAGGATGCTTACGAAAAAATGCAAAATCAAAGACTGGAAAGTACTGGAAAAACCAAAACCAGTCAATGTTTCCCCAACTGAGGCATTATCAGGACACACACCGAAAGAAAAATCACATCAAAGAAGACAATGTGTAGCAGCACATCTCACACACATCAACAGTACAGACTCATCTAATGGAGGCAGCAACCTTACTCCAAGACGTTTCACTTATAAATATGAAAATATGTTTATGGAACGCATTGAATTAAGGTTGCTGTGTCTATTTTATGAGTCTGTTTGGACTGTTGATGTGAGTTTACTTGTATCTTCTTAGTTTAAGACGACTTTGCTGTATCTCATATGCATATTGATCAATAAACCAGTTATTTTTCTAAAACAATTTACATGTATTAACCGCATGTACCATTTTGCAAATAATTTAACACTGTACGTAGTTCTTAAAGCAGTTGGAGGCTGTTGAATAGCTGGCTAGGTACGAAGGGGACTGGCTTTGGCCTGGAGTCATCTAGGTTAAATTGCTACACACCTAATGATTATGAACATAGGTGTAGTGTAGTCCAAGCGAGTAATGAGATTCTCATTATTTATGAGACCATTTACTTTTAAGCTCGCCACAAAGAGGTTTTATCATGGTTAAAACACCTTTCCTAAGCTTTAGTAAAGCATACGGAGTATATATGCATGTGCATATCTTATATACACTTAACTTATATATATATATAAGTTTACTTATATTATATATTATATTACTTATATTATATATATATATATATATATATATATATATATATATAAGTTAATATAACCTACGGTTGGCCTATTGCTGTATTTACACTTGTTTTAAGTCTGTATGGCATCTTTTGAGTTTTGCTGTTAATTTTACAACTCATTGTATCTATTAAAAAAACGTAATGACACTATACCTAGTTTAAAAAAAAACGACCAATTACATCATAATGGATTCCATTATTATGTTTACATTCGTTATTTACATATGTTACGATGGATCGTGCTGGAATCTTGAATTAATGAGGTGCGAATAAATTTCAGTAGAAAGCCATGGTTTCTTTGGAAGATTATTGACGGCTTCGATTGTGATGTCCTGATGGATTCCACTTCAGCTCTTACTTACTAACTACTTGAACGAATTCGTCCTAACTTAATTTCTATCTTTCGACAAAGAATCTGTCGAAAATTCCTTTTACACCAAGGAAAATAGTAACAATGAGGTTCGGAGAGTAACAAAAAGGGAAAATACCATCCCTGTTTATGGGATATGGTACATTACCACTCTGCTATTGTGCACTGTATGTTAGTGGGGGTATAAGTTAATATAAATATACTAAACATTGATGGATACAAAGAATGAAAGTCTTAATATAATTTATACATTTTTAATGATGTTATTTACTGACGAGTATCGACCTCAAAAGTATGATTGAAACCATCATCGCACTGTAAACTAAGGAAACGCATGCATCGCTAGGCATTGAACAAGAACCACGGTGCAGATGGTGCACAGAAGAGGACGAAACCCCTTGGCATGTTCTCTTTGAATGTAAAGCGCTAAGTCGAAAGAGGACATTTGATCTTGGACCTGGAGGACACAAGGAACTTCAAGAACTGAGATTCAAAGACTATCTAAAATTTTTCAGAAGTCTAGACCTGGGTTAGTGATCTTTAGGACTCAAGCACAATGTGCCTTTTTAGGCCGAAGTGCATGGTAATAAACAAGAGTCACACATAAATAATAATGCTGATGATGCGCGGGGTGAATCGGCATCAAGGTGAATCCGGCTAAGACGGATGCCATCGTGATGTCGTTTCAGCGCGGAAAGAAACCTCTACCCTCAACTTTCACAGTGGAAGAAGAGGAAAAACCAGTCTCGTCATCAATTCTCTACCTAGATGTCACTCTCGATAGGCACCTCACCTTTTCGAAACACATCAGGGAGAGAATCAAGTTAGCAAGGCACAAATTGTATAGGCTCTATCACCTTCTCACGTCACCACAGCTTTCACTACGGCTTAAGCTGCAAATATATAAGGCCATCATTCGACCAACGATGCTCTATGGTGCACCACTGCTCCACTACATGTACCGGTCATCTCTTGTAAGACTGCAGGGCCTCCAGGGTTCTGTCCTTCGGCGAATAGTCAGGGGGACTACACTCCAAAGGGCACGTAACACCATCATCAGAGAGGAGCTCAGACTACCCTCGGTGCCTGAGTATATAAGCCGGAGGCACATCAAATTCTTTGATGGGCTGAAGGCATGTACTAACCCATTATTTAATTCGATATCCCCCTCTCCCAGGCCTGGGAGATGGCAAGGAAAAATCCCCCTGGTTGACGTTGTCGCCGAGGGAGGGGGCCCGGACTCTGCAGTCTAAACCTCCTCAATCCCATTTCCCACTCCTATATCCTCACCTCCCCTCATCCTTTCTCCTTCCCCTCCTTTCCCATCCCTCTCCTTTCCTTATCCCTTAATAAAGCATAGCCCGAAAATGGTCCCTCCCCATTTATAAAGCCAAGGCAAAGGCAAAGCCACAAAAAGTAAGCTCCCGCATACAGCGGTAAGAGCACAATTGCCTTATAATACCCCAGGGTAAAGGAAGGCCTTAGCTATATGTATTAGATTTAAGATACTTTAGTCTTAGATTTAGTCTGTACTTGTATTATAAGTTGTAAATAAATAGGAGGGTAAGAAAAAAAAAAAAAAAAAAAAGCGCGGGGTGAATGGCATGTCGGATGTCTTACATTTTTCTTGTGGTTTGCTCCCTACTCTGCTGGCGGCTGCTTCTACTACTCCATAGTAATGTGATAATTTTTAATATGCATAGAGCTCTCACAGAAGGCCATTTTTGTTCTAGTTGCAGGTCTAGGCAGATAATAGAGGGCTCTCTGTTGCAAAGACATACAGCAGAAAGAGCAAAGATAATTGTTCTTTTACATTCAACAGATGGAGCTACAATACGCTGTCGAATGGACTGCCTCGGTTTATCGCCAAACTCAAATCCCATATAGCACGTTCGGGATTACCTTAGGAATCGATTAGAGCTAGGGAAATCGATTTCAAAACACTTCATGAACTTTCAAGAGGCCATTATTGAAGAATGAAGTAGTCTTCCTGGAGTTTTCGTTATTGAGAGTATGCAAAGGAGAATGGAAGCAGTTAATTTCGAAAACGGATATCCCACACGAAACCAATGAGTATTTAATTGGAATTAAAAATTGCAATAAAAATAAATTACGATTGTTTAAAATGGTTTTATTTTTCCTTATCTTTCTTATGTTACCAAGTTAGTATGTTGAACGGTAGAAGTTATTCCATTCAACATAATATTCGACATTCAAGATAAGTTATTCCACCCAGCGAATGTCGGACCATTTCCGACAATGGCTCTTGAACTTTACAACTGAATCGATCATGACAAGCGAAACACGCACTATATATGTTAAAGTAAATATTCGACATCAAAATGCCTTAAAAGGTGACGGATTCGTTGGATCAATATAGTCCAAGAACTGGCTTGAGTTATTAGCACATTAATAGTACAAGTGCTAGTTCAGTAAATTAAGTTATATTTTTAATAATTACTGATTCTTCAGCCTCAGGTGAACCATCTGGTATCAGCGAGCCTCAATAAAGTGAGTATTCTGAATTGGGTGAATCCTGAGGGACAAATCCTGTCTCAATCAAAACGAATGGCAAACCTCCTTGCGCATCCGTTGTCCTAAAAACGGTCTTTACCGTTTTCTGAATACTTCATGGGTTATAGCTATAAATTTTTCTTTTTATTCTTTCTATAATTTCTTTTAAGAATTTAATTACTAATGATAAATCGCTATCCCCAAGCTAAAGTGAAGAAAATTAGAAATCTTGTTGAAGGATTTGAATTATTATTGTAGAAGATTATAGTTTGGCTAATTTCAACAATTACTAGACAAACGCTCCAAGTTCCCAATTAATTACAAGACACTTATATTCTTGACTTATATAAGATCTATTTGGACTTATGAAGTAGGGCTTTGGGGCTCCACCAAGCCATCGAATTCCTCTCGAATCCAAACTCCTCAATGCTCCTTACTTTGTTACGAATAAAATCATCCGTATTAACGTTCATGCCCCATTTGATGTTGCCCCGACCCCTAAACAATCCTTTCATGACAAACTTTATTCCCCCACTCAAACCCTCTAGTTTCAAACCTAGCTCCTTCTTCAACTTTCGATAATTCTCCGAGGGAACCATCTTGAAAAGAAGATGGGTTCGTGACCTTCTAACACCTGTTATTTGAGATCTCCCGATGGTTAATTCTTTCGTGTACAATTACCTTTAATCCCTTGCCATTGTATCATTCATAATATTCAATTGTTTCATTATTTAATACAGTTGTAAATTTCAATAAATTGATCTTAAAATAAAATTTGTGGTAGTTCGGACATTTAATTATTGACGAAAAATCTTTTTTTTAATATTCTGTTTGCTATTTTCGGTATTACGAAGAGAGGCAATAAGTACACGTTAAAATACTCCGAAATAACCGAATTAACCGATTCACCACTTTGGCTTTGATCTTGTGCAATGCTTGCAATATAATCATATATTGTGTTAGTTAGGAGCTGACTAACTAATTATCAAATTTTTAATAATAAAAATATTTTATGAGTTGATTATTTTTTGAAGTAATGCTATAACAATACAAATATGAACATTGTTCTCTACTTCAATTAAAAAAAATATATATAAAGGTTTGGGAATCCAGCTAAAAGTCCTTTTTGTCTT
The DNA here is from genome assembly GCA_037127475.1 of Arma custos. NCBI lineage: Eukaryota > Metazoa > Arthropoda > Insecta > Hemiptera > Pentatomidae > Arma > Arma custos. The sequence goes on from CM073763.1 coordinate 9,214,980, forward strand.
GAGAGCCCTTTTGTATAAAATAATAAAAATAAGTCCTTGGGGAATGAAAGTTAAAGTAAAGACCTCCTGCGTCATCAGATTTCTCAGACTTCTTCGCAACGTTTATTTATAATCTTGCATTCATCCCATTCATAAATGAAACGGATTTGGTCCATTCATTCAGACCTTTTCGGCAATATGAGGAATGTTGATTAGACTTCGTTTGTTTCATTTTAATTAATTAGTTTATGAACTTCATTCTACATTGTTTAAATATAATTTTTCTGTTGACAATGACATGAGAATGACAATGAAATACGCTAATCAATGTTTACCTAATATATTTATGCTTTTTACACTGTATTATTACCATATTATTAATGCATGTTTTAATTACTTAACTTTAATAACCTTTTCAACTTTAATAATTTAGATTTCCAAGAGAAAATACACTTATAGTGAATAGCGAAAATTAAAATTTCTTATGACTTTTACTAGCGTTTTAGTTCTTTCTTCTCCCCATTCAACTATTGTTTAACAATGAAGGCACAATATGCACTTACTTGACTGTTATTTTCTAGATATTTTTATCCCATGTAGCTATTATATTTGCTCTAATATATAATAATATGCTCTAAAAGAATTCAAAGTTCCGTTTAAATTAATAAATTTGATAAAAATGACAATGTCCCGGACACAGGCTAGTGTAATCATTGGTAATAGAGTTAGCAGGAAAAACCATTTTGCTTCTGGTGTAAGGCAGGGAGACTCTCTCTCTGCCGTTCTGTTTAATCTTGTGCTACATAAGGCTCTGCAAAACATTGTGTCAGATGGAAGTCTAGCATCTCGCTTATGTCAAACACTTGGATACGCAGATGACATTGTGGTTCTGGCGAGAAGTGAGAAGGCATTAAAGGAAATTCTGGCAAAGATTGTGCAAGAAATTAGAATCGTGGGTCTTGAGATAAACCAATCTAAAACCAAATACATGGTAGCATCAGGCTCTGAGGTAAGAAGAAGAAAGCAGGATCTTAGGTGTGATGGCTATACATTCGAAACTGTTGATAGATTCACGTACCTTGACACTGAAATAAACAGTGTGGTTAGGGTGAGTGATGAGATTAGGAGAAGAATAATGTGTGGCAACAAAGCGTATTACGGCCTCTCTAGATTGATTAAATCTTTCCTACTATCAAAACGCACAAAACTGAAATTATATAAAACCCTTATCAGGTCCGTTGTGTGCTATGGTGCGGAGACGTGGACGCTTAGAGTAGCCGAGCAGCAAGCTCTTAGAGTATTCGAAAGGAAAATCCTAAGGCGTATTTTCGGTCCAATAAATGAACAGGGCACATGGCGTATTAGGAGGAACCAAGAATTGGATGACCTGATAAAGCATCAAGATATTTTAAGGTTTATTAAATCCAGAAGAATTAGTTGGCTGGATCATATTCAGCGAATGCCGGATGAAAGAATGCCCAAAAAAGTTCTGCGTGAAGCGTTTCCAGTAAAAAGAAAGAGGGTTCGACCACGTAAATGCTGGATTAAGGACGTGGAGGAGGACCTGCGTGAAGAGAAGAAGCTATTATATTTTTATTGATTATTCTTATTTTTTTTTTTCGCATCCTCCAATATTTATTTACAATATAATACCAATTTACAACAAATATCTGAAAATACTTCTATATAAACCAAAAGCCTTCTGTTACCTTTCGGTACTATAAGGCGTTACAATAGGCTGAGTCCGCTATAAAATATTCTTATAGCATATTTTTATAATTTTAATATATTTTTACAGCATATATTTTCAGAATTGTGAATTTAGGGAACAGAAATTGAATACCTAGGAAGGCAATTTCCTTATGATAACACGACATTCCTAATCTAGAATTGAATTAAGTAAATAATAATTTTCGTTCTGACATCAGAGTGGTATTTCCCTTCCTATAACTGGTGATGTAATCCCAGTTAATTGCTTCATCTTTACAAATACATAAATATAACGGAAAGTACAATAGTGATAGTAATAATAATATTGACTTTGCAAAACCGGTTATTATGAATAGCTTGTTCCTACACATCGTGGATAGTTTGTCTCAGTGTTTATTAACGTTTTAGGGTATCCTTTCCTGTTTAAGCCCTAAAACGTTAACAACAGATTTCTAGTCCATTCCATTCCTCGCGAACCTTTTACTTGTCTTATCTTTTGGAGGAAGTAGTTGTTTGGAAAATACGGAAGAGCTTAGAGTTATTGGTCTAATAAAAGGATCTCAACGAGGTCGACCTTACATAGCTCGAGAGGTCATATTTCTTCTTCTTAATCGTTTGCTCTTATATCTTAATCAGGTAGAGAGTCCTGATTATTAAGCATGGTCGATGTACCTTACTCCTAGACCAGCTGAATCCGATCCCTCCAAACTTCTTTACTTTATCTTCCCATGTGCTTCTGGTTCTTTCTATTTCCTTCTTCCATCCACTCTCTCCTCGTAGACTTATACTATTCTGGTTATACTTCATACTGTATCCTATTCACCAGCGCAATCTGTTTTCCTTCATTATATTTTCAACTGGTTTGGAGCAACTGGTTTTCCCTCATGTTGCTCCTTGTTATATTTTTCTGATTTTGTCCTTTCTTGTTTTTTCCATATATTTTCTTCAGAAAGCCCTTTTTCATTGCTTTTAGTCTGCTTTGATGTTTAGAGGTAGTCTAGGATTCTCTTCCGTGACTGAGTATATGAATGGATGTTTTTTTAAACATCACATTCTTTACTTTTTTTGGACAATTCTCTTTTTCCCAGAAAGCCTGTTTTAAGTCAGTGGAAGGACTTGCTGACCAGTCTTATTCTCTTCCTGATTTCTTCGTCTACCCTGCCTTACTCTATCAGATGGGCCCCCAGATACTTGAAGTCACTAATATTCTTATTTTTATCTTAATTTTATTTAAAACAAGCATAAAATAATTCTTCCAATAAGCGAGCGAAAGTCATCATTCACTTAATCTCATGTAGCTTCTATTATTTCTAATCTACTTATATTTGAATATCGATAAAGTTGATTACCACATCACCCCTCTTTAGTGATAACATAACGCCTAAGGATATATATATATATATATGTATATATATATATATATATATATATATATATATATATATATATATATACATAATTAGATCTCCCTTATTTTAGAATTGGTTTATTTATATTCTTATTTATACTGGAACCTTTGCCTCTTCTATTTTAATGAAATTCTATCTGCTTCTGTCGACGATTATTTACAATGGAATCTCTCGATGGTAAACAGTTCTTATCGAACCAATAAATTCCAAATAACTGCCCCGGTGAAGTTTTTCGTTGGAGAGAAGTTATCAAAAACAAAAGAAAGAAAGATCTGATCATAATCATAATCCCATAGGAAGGCTCCTCCTAAAATAGTCCCCGGAGATGGAATGGGATGCCCTTCTATTAAATAAGTCGTTTAAGAAAGCCTTGATCAGATATCTGGCCCCGTGGATCGAGTTTTCTTCAACACGGTTATCTGGAATTAAAATATTTTATTTGGGTTAAATCTATCTCGTTTTCGAATCGGATATACATAACTTAGCAACAGTTTTTTTTCTCTAATATTTGCAACTTGAACTATCTTGGATATTAAATTATTTAAAGCGTTTGAATCATGGTTCAAAAATAATCACCAATAATTAAAGTGTCTGAAACAACCATTACTATTGAGTACTGTACCATTAATACGAGTTAAATCCATTTATAAATGAATTTTCTAAGCTTTAATTGTATCCATGATTAACTGTACATTGATAAAGTTTATAGCTATATTTTGTCGTTGTCTCTGAACTCGTTGCATAAACCGAGTCTAAAGGACAGTTTTTTTTTTTTTTTTTCTTCAAAACTATAGCAATGGACAATTGAATGAAAAATGGCTTACTTATAAACATATATGGGTAGTCAAGAATATAGGCCTCAATTTTTTTTATCAAGTATTTTTAATTTAATTTTAATCAGAAATTAAGCACACAACTTCTTCGATATTTAATATAATTAATATAAATAAAAATAAATTTTATTGCAGCGTCAGGCTCCTTATTTAATAGCCACACCTCGTGTTACCTTCTTGTGAGCCTACCTTAAGCACACATTGGTAGATCGGTTTTTCCTCCAAGTCGAACCACCCTGTTACTCTAATGAAATTCAAAAGGGCTGGCCTTATAATGGGAAACCTTGTGTTCCAGGATTATATAAGAGAACAGACGCTTTAGGTTGTTGCTTACTTGGACACTTTTGGAGTTATGGTTTTTCAATATATGAAACTATGCATTAAAGCCAACTATACTATGTTAAAACTGCCCGACGCTTCTAGGGTTCAACCAGCCCCTGGAATTGTGAGAAAAACCAGGCGGTTTAACGTGATCTTGGACATACCATCTCCCTGCTGCTCGTTTGTTCTACCAACCGTACACTCTCTACCATGTACTGAACTCAAGACCTTTCATGACTTGTAGGGCTGTTTCCGATTCAAATATTATGTACAATGAATCAACTCCAAGGATGCCAGTTTCATTTTTTACTACAGTTTTATTTTTACTGGCAGCTTGCAATATTTTTATCATTGGAAAAATACCTACGTTATAAAAGACTTGATTGCCTCTTCACAAAAAGCAACACATAAAGAAGATTTAATTAAAAAAAAGCGAAATAAGGAACTCTCCTGAACTAATGTTAAAAAAGGAAGTATAGTATGAACTGAAATTTGGAATTCGCGTTAAGAATCTATTTATTTATTTGTTTTTATTTAATATGAAACATGTTATATTTTGACCTTTAGGCACTTAGCTACTGAACATTGACTTATAAGCTGCTTATAAATCTTCGTTAATTTCTTTGTTACACGAGGAATTGCGTTTATGCAAATGCTTTTAAAAAACTAAATTTTTTTCTGGAATAGAAAAGTTCACGCCATCCATTACGGTCTGTATTATTAATGCATGCAGCATATTACCTGGAATACATTAGTAGGATGCAAAATGCAGCTGGGCTAAAATACAGAATTTTTGAGCGGGGCTTATGCTTAATCCCCCTCTCCAATATTTAATCCTCTAAAGTAAAAGTTTTTTTTTTTTCTTTCTTAACCCCTATAAGTTTGATGATTTGTAATCTGGGTTACGATTAGGTTGGAGAGGAATCTCTTTTACTGTACTGCGCACATTTTAAGAGGAGGATGAGAAGACGGAAGGAAAGTAAAAGTCAATAGTTGTTTACAGTTTTTTCAGATGATATATTTAGAAATAACGAGAATCAGAACATATTTTATCGAATGTTTATAATTAAATCACTATAAGTTATCGGAAAATACATTTAATTAATGAATAAGAATTTCGTAGAAATTTGCTACGTTCCAACAGTTATTATATGTTTATTGTTTTTCATGCAAACTGTGAATCCAAATCCTCTTGTCTTCTAAAATACAACGTCATTGAGACTATACCGTTATATGATCCATAGTATAATCCTCGTCAGATATGTAAATATAGGCAGATAAAGAATAATGAAGCTCGATTAGCATGATTATATCGTATTAATCATCCATTATTTATATCTCGACAGATATGTACTACACTTCTGAAAGCGAGTTCAATATTTGCGGTATAATGTATAGCTATTATTGTTTATTGTTACCAGATCTTAATGCGCAGTGCTGAGTTTGCAGGAAAACAGTTATGTCAAAAAGTCAATTGGGACCTAACCCGGGGGTTAAATGACAGTTCACAAAAATACTCGTAAAAGATATGATGTCAACTGTAGAAAAAGATTTTTTATTGGGAATATTATGAATGGATGTCAATCAAAGCTTAAAATATTACAATGTATTCAATATATAAACATGTTATTTGTACTCTTTATTACTTATTCTAAAATGACAAAATGTTTAAGTCCTTTTATAAAAGTCTATTTATTCACAATATTTATTAGTAATATAGTATTTTTTTAGTAACAATTAATAATATCATATCGCAAATATATCAGCCAATTTATATTGATACATTTACGGTCACCTGTGGTCTAGTGGTTAGCGTAACAAACTACTAAACCCAAGATCGCGGGTTCGTAGCCCGGCAGGTGGCCCTAGGATTTTTTTAAGGGAGTAAAAAATCCTTAGTTTCGCCGGAAGGGACGTTAAACGGGGGTTCCGAGCCTGTACGATGTCAGGTACTCGTTAAAAATCCCTATCCTAATTAAACCTGGATAGGCAAAATTTAGAGCTCCCACTGTAGCATCGTCCGATTAGCCATAGCAGCATAAAGTGACGTTAAATGAACAAACAAACTCATATTGATACATTTTTTGACAAAAAAATCATACACTGAAATAATCTTAATGTATTTGAATTAAACTTACTTATATAAAAAACTGTACTATTACAACCCATGAAGAGTCCCTGAACCCAGACCCTTACAGAGACTGTTCCGTTGCTAGGACAACGGTTGTACAGAATGGTGTTTTGCCCGAGATTACCCTCAACCGCCAGGTTTTCTCCAATTAAAGATAACCACATTATTTAGGCTGGCTAAGGCCCGGATCTGCAGATCACACAGGGTACATCAGTGGATGTTAACAAACTAAATACTTTGTCTGCAACAGCTGGATTTGAACCCGGGATTTTTATCCCTGTAGCTCAGCTTCAATTGAGCTCTTTTGCTCTCCGGTCTTATATTAAAATAATGAAAATAAGCTCTTGGGGAATGAAAGTTAAAACAAACCTACTGCGGCATCAGAATTCCCTTCTGCTTGTATTTATAACTGATATATTCATCCCATTCATAAATCAAATGTCCATTCATCTTTATCGGTGATGCGAGGTTTGATAAATAGACAGATCCTTATGTTGTTCACCCAACTTTTATGGCTTTTATTTCACTGTATTTATTTAGACGCTTCACTCATCTAGTTATATATTTTTAAAAACAAGTTATAATAGTAGATATTTGTCCTTTTTTGCTGTGTTTATCTCCTTGACAATGTAATTTGCATACATATGTAATTATCTATTGTTTCTCTCTTGACAATTATTGTAATCTTATTTCTGTTATTATTTATTTCTTGTACTCTGTGTTTTTTAAATGCTATCAGTGGAGGTAATTTTTTTCCCCATTAATCCTTTCTCATTTGTTAATTTAGTAGTAGTAATTAATAAAATGGAATCCCATTCTACTCTAAGACATAATAATACCCTGTATTATATATATATAGTATGTATTGTTATTCCAAAGGGACTTGTCCCAGAATAAATAAACACTTTATTATTGTTATTATTTAAGCGTGCATTTTATTGAGATGGTGTGTGTGTGTGTGTCTGTGTATACACATACACAAATGCATTAATAAACTGAACTTCCTCAATTTTTTTTTATTTATAGAAAATGTTACATTATATCTTATTATTTCTCCAATCTGTTCAAGCTTCGGCGCTTCCCATTTCGTCTAAGTTCATTTATGCTTGGGTATTTCCTTGTCAATGATTTTAAAAATAGATCTTGAAACCTAGTCGTATCAATACACTTTTAAAACCTTCTAACAAGCATCGACTTCCTTTCAATCCATTTCACCGAATTGGAGGTCGGCAATCACCGAATCGACCCCTTGAGGTCACCAGTCGGCGGGCGTTTCTCACCTGGGAGCTTGTGGAAGATTGGGCCACTCACAAGATTAAGGGAGCTTTCGGAGGAGAGTCATTCTAGAAATGGCTCGAATTGGAGGGAGTACTTTACCTGTTGTATAATTAATATTATAAATGTTTTTTTTAGTAATGTTATGACTGATTACTTATGTTTTACCCACTATTTATATATTGTTTAGAATCGAAAATGTCCCTGTAGCTTAATATATGTACCGTTTTGTTTTCATAACTAACTTAATAACAATGTATTTAAGTAATGAAATACATATTTATTTAAGTTATTTATATGTAGATATTTTGTCAGAAACATCAGAGTTGTGTTTTTGATTTCACTAATTTAAAGTGAATAATGCATCGATGCTTAAAGAGAGTAGCTTAAAAAGTTGCACTTCTATTGTTATGTTAAGGTTGGGTAAGTACACACTAGATTTTAATAAGTTATGACTTTACATATCTACGAAAAAAAAAACACATTTTAGTTTGGGTAAGTCTATATCCGTTAAATTCTTCCCAAAAATGAAATGAGCATTTAACAAACTTTAATACGAATATTTTTTTTCTGTTAGAGTAACACTAAAATAAGCTTAACATCAAGAAAGCTATTTAGCACATGTCACACATATTATTTTTCACCAAATGTGCTGTTTGATACTCTTCATATTTAAAAAAATTAAATATAAACCACCAAATTGATATGAGATGTTTTCTGTTCGCATATCTCCTTTCTAGTCTTTAAAAACTTTTAATCTATCTTGGTCGTAAAACGGAAAAACAAACATCACAGTTTTCGGTCATGTGTTCTCAAAAACAAAAGTTATAATTCAAATATTGAAAATTAAAAAGAGACCTTACATAAATGTTAAGACCATGGAAAAAATGTCAACGAAATTTTCCATTCTTTTCCAGTCTCCAAACTAAAACAGAAATAGAAATCATCTTTCCAATATTTCGCCTATTCAAGCATCCTCTGGTTAGAAAGAGAATAACAGCAACATAAAACATGAATAATGCACCCAAGAAACATTCCACCACCTCCAAGGCTCAAATGCAACTAATGAATCATAAGGAAGGTTACTCGACCTCAGCTGGGTAAGGTTAGATAAATACAGCTGATAAATACTCCAGAATTTGAAAATTCAACATACACTTATCAAATTTCAAAAAGTACAACAGGACGAAATAAATAATAGTAAACAACACCAAAACATAAGACCAAAGACCATAGGAAAAAATGAAAGTAAGAATGCAATAAAATAAAAAAAATCCGTGAAAAGCCCTTAGGTCTCCAAACTAAAACAGAAATAAAAATTATCTATCTAATAATTCTTCATTTTTCTTGGGTGCATTATTCATGTTTTGTGTTGGTGTTATTCTGTTTCTACCCTGAGCATGCCAGAATAGGCGAAATATTGGACGGATAATTTCGATTTCTGTTTTAGTTTGGAGACTTAAGGGCTTTTCATTGGATTTTTTTCCATGGTCCTACAGTTATAATTCAAAATTTAAAGATTTGGAGTGCTACCGATGGGTAAGTTCTCCACAAGTGTTTTCAAGTCGTATTGTACATATAGCAGATTTACTTATTGTAATATTATTATAGTTGTAAATATCAATAAATTAAATTAAAAAAAAAAAATTTAAAGGAAAAAAAGATGAAGGAAAGGAAAGAACTATTGGAGAATAAATATTCACAAAATATGCTGAGGATGAAAATAAAATAAAAAAATAATATTTTGTTATCTGTATATAGGATATTGCATACATTTTTAAAGAAAATATAGGAACCTAACACAAGGAACCTAACACAGCATTGGCCCAGCATACCAAAACTTGTAAGCATCAATTTGATTTTGAGAATGCTAAAGTTATTTACAAAGAGAGTGATGGCTCTAGAAGGAAGTTGTTCGAGGCCATGCAGATTGCACAAAAGATTGACATTTCGATAAATTATAAAACAGATTGCAGAAATTTGAAGCAATATTATTCGGAAACGTTGAATATTTTAAAAGAAAAATTTGGCTAACTTTGCTAATTTTTATAGGCTAATATTACTTGATATGGTTTGTGGATCAGCTGATTCTATAACCTTCCCAGCTGGTTGCGTATTACTTTCGTTCAGTTGTATGTTGAACGTCTTGGTGGCGGGGTACTGTCTCATGTTTGGAGCCTGTTTGGGCTGTTGATCGTTGGGATGTTTTGCACCTTTTTCTTCGAGATGCGATTCACATAACCCCCTTTTTGATTTTGGTGTCTTGATAATGCCTGAATAGGCGAAACGTCGACTGGTAAGTAGGTGTATTTTTTGAAACATAAGGCTTTGCATTGTGGTTTTTCCCAATTGCATTATAATAATATAGAAAATATAGGTATGTAGCTCGATGTAATCCTTCAGGACGCCTCTACACGACTATGAATACCATAATAGTTGGCAAGAGATCATGTGGTAGGCTAAAGGCCAGATAGATAGGCAGGGTCAACAAAGATGCTGCGAAGCTACATGTAGCAGATTGGAAATCAGTGGCCGAGGATAGACAGCGGTGGAGAAGGCTGGTGAATGCGGCCGAAGACTTACAAGGGCTGTAGAGCCAACCAAAAAAAAAAAATATTCCCTAAGTTTTATTTTCAACTCTTGAGGTTCATTAAACTTTTTGTTGACCACGCTTCGAATAATATTCTGATTGATCAATGTGGTGTTAAATATTTAGTCAACACTTTTTCGTACAAATTTTAGTTATATTATTATTTTTAAATATTTAATTTGATTAGAAAAGATATGAGCAGGACCGGGACTCGAATCCTGGTCTCTCACGTATCCGTCGTGGTACTTAGCCACATCAGCCTTCCTGGTTCGCTTCTCGGTCAGACATATCTTTGCGAGAACAGGAAGATATAGGATCGGTGAAAAGAAAAGATATGTCTGACCGGGAAACGAACCAGGATTGCTGAGGTGGCTAAGTACCACGACGGATACGTGGGAGACCCGAGTTCGAGTTCCGGTCCTGGTCATATCTTTTCTTTTCAAATAAAACATTTAAAAATTTTAACATGTAACAATAAAATAAAAGCTATAAATTATGTTAATTTTATTAATTTAGTCTAGTGTGTTACATGTTATAATTCATTAAAAGTCTACTTTTTATTACTGAACTGTTAAGGCATGGTTATGGAAACAATACAGTCTTGAAAAGTCTCCAAAAGAAAATGTTACTAGTAGACTGAAACTCAAGAACTGAAAATAAAACATGAAGTCTATATCAAATATTTTCAGATTCAGATATCAGATATCTTGTCTTGAAAAATTGTATTTCTTTTATTGATTTTTCATTTATTTATAATAAAAATAGATACAAGTTTGTATTTGGTTCTGAATATTGCTTCTGATTTGTAAGACACAGAAATGTATAGAGAAATATATATACAGAACTTTTCTCTGCTGGCCCATCCAAAAGTACCTATAGAAGGGATTTTAGTTCTGTTAAACTATATCCCACAAAGAGGAATTCGGCCTCAACAAAGCTAGTAGTTTTCTTAGCTCTGGAAGAGAATCCTTATTAGCGGGCTGCTCACGTCTGGACGGGAGAAGCCTGGGCTAACTCGGTTAGGTAGGCAAGGAGGTTAACGAACTGAAAAATTGTCCCATGCAAGCAACCCTTTTGTAGGGTTCTGTCTGCATTAGCTTTCTCGTAGCCTCTACTCTCTCTATGCTTCCACTAATTTTATTGGATTAAAATTGTTAACTATTAGTTTATAAAGTTCTAGGTATAAGGTATAATTAACCTAATAATTAATACAAATGCGAAAAAACTGAAAAATAAAAATAAATTATAAATAGGATGCAAAAGGAAAACTCCCTTAAACATAGCCTCAAGTATCTAAAATACTGGAATAACGCCATTCAAATTACCTTATAATATTAGTCGGTAGTGATGGAGAAGCTAAGATACTTTGTTGTATGTTTTACAACAAATGATGTAACTCATATGTGCGTACGAGTGAATATATATATATATATATATATATATATATATATATGTATATATATATATATATATATATATATATATATATATATATATATACATACACATACGAGCTTTTTAGTATTGAGATTCAGACAGTCAATGGTTATCTATCTTTTGGTATCGTTTCTAAACTTTATTGTTTGACGTTCATGCCCTATCAGTGAGAAAATTCGACGAACAAATAGATACAAAATGTTAGCAGATAATGATGAAAAACAAATACCGCACAAAAACCTAATACATCGTTTGAAAAATTATCATTCTCAACATTCCAAAAATCAGCTGAAAACTCATATTAAAAATGGTTACTTACAAGTACTCCTTTACAATTTACTAAAAATTACACAACATAAGAACTATCTCAACAAGACACCCCAGATGAAATCAATTGTAAAACATACTACGTAATACGTAATACCTTATGTACCAACACCTCCGGAAAGACTATCGGGAACACTTACCTGTAACAGTAGTAATAGTGTTTCCTTAATCACAATCGAAACCACTGCTACAACTTAAAGATCATTCAGCAAAACCAAAGAAATGGATAAATTAGAGCTATGATGAAATTTTGTTTGGTTTGTATATAACGTCACTTTATGCTGCTATGGCTAATCGGACGATGCTACAGTGGGAGCTCTAAATTTTGCCTATCCAGGTTTAATTAGGATAGGGATTTTTAACGAGTACCTGACATCGTACAGGCTCGGGACCCCCGTTTAACGTCCCTTCCGAAGGACGGCGTAACTAAGGATTTTTTACTCCCTTATAAAAATCCTAGGGCCATCTGCCGGGCTAAAAGGATGAAATTTTGTGTATTACATCCACAATATTTGATTACTTTAGATAATATCTGTTTGTGCCATAAATAAAAAAAGTTGTGTGGTTTTATGAAACCACAATGCAAGTGAAACTTTTTTTCGTTTTGTAGGCATTTAACTAAAAAGAAAATTGGAAAATTATTCGATTTAGGATGTTAAAATTGCGTTTTAGATCTTAACTTAATTATTGAAAAATGGGAATGATAATGGGAAATCAATAGTAGACAAAATATTGAATTATAAAATTTAAATTCAATTTGCGTATTAGAGTACGGAATACATAATTAATACAATCATTTAGATGATAAAAGCATATTAAAAAATAAGAACCATGTTACATAAGAGAGATATTCACAATGTAGTGTTTGTTTATGATTATATATTGATGGTTTTATACCATTGATGTATTTTACCATTATACAAACTCTAGCCTAACCCTTGACTTATGTCCAGATAGGTCCATTCTCCGGTAGAAACCGAGAAAAAGAACAAGATAATAATAATATGCCTTTATTTATTCTGGGACAAGTCCCTTCAGAATAACAATACAGGTGTTGTAAGCTATTATGCCTTAGAGTATAAAAATAATTATATATATATTATTATATATCAAAATTAAAATTAATGTACAATGATAAAAAGATTTGATAGTCTTTGAAGAGATTTGTTAATAGTAAACAAATCGTCTTTATTTTATTTTATTTTTTTAATGTTATACCTAATTAAAGAATATATTATATGATTGAGTCCAGTTAAAATTTATAAAAAAAATTTTTAATGTTATTTAAAATTAATGAATATTAAAACATTTACAGTAAATAAAGGCATTTACATTAATACGCAGATCAAAATACCCAAATACCGCGGAACACTTGCACGAATAGGGAAGAATATAAATGCTACAAGGTCAGCTGACTGGGCGCCGCCATATTGGCCTTGTCTGCCGTGTCATGTGCCTTTCACTTTACCCCTTCTCCAGGTGTAATGCGACATGCGATAGATGAACGAAAATTTTTGGAGCGATAGAATAAAAGTTTCACTTTAAAAATGGGATGTAGAAAATTAAATTCATATAATTAAAATGTAATAATCTCTTATGAATTATGAGTATTGTAGTTATACATAGTTATACATACATGCTCGACCCTCGTATAATACTTTATCTCATACTATTCTCTGTGTGCGTGTGTAATGTGGTTGTATGTGAGTTTCTAACTAAGCAACATCTCTACTGATGTTAACGAAAAAAATTCTAACTTTCCCGATAACGACGAGTCCTAAGCTAACATTAATACCGAGGATTTGGGAACTGGAAGGGATGCTTGAATGTTCGGTTCAATCAATTTCCTTGTAGAAACACTCTTCGTATGCAAACACATTTTCGGAGATCCTTAGGGATGGTATGTGTGGGAGGCTTGGTCAACGCTTGTTCCCCGAAGCTATGTGAAAGGGATGTTTGATGTGGTCGCTGGCTTCTAGTTCCATCCTTCTGTATTTAGCGGTGGAATACACTCTGCGAGGAGCGATGGCATTTCAGTCGGTAAACTGAGTATAAGTGGTTTTCATTATTTGTGTTTTAAAAGCTAAATGAAGTCGTAGTAACCAACTAGAATTTGAATAAATTTGCTTACTACATCCTTGCTGTGAGCTTTGTAGCTCAGTGGTACAGCGCTGAGTTACTATCCCGCGGAAGTAAATTAAAATCCGGGTGTGCGAGATAAATTATTTAATATTTTAACAGAGGTGTATTGAGACTGAGGGATCTGCAGACACCTCATGGGTTTTACTTATCTTCTGTAAAGGGCTTACCCTTAAGGGTGGTAAAAGTCTGGCGATTGATCCTGCATAACTGTTGTCTTAGAAACATTACATACACTACTATGCATTGAGCACATGAACCTGCGTGGCTTTAGTGGTACAATTCTTTTCTTTTTTTGATTTTCTTGGGTTCTGTATATGGTAGAGACTATTTCTAACGTAACATATACATTTAGGTGGTTTGGACGAGATCTCACTCAAGGGTACTGTTAAGGCATGATAGTCTTTAGTATTAAAAAACTGATTCTGTCCTGAAAAGAATGCGTTTGCTAAGGGTAAATTTGAGAGAAAAAAAAGGCATTATTGTGAATAAGGTACAATTTTTTTTTTTTTTTGTATATCGCATAATAGGCTGGGCATCACTCCTGGTGTCTGTCCTTCTTATCTCCGTGACACTTGGTGCCGACGGATGTGTCCTGCAGGAAGAGAATGAACACCGTTGCTTGGTGGTCCTGGAGGATAAATAACACCGCTGCTTGGTGCTGGAATGCTTCCTCATGGAGGATAAATAACACCGCTGCTCGGTGCTGGAATGCTTCCTCATGGAGGATAAATAACACCGCTGCTTGGTGCTGGAATGCTTCCTCATGGAGCATAAATAACACCGTTGCTTGGTGCTGGAATGCTTCCTCATGGAGGATAAATAACACCGCTGCTTGGTGCTGGAATGCTTCCTCATGGAGGATAAATAACACCGCTGCTTGGTGCTGGAATGCTTCCTCATGGAGGATAAATAACACCGTTGCTTGGTGTTATGGGATTGCCCCAAAATTGAAGAAAAGACAGACAACAGGAAATGGTGCCCTACAATATAGTTGATAAATTTAGAGCTTATATTGCGTCAGAATAAGAACAGATATAGTGATATAAGTACAGACCAGTGGAGACTATTGTGGAGCCAGAGCTAGTGAAGTATGTGTCCTCTTCTCGCCCTGATTCTGTCCTGAAAAGAATGCGTTTGCTAAGGGTAAATTTGAGAGAAAAAAAAGGCATTATTGTGAATAAGGATAAATAACACCGCTGCTTGGTGCTGGAATGCTTCCTCATGGAGGATAAATAACACCGCTGCTTGGTGCTGGAATGCTTCCTCATGGAGGATAAATAACACCGTTGCTTGGTGTTATGGGATTGCCCCAAAATTGAAGAAAAGACAGACAACAGGAAATGGTGCCCTACAATATAGTTGATAAATTTAGAGCTTATATTGCGTCAGAATAAGAACAGATATAGTGATATAAGTACAGACCAGTGGAGACTATTGTGGAGCCAGAGCTAGTGAAGTATGTGTCCTCTTCTCGCCCTGATTCTGTCCTGAAAAGAATGCGTTTGCTAAGGGTAAATTTGAGAGAAAAAAAAGGCATTATTGTGAATAAGGTGTGCCCTCGGTATCGTACGGAGGTGTTTGGAAGGAAAGTAGCATGCTGCTAAAGTGAGCCGAGAAGAGGGCCCACCCTTCACCAGCTATCGTACCTGACTGGCTTTGGGCGGCCTGGTCACGTGACATATGCGATAACGCACGAGTTCCCAGGCCGACATAATTTTTATACAATATAAAATAAAATGAGTAAAAATGGCAATAAGTTAAAAGAGAATATGAACATAAAAATATTAAAATGAAATTACTTTTAAAGTAATATTGTTGCTTTAGCAGGTACCACTTTATGGAGGCTGTATGAGCCGCATGAAGGTTTGCATACCCCACAGGTCCTATCTATGGAGGTTAACAGACTAAATAATTATCTGCAGATTTGAACCAAGAACCTTCAGAGCAGATACTCATCGCTCTACACGCTGAGCCACTCAGTTCCTTTCCTTCACTTGTAGGTAGTGAGGGAATCGTAATCGTCAACAGTTTCAATTTTTATGATTCAACTTAAATTTATTTTTTTCCATTTCTTAAAACATTTGGACTTTTTGCGCCATTCCGTTCCTTAGTACTTTGTTTCCTGTCATATATGACTCAAAAAGTTGCCACGAGTTTCCCTTTTTTTTTAAATGTAAACAATACACACAGCCGTTTAGAAAAGATAAAAACCATGCAATTCATCTCGTATTCAATCCTTACAATCCAAAATCCTTGGTAAAATCCTCAATGCTCCTTATTATGTCACAAACAAACTCATCCATCATGTTCTTTACATCCCATATGTTGCTGATTTGGCCCAAACTAGATACCTATCCTTCCATGACAAGCTCCATACACACTTGAATCCGCTAGTCTCTCAACTTGTTTCCCATACTATTCCTGATAACCCTCCGAGGCGTCTGAAAAGAAGATGGGCTCGAGACCTTCTACTATAGAACTTTATTGGTGTGCTACCGATTGGTAGTTTCTCCACAAGTGTTTTTTGTTTTCATTTAATTTGTTCATATTAGCAAATTTACTTGTTGTAATATTGTTACAGTTGTAAATATCAATGAATTAATCTAAAAAAAAAAGAAAAGATAAAATATTATAAAATTATGAAAATAATAATTGGGGAAATAATAATAATATCCATTTAAGAAAAAAAAATTAAAGTGAAATTTTTATTTATACCTTCGTCAATGGACTAAAGCTTAATTTATACGCTTTAGATCAGATATGCGTCAAGTGGCCTCTCATTTCATAATGTCATTATTTAGATTACATCTAAAAAATAAACCATTTTAATGGCCACCAATACTAGACGGCAATGTTTTTACTGATTAATTAGATACCTCTAAATGATGTTTACTTAATTGAATCCCCATTTTATATAGCTTTAATTAATGTGCCAATGGCGAATGATCTAAACTCTGACTTTTCGTTTGGTGCATGGACAATATTAAAAACATACGAACACATAACAAATATGGCATTGAGAAATCTGTCATTGTAACTGACTCATTATCAGTGATAAATGCATTAGAACGACTTTGGACTAGAAACTCAGTTTTACTGAAAACTGAAAATACATGAAGGCACAAGCGGCAACGAACGAGCTGATGTGGGGGCTAAAGTAGCTGCAAATAGTGATGACGTTCTTTTATTAGGACCCTCCTTTGTGCCCGAACGGCTGGCAGTGATAAGAAATAAAATTAAAGAAAATTGGGTTGAAGTGTGGCAGAGCCTTCCGCAAAACCATCTCCGTCAAATAATAGAAAAGAAACACTGCTTGGATCCCTTCAAACGCCCTAATGCCAAAAGAATTTAGTGTAATAAGAAGGTTAAGAATTGGTCATATCAAGCTGTTACATCTCCACCTACATTTAGGGCAGTGCCTCACAAGCTGCCAAAGTTGTAACATTGCACAAACTACCGCAAAGCATCTATTTGAATGCAAAGAGTATGAAATAGTAAGAACAAATTTTGACATTGAAACGTGACAACCTTTCAAAAATAATTATGAACTACAGAAGACTTTGATGTACCAATACTCACAAATTTAATCCTAGAAATATAAGTCGACGTTTTTGCCTACTTCAACATATACTGGACAAACGTTCAAAGCTCCCAATTAATTACAAAAAATTTACATGACAGTTATCAGTCCTATTTGGACATACGGAGTTGAGCTTTGGGGCTCTACTAAACCATCCAATTCATCTCGTATCCAATCCTTACAATCCAAAATCCTTCGTAAAATCCTCAATGCTCCTTATTATGTCACAAACAAACTCATCCATCATGATCTTAATATCCCATATGTTGCTGATTTGGCCCAAACTAGATACCTATCCTTCCATGAAAAGCTCCATACACACTTGAATCCGCTAGCTCTCGACTTGCTTCCCATAATATTCCTGATAACCCTCCGAGGCGTCTGAAAAGAAGATGGCCTCGAGACCTTCTACTATAAAACTTCATTGGAGTGCTATCAAAAGATAGTTTATCCACAAGTGATTTTTTGTTCATATCCTTTGTTCATACAACAGATTTACTTGATGTAATAAAATTACAGTTGTAAATATCAATAAAAACAAAAAAAAAAATATATATATATATATATATATATAAGTAGAGCAGTCTCGCTAATGGCCCCAGCAGTCGAAGCCACGTTATAATAATAATAATAATAATAATAATGTCTTTATTTATTCTGGGACGAGTCCCTATAGAATAACAATACAGGCATTGTAAGCTATTAAATCTTAGAGTGTTAAATAATTACTTTTAATTAATTATTACAATTAATTTAATTAGTGAGAACGAATAAAAAAAATGAACAAATAAAAAATGTGAATTACCTACAATAACAGTATTTCAAAAACATATTAGAAGAAAAGAAAGAAAAAAAATTAAAATAAGTTTACAATAATTATATAAGAGAAACAAATTTATGGTCACATATATCAAATTTATGCCAAGAAAAAAAACAAAAAAGAAAGATTAAACAAGATTATCCGAGATTTACCTTTCATCCCTTTTTGTCCTTTTTAATATCTATCTATATGACATTAATAATACATATGTACGTGGTTTAAATTCCACACACTCAAATATATGAATACAAAATAACACACACAAATGTACATCTAAAAACATCATTCATTCATCGAATAAAGAGAGCATTAAGTCAATACTGATCCCCTACTGTTTTCGATTTTTTGGGAATTGTAGGGATAATAGGTGCTGGAATATACGGAATTTGAAGGTTGGAAGATTATTGGAACGACGAATGGAAGAAGGTATAGAGTTCCAAAGGGAGGAGGATCGGATCAGGAAAGCTCTGTCAAAAGCTGCAGTTCGGTGGGATGCTGTATATAGATCAGAGAGCCGAGAACGGGTGTTGCGGGAGAGGACTGTGGTTTTGAATTGAAGGAGATCGAAAATGTAAGATGGTCGACGGGATTGGATAACTTGGTAAAGGAAAGATGCTAGGACGTACTTACGGCGGTAGGAAGGGTAGAGCCATTTCAATTCTTCGTAATATCGGGTCACCGAGGCATCTCTAGGGATCCCAAAGATGAATCGAACGAAGCAATTAAGCAACCGCTTTAATTTTGCTTCGAGATCCCCAGAGATACCCCCATACACCGAACAACAATAGTCAAAATGGGGGAAAATTAAGGAAGAAACTAGGAGTTTACGGATTTCAAAAGGGAACAGCTGACGAAGGTAATTGAGACGCTTTAAGGTGGAGAAGGTACGACGAGAAATTTCAGAGATATGGTTTTTCCAGGAAAGGGTCTGATCAAAAGTAATTCCAAGGTTTTTGACAGTTGGGTAGAATTTGATAGGATTATTGTTTAGAAGGAGGATTGGATTATGGGGAATAGTTTTAAGGAAGTAGTTTGACCCTATTATTATTGCCTTGGTTTTGTCCACGTTCAACTTTAGCTTATTATCCATTGCCCATCGATTTATTCGATTCATAGGATAGGAAATCAAATAAAAAATAATTAATATGTATTAAATTACAATATTTAATGATAGATCCATATGCATGGTTCACATATCCTCCTTTTCTCTATCCCCGTTGTTTTCTTCAATAAAATTTATGTAGTAAACAAACATTTTTTTTAAATATGTAAATATTATATAATATTTCTGTTTCAGCTTTTGATGTTGCTTTATTTAATAAAAAAAAATCCACAATTTGATTTATGATACTTTTATTTTTGAAAAAAAAAAAGGTTTTAGCTGTTAATAAAAAATAACAACTCCAAAAGAGACATTTTATTGATAGAGTACTTTAAAATCAAAGTCTTAATACAAATCTAAAATACTGTAACGTAAATAACGTTCAGCACTTGAATTAAAATCACATTAATAATGATGAAATACAGCACACATCAAACCAAAAGACCAAAAATACGCATAAAAATCTAAGTTTTTTTAAGTCCTAATGTCTAGATTAGCTTGTTATCTACCGCTATTTTAGGAACTTAACGGCTTTGTTTTCGACTTTTTCCAGTAGATTTCTTGAAATTATGCTGTTAATTAATGTTTATTATGTGCCTTAGAGAGGAAGTAAATTATCAGAGAGTTGAAAGACTTCTTAACTTCAAACACTTTCCATACATAATTACACTTTCTTCTCCCTATGGTACTCATCTATAATAGAATCTTTTTAAAAATTATAATTGAATCCTTAAAATAAACATTTACAAAGGCTAAATCCTATTCACTTTCCGCCATCCACAAATAAATCATATTTATTTTAACCCCCACGTTGGAAGAATTGCTTTTGTCAAGCAATTACTAAGGAAATGCACTTTTAGAAACTACATTGATTCAATTCTCATGACGCCACTCAACAAATTGGTTGGCGCTATTATTATAACATTTAAAAATTACATGAAACCAACATTTACTTTTAGTCTTTTGTAAAAAAAACACTTTTGATTAAAGAAGTAATAGTATGTTTAAGGCTAATCGATAGTCGAAGGCCGAACTTTGATTGGGCGTCTGCAAACAGAGGAAAAAAGAAACATTCCTTAATTTATTTTTCAGAAATATACTTCGTGATATTCGTAATTCGTGTATATTCAGTAAATAGTCATTTTTCAGGTTGATATTCAGTAATGTCCTTTCATGAGTTTTTTGTTCGAATTCGGATTTTGTTTTGTAGAACTTTGCATTCAGTAATAACAAAGGCCTAAGTACTAATTAATTAATAATATATCACGACCAATTTGATGTAAAAGAATATAAGAAAAAAAGAAATGTTAAAAATTGCCACAAGTCCCTCTTTTTTTAGTAATGATTTTTAGTGATGATACATTATTAATGATGTAATGCAATAAAATATAAATCTTGTCGTATTTTATAACTTGAACATGTCTCAATGCAGGCAGAAATTAATCCAACCGTTCAGAAAAAAACACGAACTCGTTGATTTGTGTCACATGAAATAATGACCTATGGAATAGTAAAATATACTTCACGACGATCCACACCTGCCAAACTATTGGGAATATGGGATTCACTCTACAATACACGGCATCTACTCTCACAGGATAAATACTGTCATAAAAGTGCAGGCACAAATGTTTACTGTTGAGAGCAAGTGCAGAATAAGATGGTGTCATAGAATAGTAAAGCTAAAGATGAGTGTAAATCGAAAACATACGATCACAAAAAAAATGTTACATATATGCAGGTTGAAATTTTTCAGATGAAAGTATTGATAAAGAATAAATGCTGAGTTATTAAGATTTATAAAATAGTAGAACCTGGGTGTAAATCGAAACACAACTCAAATTTTTTTCTAGATATTTATAGTTCAACCCCGATTCGAAGCGTTAAATGGAAAATTCACTGTGCTCAATGTAAATTGTTTGTTGGTCATGTGTGCTTATCCACAACGTTCCTGTTTTCAAGTGCTATATATAAACAATTTATAGTTAGTTTTTGTTTAACAGTAAGAATTGTTCCAGCGAGAATCGATTAATAGGTTTAGTAAACGCCGGCGGATTGAGTGTCAATATCAAATCGAAGTTTTTTTTGTATTGGTTTTCAGAAAGAGGTATAAATTCTTTTATGTTATATTTTCACCTTTGCAGCATTACATCCAGCAGATTTGATATCAATGATTCGAAGGATATGAAGTTTTTTGATAAGTGATTAATGGTTTCTGAACTTTAATCTTCCGCAGGTAGGAAGTCGAGGTAACATGGAGGAGGAAATAAGAAAAAACAACACGATTTTGTTGATGTAATATATTTCAATATCGTTGTGAATAGTGTGATTCGAAATAAACCAAGTTGCTTTACAATTGTTCTTAGAATATTGGAATGTTTTGTTTTTATTTAGTGTTTATGGACGTATTTTGCTGAATCCAAAAGTTCTTCTCCATATGTTCAAATAAATTTTGGTGCAGTAGTATGGATTAATCGTTTATTTCTCAGTCTTTAGTCAAGAAGATATGAAAGTTGCTTTTAGTGTCTTTTTACTGTCTTTTTAAGTCTCCATGTAAGTCTTTCATACAAGTCTAGTCCGAGATATGTGCTGAGTTCGAACTTAACACACAGCAGAATAACGGTTTAATCGTAAAATAACCTTTTTTTCGCAAAACAGTTCTTAGATTGTGATTTTAGTCGCCTTCTCTCTTTGCATCTTTTATTTAGCGAAAATGATGTACCCCAGAAGTTTAAAGAAAAAAAGAGTAATTCAGTACGTTAATAGTTCTAATCAAGTAACTTATATGTACTACAATAGTAAAATATTTTTTAGGATAGCAATATAGTTTAATCTGCCACACATAAAGGCCAATAAGTAATAGAGAAGAAGTAATACGTTAATATGTCTCTGCTATATGTAATATGTTTCTATTATTAATATCCATTGTATCTATTATATGTTTAATATGTTAATATGCTTCTACTATATGTAATATGTTTCTTTTATAACGTATTATCTATTGTTTCTATTTTATGTTTAATATGTTTCTACTATATGTAATATGTTTCTATTATTATTATTATCTATTGTTTCTATTTCTATTATTATTATTGTCTATTGTTTCTATTATATGTTTAATATATTTCTACGATATGTAATATGTTACTATTATTATTGTCTATTGTTTCTATTAAGTAGTTGTAATTATCTAGATAATGTAAATATGTATATTTTCTAGTGGTGAGGGCAATAATAACCATCTGTAGTTGTTTGCCCTTAAAAATAAAACAAACAAACAAGTAATAGAGATCTAGGAACACTCGCTAACAACACTAATAAACACTAACAACATTAATAATAACAACACTAATAAATAAATATGGCGATCTTATCAGCATAGTATTGATAATATTCATCGTGATATGAAAATATACCTTTTTCCTTTTTTCATATTAGTTAAAATTATTAAAAGGTGAAAATTTGCATACTTTCTCAGGCACAATATTCCTAAAATGTGATTTTTTATTTTACTAGTATTTTTTATTTTAAAAGTATGTATTTGTTTCATCTGTTCAAGTTGTCTTTTCCCGTTATTATTTTTGTTTATGTTTGATATAATTTCTCTACTTCATTAATTATTTTTCAGAAGTTGTTCCTCCTACATTCTGCCTGATGGAGTTTATTTTTTGACGAGTTCCTTCCTGTCATTTTAAGTGCCATGATATAAGCCTTAATTAATGTTTTAATTAGTGAATTTAGTGTACTGCCCTTTTGTCCGACCTATTTCATGAACTTGAAAAAATTGGTTTAAGTTTGATAATTACATTCTTCTCAAAATTTAACCATTATTCAGATAAGGGCAAAAACTAACTTTTCTTATTTCTATATCTATTTACAATCACAATATTTACTTACAGACATTTTAGGTATTATATATATATATATATATATATATATATATATATATATATATATATATATATATATATACATATACCATGATAATAATGGTAATCTAATATGTACTTATTACATCGTTTTAAAAAAAAAATAATTATGATTTGGTCCTTCATTGATTTTGGATTCATCTGGTTGCTTTACTGGACAAATGCATTATTCCCTCTTGAAAGTGGCCATCGCGAAAATTATTAACTAGGATCACATTGTTTGCTTGTATGACAGTTCAAAGGCTGGTCCATTGTTTGTTGGTTTATTGATTTAACGTCTCGTTATGCTGCTATGGGTAATCGGACGATGATACATGGAGAATCCTAAATTTTCCCTAGTCAGGTGTAATTAAAACAGGAGTATTTAACTAGTATCTCATACCGCACCTGCTCGGGAACACCATTTACGCCCCTTCCGATGAATTTATTATTGCCTTTAAAAAATTAAATTATATTAGGCCACCTGCCGGGGAACCCGCGATCTGAGGCAGAAATAGTTTTCATTGTAACCACACCAATGATGACTCCTGCCTAATCGAATATAAATCGAATGAAAGGACATATTGATAATTATTTATTACTAAATATTTTTTCTTTATGATCTAGAAGGAACGAGCAGCTACTGTGCTGGTTAACTAGTTTTTGAGATTGAGACCGGCTTTAGCAGATAAGTGATATATTCCGTTAACTGCCTTGAATCGTCTCTGTTTAACGTGATCTTGGCATTAACGACTTCTTGTTAACACGAATTTAAATCACATTATTCTGTTTCATTAATTGCATTCATTCAGCTCATCCAGCCTCTTAAATTAGGTACTCAAATTAGTGGAAAAGACGGTTGAGTTTTATGTACAACAAATAAACTCTCTGCACAATTATGTCCAAGAAAAATTACAGTCTCTACCACGTACTGAACCCAAGACTCTTCATAGGTTGTAGTGGTACATTTTTTTCCAATCCTGTATCACTACCATGCCCCGATAGACACCCAAAATAATATTTATTTTTTTTTTGCATTAAATTTTCTAAATAATTTTCATAGAGGGTTTAAATTGTCTAAAACTCATTTCTTGATAAGAGCAAAAAAAATCAATGTTTAAGCTTAACTATATAAAAAAAAAAAGAAAATGAATTAATAAAAAGTGAAATAGTAATCTTGCTCGCTAATAAATTGTAAAAGGAAGTTAGTTTTATATTTACCAAAAAAAAATCCGTGTGCCCTTGGAGGTTAATTGGCTAACAAAAGGACGATTCCTCTGGAACGTTCCCTTCATTGGGCGCGGGAGGGGGGGGGGCTGAAGGGTTCTGGGGACGTGGTGGGAATCCTAATCCACTTTCCTTGCTTCATTTGTACGTTTTTGGCTTTTATTATTTCTATCTTATGGCTTTTTTTATTCTATCCATGTTCTCAGCTAGAGGGATTTATTAATATTCAAATAGCTACTCCCTTTGTTAGCTAAGTAATGAAATAATCTTATGCATTTTCAAAGGTGTTTTTTTTTTATATCTGTAAGAGGGTCAGATTAAAAAAACTCTTCATTAACAAATAAGTTTATTTAACCATCGCTAATGTTTCTGAGCATTACTAGGACTTAAGAAAAATTACAAGAATTATATAAAACATGTTATATGTATACATGATCACTAAAAAAATTCTTGTTTCTTATAGAAAATCGTTATCCCTTTGATCCGTATAAAACCTACACCTCTACAACCAACGAGTTTGTAGATCCAATACATGGTTAAGATACATGATGTAGAGTTTTGCAAGGAAGTGATTTGGCCGAAGTCACACTAAACCGCCAGGATTTCCCAAGTGCCCATTTCACAGAGGCTGGAATAGCCTTAGGAGGTTCTGCAGATCGAAACAGATCCATCTATTGCTTTTAGCTGATTAAATAATTTATCTGCCGCAGCTGAAGTTTAACCCGAGCCGTTTAGCACAGTTATATATTTGTTATATAATATGTATAACATATTAATATATATATTTAAACTTTATGAAGTATTAGTAGTATATTCTTAAACTGTAATAATAATAATAATAATAATTGTATTTCTCTACCTTTATTAAATATAACTACTCAATCAATTTAAGAGTGTATTAACTCTATTATTTACATTTTAATCGAATTGCAGAGATAACATTGATATCTTTCTGAATTGATATTTCATAACAATGGTTAATAATAACCTTGATGAACTAACTGTTTAACACTAATCTTTTATTCGTTTATTTAAATAAAAAATCGTACATGAGATGTTATGCATGTTTTAAGCAATAATATTCCACTCCAATCTATGTCTATCTTTTTATTAATTTTTAACTTTGTTCTGATTTAAACAATCCTGAACTGATTTAAACAAAATAAATCAGGGAACGTTTAGGGGAACAATTAATATTTAAGGAAAACACTAATTATAAGACGTTTAAGATGGTTTAAGATTTAGGCTTGTAATGGCCCTTCTCCCTGAATATATTAAATGGGCTCAAAAAGGTTCGTGGACCGAAAAATAGGAGAAGAAATAAGCCAGTTACAAAAATAAGGGACCCAAAATAAAATATATTTTCTAATTATACATATATATACATACACATGCAATTAATAGTCATAAATCAAATACTTATATAATCTCTGATACAAGCCTGATACAATATGTCTGGAGAGAGAGGTAGTAGGGCACCTGGCTGAGGGCAGAGACGAGAGTGAAGGGATTAAAAAAAACTGTTGTGAGCCAAGTTACCCCCTCCCTACCTCCTCTGACTTCGTCCAACCAATCAAATTTTGATTTATATATAACAAAGCATAAATCCAACATTAAAAACATACGAGATTTAGGTACAATTGCAAATGCTTAATTCTATCTAAATTACATGAAATGAAAACATGGTGTCTAAAGATTATAATACTTCTTAAATAATTCTTTAATAATAATTTATGTGATCACCACAGGCTTCATAGTGTATTGATTTTTTTTTTATTGTTTAGTGTAGTTTTGTATTTTTTGTCCATTTTTCAGATCGATAGTGTCTAGTCAAGATGTTTTATGATCTTCCATTTTTCCAGTTCTAGTTCGTTAGGTTTAATATAAGGGAAGTATATATTATGGTACACTTCAATGAAATAAGTTTTCAAATTCGTATTAAGAGAGAAATATTATCTAACTTTAAAAGAATAAAACTTGGGAAGGCGATTCGCAATTGATCTCAAAGAAATAAAATTGTATTTTTATTTTTTTAAAGAGAAAAGATAGGCCCTCGACCGGGATTTGAACCCGGAACCTTTGTCTCACCGTGACATCGCTCTGCCAATTGAGCTATCAAGGCCCCTCCCAGTCGAGGACTAACCTTCTCTCTTTTAGATCCTAAAGCCACAGTGTACTCCCGCCATTTTTGCGATGAATACACTAGAACGAAGTTCTTTGAACATTAATTTTAATTTAGGATCTTATTGACTTTCGTCATATTATTATTTATAATTTTTTTTATAATTATTGGTCATTTTTTATGAGCTATAAATATTTTTATTTTTTTAAAGAGAAAAGATTTTTTTTAAAAAGAAAAGAAAAGAGAAAAGGTTTTTTTAAAAAGAAAAGAAAAGAGAAAAGGGCCTTGATAGCTCAATTGGCAGAGTGATGTCACGGTGAGACAAAGGTTCCGGGTTCAAATCCCGGTCGAGGGCCTATCTTTTCTCTTTAAAAAAATAAAAATATTTATAACTCATAAAAAATGACCAATAATTATAAAAAAAAAAAAAAAAATTATAAATAAAATTGTAGTTATTTAGTTTAAGAAATCCAGCTAATGTTCTGCATTTGTAAAGAAAATGCGAATGAAAAATGGATTCCTAGGAATACTGCAGTACAAAAGATCTAGTGAAGAACCTTTTTCATGGTTTCATGTTCAAAGTGGCACCGATGCGGGAATCATAACTCCACGTCACAGGTAGCCGGCAGATCATTTGCTAAACTGAAATATCCTTATCTGCTTCACGCGTGTATTTTTTATGTACGTCCTTTCTCCTTCAAGAATGCAATATAACCTTCGTGTCCAGAAATAGTGGGGTGTATTGTGGAAAAGATGAAAGCAGTAAATCTTTGAATTTCCTGATTTAGAAATATTCAATATTTTTTTGGTTGTTCTTATTCTACTCTAATAAATATGTACAGTCATTTCTTATAAAATTCCTGTTTTTACTGATTTTATTCGGATTGTTCATATTTATGATATCAACAGTTTACTTCATATTATTAATCAATACAATTGGAAATCAGAATATTTTTGTTTATCTGCCGTCCAATATATACTTACAACGGGATAATACATACGGGTCTTGTTTTATTCGATTTGTAGACCATAATAAAGGGGAGGAATCTGGATGTTGTGCGTGATCTAGTACAGATCACCTCCTCGCAGAACCGTTGTCCAACAGTACAGTCTCTACTGTATGTACTGAGTCCCAAACCTTTCACGTGTTGTAATGGAACAGGTAAAAAAAAAGACCATTATGCAAGTCTATACCTTTATGATTCTAATCTAGTATATACTTAATTTAATTAATGATTATTTATTTTTATTTTCTAATTAATACTTCATGATATCAGTTGACTAAGAAATAAATGAATGTCTCTGAATACAAAGAATAAAGGAATCTCAGAAAAAATTGAACATTCAATCTACGAGAAAAATAAGATCACCCTATAGGTTAACAATGATCAGTTTTTAATTTTATATATTGCTCCTCATACAAGACTGAAAAGACAAGAAAATGATCGACGTTTTTGCCTACTTCAACATTTACTGGACAAACGTTCAAAGCTCCCAATTAATTACAAACAATTACATGACAGTTATCAGACCTATTTGGACATACGGAGTTAGGCTTTGGGGCTCTACTAAACCATCTAATTCGTTTCCAATCCTTACAATCCAAAATCCTTCGTAAAATCCTCATTGCTCCTTATTATGTCACAAACAAACTCATCCATCATGATCTTAATATCCCATATGTTGCTGATTTGGCCCGAAATAGATACCTATCCTTTTATGAAAAGCTCCACACACTTGAATCCGCTAGTCTCTCAACTTGCTTCCCATACTATTCCTGATAACCTTCCGAGGCGTCTGAAAAGAAGATGGTCTCGAGACTTTCTACTATAGAACTTTATTGGAGTGCTACCGATGAGTAGTTTCTCCACAAGTGTTTTTTGTTTTCATGCCATTTGTTCATATCAGAAAATTTACTTGATGTAATATAATTACTGTTATAAATATCAATAAATTATTCTAAAAAAAATTATATAATGCAAAAGCATAATAATCACATGTTCATGTGTGCGTACATAAATCAATGACTGATTAATAAATAAATCATTTCAATATGGCTTAGTATGGGTATGTTTGAGAAAGAGGACCTGAACTAAAACAAATGCCAATAGCACCACACGCCTTGAGAATATCAAACAAATGCTAATAACAAGGAAAATTAATTTTAAAAAAGGTGGAGGACAGAGGCGTTATGAATTAATTAACAATATTGTAATTCTGGGCTGAACCTGGTGAGAATATAATTAATTTAATAGAACTAATATTTATTTTAAACATTATTAAACATTATTTTAATATTTATTCTTTTGATAAACTTGTTCACCTAGGTTATTTATAAATGTTGGTTGAAGAGAACAAACAGTAAAACTGTAATGGTTTTATTCAAAATATGTGAAATATAAATACATCTGGCCAGACATTAAATTTTAGGTAGGGAGGTTAGAGGGTGGATTCAATGTCGTTATACGAATCCGTCTTGCAAATAAATCCAGCTATTTCGTTTTTAAATTTAAATGCATAACAGTAATAGTTTTTTTCTATTTCTCCCATATGGGTGTTTCTACAAAAAATTGGTAACTCAATGTCATCAGTCAATAAAACGATGTATTATTATATATTATTATAATTTTGTTTGCCTTTTATTTGGTTACCCAATTTCAGCTATTCATTTTTGATACAAAGTTATAAACTTTCACAATATATTCTCAAAAAGTCAGTACTTTGGCGTGTCACAAACTCCAAAGAGCGCAATTATATTACCTTTATTACAATAAAACTTAATATTTCACTATAATCTGTAACGTATTTAACATTATCTCAACTTTCATACGGTCACCTGTGGCTAGTGGTTAGCGTAATAAACTACGAAGCCCAAGGTCGCGGGTTCGTAGCCCGGCAGGTGACCCTAGGGGAGTAAAAAATCCTTAGTTATGCCGCCCTTCGGAAGGGACGTTAAACGGGGGTTAAAAATCCCTATCCTAATTAAACCTGGATAGGCAAAATTTAGAGCTCCCGCTGTAGCATCGCCCGATTAGCCATAGCAGCATAAAGTAACTTTAAATGAACTAACAACAACACAACATTCATTGTTTATTATTCTCACCGTCGTTGTGAAAATAATCAGAAACTTTGTGTTCAGTTTTATTCGTCAGTCCGTTGTGTGTTGTTCGAATTTGAATTTCCCGCTAAATACCGGCGACTCAAATTCAAATCTGCGTTAAATTTCAAGGTCGGTCCTAAAGTTAGCTGCAGATCGCGCCATTGTTCGACCGCCATTACTGTGCCAGTCCTAGAGTTGTGTTTGTCGTTTGAATAAGTGCCGATCCAGACAAAATTTCAGTCCTATAGTGAGTCGCCATTTCCTTGTAAATCTATGTTATATTTTAATTTATACAAAGTTAACTTTGATTTGTTAAAATTTAGCTTCTTGATGCGTAATGTGATTTATTACTGTACAATCACGACTAAGGATAGTAAATAAATTAATCGTCACAAGTTTTTTCATTCTAAAAACCTAATAACAACTTGACTAAAGCGTTGCCCGTCGGATTAAAACATAACTACAAACCATCACCTGGAATACGCAAATAATCGTTTGGTTTTGAGATTAACTGGTGGAGCCTTTCGGAGTTACACGATCAAATCCAACGGTTATGGAAGCCGGATCAGAGCTTGCCGAATCGGATTGCACTCGCCGCAGGAATTCCAATAATTCCATCGTCTCTGGTTTAATCGAGTCTACTCACTCCACTAACCTTTACCTTCCTGCCGATATCAATTCTTATGGAATTTCCAGTTTAATAACTTACACAATGTCATTCCATTTGACATGAAGTTTGGTGCATAAGATGCATCCAATATAATTAAAATGTAACAATATATGTTATTATATAATTTGTTTCAAATTTCTTTTAAGTAAAACACTATCATCAATTATGCCGAGCTCCTCTTTCGTAAACCGGGGTAGTTCAGTTTGTAAAGCACTGGGTTTATGCTCTGAAGGTTCTGGGTTCAAATCCAGCCAAGGATTGTAAATCATTCAATCTTTTAACAGCCACGGATGGACCATGTGCTTCCTGCAGACCCTCCTGAGGAACACCCTTTATAAAATGGTTACTTTGATTGTGGGGAGAATCTGGCGGTTGAGCGGGATGTCGGATAAATCATCTCTCTGTTATGCTAGAAACAGTACACTCTCTAATATGTTCTGAACCCATGCTCCTTCATGCATCGTAGTGTTAATTTTTTCCCTCTTTCGTAAGTTATGTAGTATTACTAATCACATTAACGATACTAGAAATAATAACAGTTTCGAGTTTCATTTATTATAAATATCTAGATTTAGTAAACAGTTATCTTAAGCTTTGAAGTTTTACACTATTTTTTACGTTTTGTAATAAGTGATTGTGTATATATAATAAGTGGATGCTTAAAAAGGAGAAAGAATGGTGAATGTCTGGGAGAGAAAAATTCTGCGGCGGATTTATGGACCTATCTAGGACCAGAAAGCATGTAATAACGAAGAACTCTGGCAACTTTACAGAGAACCAGACTTCTTCATAAAAAGAGCTCGGTTGAAATGGTTGGGCCATATGATAAGGATGGCCGAAACAAGAATGCCCAGAAGACTGTTGTTTGGGAAGCTCGGTGGTAGAAGACCCAAAGGAAGGCCCCGTTCTAGATGGCAAGATGATGTGGAGGCCGATCTTCACCAGCTGGGAATCAGACATTGGAGAAGACTTGCTGGGGACCGAAGTGATTGGCAGGCAGTGGTGGATGAGGCCAAGGTGCTTGTGGGACCGTAGTGCCAGGGAGTGAGTGAGTGAGTGGATGTATAGGTAATTGGTCGAATATTTTTTTACATAATAATATCTCAATATATTTGTGCGTCAATGGTTATAAAGAGATTTAGAGATCTTGTAGATATGAACGTAGTTAAGGAGAGGGATTGCCTTGGCCCTCCACTCTAAATAATCTGTATGAAGAAACTAATAAAAATATGAATGAGAAGTGCAAGAGATTATTGATGGGACCAAGAGATAGAATAGATGGCATAGTCATGGTTTCTGACTCTACTCCTAACCTATTTCTAGTGGAATAGGAAAAAAAAAACTAGGAAGTCAGCGTATGAATATTAATGTAAGAAAAAGTAGGGCACGCTTACAAGTATATCAAGAAGAAGAACAAATTCGCCTTGCCAGCATATATTTATATATTAAGCATAGATAACGCCTAAAGGAATGGAGCTGGAAAAGTATAGTAGATTTTTGGTATTATTTAAGTGATTTCTAAAATGCACAGGAATTAGGTCGGTTTTGAAACCTTTAGGGACGAATTAAATATTTCGCAAAGAAGAATAGGATACCCAAAGAAAAGTCAGGATGATATGGACCGTTTAGAAGAAAGGCCTCGATCGAAAATCCGTGTTTGGCTAAAACTAATAGAAACTGCATTGCAAGAAATGTTTGAATCTCTTGCAGAGATGTTTGAATGTTTAAAATGTTTGAGTCACAAAATGCTTTAAATTAAGGAGACTTCTAAAAATTTAGCTGGATTCTGGTGCTTTTTAGTCTTTTGGTTATCCGATTTTTTGAACGAAAGTTGTATTAGCTGATTCGATACGCAGAAAAACCTCATCGGGAGGAGCGAAATAGGTGTGATTGAAGGAGATTATTCATTAAACAAACAAAATATTAAGTATTGAATGTAAAATAATTACAGAAATATTCTGAGTTTTTTAAAATCATGAAGTGATTTTGATTGATTATCTTCAAAGATTAGGATATATGGGCGATTTCCGTTATAGCTCTAGACTCAGATTTCTTTCAGAAAACATTTAGTGGATGAAATATTTTGTATTTAATTGCGATTATTTTAGGTTAAAATTTATTCAAGGAAACGGAGAAGTGCTTATAGACCCCCAAAATACAGGAAATGTTCCCTTAGCTAAACTGACAAAATATAATAGAAGACAAGGGAAGTTTGAAGACAAAGTAAAGCCAAACTTCCAAATCAAGCCATCCAAATCTCTGAGGGATAAAAGAAAGCCACAGGGCATTCAGAAGTGATTAATTTAATGTATTAAAGAGTCGGGTGAAACAAATGAAAAATTAATTAGAACGTTAATTAATTACAACTCTAATGTCTGTACATTATTGTCTTAGAAAGGCACAGTTGTGAAGCTCAACCTCTACATTTAACATTTATTAAAGATGATGAAATGTTTGACAACATAATTCTTTGTTGCTTCTAAACTCTACATCCCTCTGCTCGTTAGGCCTAAACGTTGACACATTATAAAATGAGTTTATCAGTCCAATTCTTTGATACCGCCCCTTACCATTTTCTACATTTCTCTCGACATTTGGCTTAGACGAGAAAATTTAACCTATCACTGTTAGTTAGATGGTTTAAGAATATCGAATGGTCCTATGATAGAAGGGAGGAAAATACTATCGGATCTGAGTGAGGCTATATATAGATTGGGCTCAACGGCACCTACGTGATAAAAATCCACCGCAAGGAGTTACGTGCCCAGCCGGTTAACACGTCATTAAGAAGCCCCCGTGCATGCTGGTCGATTCTATCGCTACCGTTCGTCCGCTTTGTAAGCCCTAACCTACCGGATTTATAGGAACTAGGGTCAAGGAGTGGTCTTAAATATATTTATTTTAAAAAAAATATGTTCAAGCCTGTAAGGAGGTGAAATATGGTAATAGACATTTATATCAGCAGCCCCGGAGAATAAGTATGTGACCTGAGACCCCTCTTTTAGAAAGGTAAAATAAGAGTTTGTCCGAGTACGCAGTCCTCTGCGTAGGTACCTGGCGATGTCTGGGAAAGAAGGTACAGACAAAGGCAAATGTGGGAAACTTGAGAAAGAAACCCAAAACAACCTCATATCTAAAAAAAAAAAACACTACTATATTCAATTCAATGAAAAAAAAAAAAAAAAGTTGTCAATGACAATAATAACTGCAATCTAATACAAGACTTACAATCTCATCTGGTTAGTGATCGAGTCGTCCCAAAAAAAAAAAATTGTTGATAGGCTCTACCACTAAATTAAACTAATATCTTGATACATCTAGAATCTAGTCAGACTGCAGTAAAAAGAAAGATTCCTACCTTCAGATTTCATCTTTCTTCCGTTCATTTCAAGTTCTTCCGTTCAAGATTTCATCTTCTACCCAGGAATGCCTGCCTTCAAACTCTGATTTATCGGAAAAAATCAACTCATGTATATGTCAATTCGGGTTAGCCTAATAATATTCAGTGCACCTTTGCACCTTTGAGAAGCTGCACTCCTGCGGAACCATTCAACTTATTTATTTATTTATAAAATGAAAAAATGAATATTTTTTCTAAAAACACTAAGAAAGCCGTATGCTTCCATTTCAGAAGTTGCAACGTCTTGGAAATCTGCACCTGGGAACTGATTGAGTTGCAACGTCTCGATCACTGACCCTTTTCTTAATAATATAATTCCTATTAAATTGAATAGTAGTTTTGTAGAATTTTGTCCTAAATGAGTTTATTGTTACTTATGGAATGTGTTATTCTCGTATTTTATATGTAGCTAAGTCCGGCATTGGACTTGAAATTGAGCTACTGCTTAGGTTATAACTCCATTTAAAACCAAAAACTATGAGAATGACACGAGTCCGCTTCCCTCAATAAGTCATAATCAGGTGGTTCTCCTAGTATAAAATAATGCTAACCACGTTCTAATCACCAGTGCTAGACTCAAGATCAAACGTAAGGAGTAATATGAAAAAGCTTATTTAAAACAGATTAGGTTATCGCAGAAATCTTACAAAACATAAAGTTAAATATTTCGTTCCTATTATATCACTAGCTTATGCCCACGGCTTCACTCGCGTGGAATTTGGTCTGCCATATAAAGTTTCGTGAAAGATCATTTTAAAGAAATAATTTAATTATTTTTTTAAAATAAGTTACTCGTACATCCAAAATTTCGCATGTCTAACTTCATAACTGACGGATTCTATACAACCTTTGAACCCATATTATATTAAAGGGGAAACCCTTGGGGTGGAATTATACAAATTTATTTTTTAAACTATACAAAGAACCTGTCTACAAATTTCAAGATGCTAAGTTCCTGATTTGCCTTTAATTATGTACTATAACGGGGGGAGTGCATATGCTCTCTTGCCCCCACATAAATCTGCCCTTGCTGTAGCCTATAACCTATTTTACTCAATAAGTTTCATCCAAATCCGTTCAGTAGTTTTGGCGTGAATGAGTAACAAACATAAATACAAACATTCGCATTTATAATATTAGTAGGATATCAAAGCAATAGTTTCACTCATGTTCTTTATGTTATTTTAACCACTATTATCATGTGATTTGCCTTTAATTATGTACTATAATGGATTCTCCACAGTACCTACCAACTGTCGGAGGGGGGGGCGTGCTCACGTGCCCTCCCTAAATCCGCGCTTACTATAGCCTATGTGTTATTCTGATGTATAACCTATATTACTGTAAAGTTTCATCCAAATCCGTTCAGTAATTTTTGCGTGAAAGAGAGACAAACATACAAACTTTCGCATTTATAACATTAGTAGGATTAGATCCTGCAATCATGTTCCATCGACCAATCAGTGTTCTTGATATTTTCATGATGCTTTTCTCACAGATTTTATTGCTTCATCTAGAAAGATGACTAAGAATAGGTCTTAGACCTGCTCCCCGTTGATCTCCTTTTTATAATGTGGCACGCATTGCCTTTGTACCATTAATTCTTAGAATAAGTATTGTTAAACGACTGGTACTGAGAACCTAAAATGTAAAAAAAATAAATTTGAAGGATCGGCTCAATCATTTAACTAAACATCTGTGATTTAGGTTATTTTATGATGTTCAAAACGGGTACCATTTTAATAACGATTCGCTGACTTGGATTTTTATTAATACCAAAAAGATTTAGTCGTCATAGTGCCAACTGAAAATTTAATTTTATTGTATCGATTCTCCGCATTTTCACAACTTTTTTGAAAAAGTTGTGTCGATTTTTACGAAATACGTAAAATCAGTTTTATAACTAAATGGTAACTATCTGCTTTGCTTTTTAAAAATAAGTAACTTTACTTTTGCTTGTTTTATATAAAAATCTATATATCCTGGTCAGTTCTAATATAAATGCTTATGATATCGTATCAGATGATATCCATAGATAAATATGATAAAAAAATGAAGAAGAAAAATAAAAAAAAATAAGAAAGAAAAAGAAGTATATATAAAAAAGATGAAAAAATAAAATAAAATCTAAAAAATGTTTCTAAATAACAGTAGTGATATTTATTTAGTAATAAGTAATAAAATGACATTGAAAAGGTTTGTGCAATGATATTTTAAGTTAGAAAATGTGCTATCTGACAAATAAAGTCGTTGAAGTTAATGGAGAGTTACTAAAAACAAAATAAGAACACGCATAAACGTGGTAAAAACGTTAATAGAAACCAAACATATACTTTTAAAATTGATTTTCTCTAATTCGATAAGGGGTTATAAGTCCAAGTTCTCTGATGCGCACTGGAGATTTGTTTTAATTAATACATATAATGACTTATAAATTAAAGATTGAAATTGACCTGTAAAACATTATCTCAGAAAAAAGCTCTATTTTGTAGTATTACTATGTTTTTTAAAAGTATAAAGTCAATATCTCTATTCGAATTCGAATAGAATTATATCTATCGAATTTTGGACATTAAAAAAAAGCAATTTATTCTTTATTCTTTAATATTTATAGTAGTAGCACAGACAAAAAAATTTGTTTTATTTTCAATCAAATTTATCCTAGCAGAAATAATTCAGTTCCGTTTCGAAAGGAGAAACAATTCAATGGAACTGAAATTAGAAACCCCGTGATGAAATTTTATTTTCTAAAATACTCGTTTTAGCCTCCCTCGAAATAAAAAAAAAAAGGAAAAAAGGCTTGTTTATTGCTATTTCAAAAACTTGATCTAGTTCATCTCTTTCGTTTGCAAATATTTATCTTTTACTTTATTTTCCAAATAGAAATTAAAAATACATCGATGCGAAAACCTGCGAATGATTACAGTTTTATCCCCAATTAGCATTCTTTTTTAAAAATTTTATTAATTATTATTTTTGACAATGGCCGAAGATTAGAGGTGTAAATTTTCAATGTTTATACTAGTTAAAATGCTTTGTGAGGAGAAAAAATATATTAGAAAAGGGGGAAGAGATAGAAATGATACCTGAGACCTTACTATGGCATTTGGACCGCAGTTAACATAACTCGAGACGATCCGTGGAAAATGGCTGCCACGCTGAAGCCAGGATTTCACTTGCCGCAGGAATGCCAAGAACTCCAACTCTTAACTGAAACAAGGCCACCTTCACTCCACCACCTTCACTCCATATCAGTTCTTTCAGAATTTCCATCATATTTTTAACCTTATGAATTATTCAATACTATTCGTTCCAAAGTTATAGTTGGTGAGTATAATGTATTCAACAAAGTAAAATGTTTCTATATCTATTTCAATTATCATAAAATATTTGCAAACTTTTTTTTTTTTCAAAATCAGGAAAATCATAATGAACAACTTTTTCTGTTTTGAACAATAATTCAGAATTTACCGTACCGAAAGTATTTTTTTCCAAAGGTGTTGTATCCCAGTTTTTTCATTATCGATTTCGCACACAAATAATTTATATATTTAAAACAAAAATTACATTTTTAATCTTAGAAAATATGATTGAGCTAATGAAATATGTTAATCGTAAGAGTTAAAGAATTATTTTTTATAGAATAATTGGCTAGTATTATAGTATACATATATAAATAATTACAACAGATAAGGGAATTTCAATGTTTGAGGTTTCCAAACCATGGGTTGAGATTCAACAAGTAGACTAAACCCTCAAAACGTAACTGTTATGAGCAATAGTATAATCTGAGCGCCGTACCGCTTGGATGCTATAACAATACAACAAAAAAAATAACAACCTTGTTCAGTTTATTTGTTAATTATAAATAAAGATATTCTTTTTTTTAGAAGAACATTAAATCCAAACATTTTTTTAAAGTATGAAATCATTCGAGTGAATCCCGATTATTCATATCATTAATAAATAAAGTGCAATGGTAAAGTTGTTTTTGGTTATGATATGCTTTTACATTTTTTAATTATTATTATTTAGTTTCTTTAATTAACCCCTTAACGCACAGTTTTTTTGAAAAAAAACGGCCAAAAAAAATCAATTTTTTTTTAATGTAAAAAAACAAACTTTAGAACATTGTTTTGGCAAAAAAATAAAAAAAATTCAAAATTAATCAAAATTCCGAAGAGCCGCTTTCCGACAAATTTGCGTATTCATATTCAGATTCTGAATCGCTCATTTTTCAATATATACTTTACTAAAATATAATATAAAATAAAATATAATAAAATATAATAATAATAATAATAATAATAATAATAATTTGAAAATGAAAAAAACATACCAATTGTATAAATATCCAATATACCCAATTTTATTTTCTGTAATCACAAAATAAACTGACTGTCTATAAAGATACACTTATCTTTGCAAGTTTACAACTCTTAGGTAACTATTGAACTAAACTATAAAACAACAGAAACAAGTGTTTGATATTTCACGTCTAAATAGTAAAATAAAAGATACAATGGCCTTTATATAAATTCACGAAAATACTACGACGGATCGCAGTCAGTCGTCACGAGTACAGAAATGCAAGAATGCTAGGTATTATGAAGGTATTATAGCTTACAATCCTATGTAAATGATAAATATCAATAACACGATTCTTTTTCTTAGCTTTCACATTGTTATTTTCAATTCTCGAATATATTCGAGTGTGAAAAATTATAGCAGCATCAAATACAACGCCGCTCGAATTAACTCGAGCGTGCAAGTTAAGAGGTTAAATTAGATTAATATTTCGAGACTAAATTTAGTACTAACTAATATCATGTTTTAAATTTCATAATTGCTAAACTAAACATTTTTGATTTTTTTTTATTAAGGTGTTTTAGGAGGATACAAATAATAATATTTATATATGAGTTGAAAATGGTTGACTGGATGATCTTATGTAAAGGAGATGGTTGGGGGGTGCAGTCAATAAGAACACCGAATAAGTGAAATACTTATATTATGTGCCGACGTTTCGACCTACAGTGTAGGTCATCTTCAGGGCTAACAGAGAAACAAACAGAACAAAAATGTAAAAACATCAAAGTTATATCAAACAGTAACAATACTAGTGACAAATAATGTAGAAAAATACAAAGTGGCAGATATGAAAATAGAAGATAAAGAATATTAAAAAGGAGTCAGATTATAATAAAATAAAGATATAGACAGATTTAAAAATTACTGATAATGAAAAGGCATTAAACTAGTGGTAGATATAATAAAAATCAGATAAAGACAAATATAACAAAATTATTGAAATAGTGACAGATATAATTATAGAAAATGTGATAGAATATAATAAAATTAAGATAAAGACAGATATAACAAAGATATTGATAATGGAAAGAAAATGAAAATAATGGCAGATATAATAAAGTAAGACAGATTTAATAAAATTAAAGAAAATGAGCAGAAATGATAAATAATAAATAACGCATATAAAATAAAAATAGAAAATAAATGTACAGAATGGATAGTACAGTACAATATAATAATATAAAGAAAAATCAAAAGGAGGAGTTAAACAAAAGAACAAAACGAGGATATTTACATATAAAGAAAGGTTGGAATATGAATAATACAGAAAAACTAGTAAAATAAAGATGTAAAATGTATGATAACGGACTTAATGATGTTACCAAATTACAGAAAAGTATGGAAATATATGTACAATAACAACTGTGAGTAATAGAAAAACTATTGTACAATAACACCAGTGTACAATGACTGTTTTGAAAATATAGTAGATAGGAATAGAATATGAAAAGATAAAATAGGTGAAAACGCTAGTACAGTAACAATAGTTTACAATGTATGTATGAAAAAATTAGATGGGATTAATGAATTAGAAAAATAAAATAGGTGTATAAAAATATGAACACATGATTACCAACATATGATGGATGCCAAAATGATAAGGGGAAAAAATAAGAAAATTAAAAATGTAGAAAGGATAAAGAGAAAAGTTTAAAATAAATAAAAAGAAGAGATGAAGAGGAGACCTACCGAATGATGGGAAGCGTGACCGTTACAGATCGCGGCTAGAGTGTACTGTGCCAATTTGACCGTTGAGAACGAGGGGAGAGATGGGGGCGGAATCTGGTGGCCGGAAAGTTAACTATAGAAGGTAACTATACTGGAGTATAGGAAAAAAGGATAAAAAATATAAATAAAATTAAAACAATGAAAGAAATGTCGATAGAGTGATAAAAAAGAAAACATCAAAGTCGGAGTGACGGGAAATTATCGGATTCCAGCAAAAGAACGTTAAGACCGGGGGAAGAGATAGGGGCGAAATCTAGTGGCCAAAAATTAACTATAGAAGGTAACCATGCTGGAGATTAGGAAAAGATGGGGAAAGGGAGTAGATGGATAAAAATTAATATGAATACATATTTTTATATAATATGAATACAATAAAAATAAAAAAATTGAAACAATGAAAGAGATGTAAACCGAGTGATAACAAAAGAAACATAAATGACGTAGAAACGGAATTTAAGGTCTTTTGAGTAAATTAAAAATTTGGGAGTAGGTAGAGGAAAGGTGATGAGAGTCAGACTTAAGATTGATAGAGGAGGAATCTAAATTTATGTGGATGGTTTCAGAGAGGATGCGTTTGTCATGGTTATGCGCTGTAGCTAGGATAGACGTATTTTCAAAATAAGGTGTGGTTTAAAGAAATGGCATGTTCGGAAAGTTTAGAGGAGGTGAGGTTATGGGAGGAAATGGCATATTTGTGTTGAGAAATACGGTCTTTAAGGAAGTTTTTGGTTTCACCTATATAGGAAGAGTTGCAATTAGTAGAAGAACAAGGTATCCGATAAACGACATGGGAACGAAGCTTGAAGGGAATAGGATCTTTGATACGGGTATAGATATGGGAAAGTTTGTTATGGGATTTGAAGGCAATACGTAAATTGGGGATAACGGAACGTAAGTATTCTTTCACCCCCATCCCTAATAATGTTATCAATATTCTATCCTTAGGACCAAATTTTTCTGCACCCTCCTCCTCCTTCAAAAAAATTATACCCGACTTATTGACTGACTTAGAATACATCCATAATGACCCCCTCCTCAACCATTCACATGTTCAACCAGATCTTTCACGCGTCTCTGTAGATAATATTATTTCCAACTTCCTTCAACACCCTCATTCCACCCCTTCTAATTTCTCCCCGCAATTTTTCAAAGACCTTGCTTCCACTCGTTCTTTTCTTCAATCTCATGCTGACTTAATTATAACCAAAGCTGACAAAGGTAACTCTACTGTAATTATGGACCTTTCTGATTATAACCTCAAAATTAATTCCCTTCTTTCTGATACTTCCACCTATAAACCCATACCTCGTGATCCTACTACATCTCTCCAAAAACAATTCAACCTCCACTTAAAAAGCCTTGTCAATTCTAAATTAATTACTTATCCCGTTTACAGAAACCTCATTTCCTATAACTCCTTAGCCCCATGTTTTTATGGTCTTCCCAAAATCCACAAACCCAACAACCCCCTCCGTCCGATTACAGCCAACGTCAATTCACCATCTACAAAACTTAGCAAATTCTTACTTTCATCCTTACAAGCCCTCAGCCGTAATAACCCATACGATATCCATAACTCCTTTCACCTACGCGATCTTTTAACATCCCTCACCATCCCTGATCATTACATCCTCACTTCCTTCGATGTCGAAAGTCTTTTCACCAACATTCCCTTAGACAAAGCTCTTGACATAATAGATAACCACTGGCCACTAATAGAACCCCATACATCTCTTAACCGGTCCTCATTCCTTCAATCATTAAAACTTTGCTGTGAATCTGGCTACCTTACCTTCCATGGACAGTTCTATTCCCAAATTTCTGGACTTGCCATGGGAAATCCCCTTGCTCCTGACCTCTCTAATATTGTTCTTAATGACCTTCTAGACTCCATTCTTCCACAGTTCCGCGACGATATTTGTTTCATCAAAAAATATGTAGACGACCTCCTCCTTATCATCAATCCCAACATCATTACTGATTTATTATCTTCCCTCAATTCATACCATCCCCGCCTCCATTTCACCGTTGAAGTCGAATCCAATAAGTCACTACCTTTCCTTGACCTCCTTATCATTAAAAATTCTGACCACACCTTATCCACCGATTGGTATACAAAACCCACTTACTCCGGCCGACTTCTTAATTATTACTCCCAACATCCACACCACCTTAAAATTAACGTCGCTAAAAATATTATTCACCGTGGCCTATCCCTCTCTGACTCCTGCTTCCATACAACCAACACCCTCCGTATCAAAGAAATCCTTTTTAAAAACAATTTCCCTCCCTATATTGTTAATAAACTCATCCATGACTACCATAACCCCCCCACCCTCACTCGATCACCACATCCACCATCTATCCCTATATACAGATCCTTGCCATATATACCCACCCTCTCTAATTGCATTCAAAAATACTTACGTTCCGTTATCCCCAATTTACGTATTGCCTTCAAATCCCATAACAAACTTTCCCAAATCTATACCCGTATCAAAGATCCTATTCCCTTCAAGCTTCGTTCCCATGTCGTTTATCGGATACCTTGTTCTTCTACTAATTGCAACTCTTCCTATATAGGTGAAACCAAAAACTTCCTTAAAGACCGTATTTCTCAACACAAATATGCCATTTCCTCCCATAACCTCACCTCCTCTAAACTTTCCGAACATGCCATTTCTTTAAACCACACCTTTGATTTTGAAAATACCTCTATCCTAGCTACAGCGCATAACCATGACAAACGCATCCTCTCTGAAACCATCCACATAAATTTAGATTCCTCCTCTATCAATCTTAAGTCTGACTCTCATCACCTTTCCTCTACCTACTCCCAAATTTTTAATTTACTCAAAAGACCTTAAATTCCGTTTCTACGTCATTTATGTTTCTTTTGTTATCACTCGGTTTACATCTCTTTCATTGTTTCAATTTTTTTATTTTTATTGTATTCATATTATATAAAAATATGTATTCATATTAATTTTTATCCATCTACTCCCTTTCCTCATCTTTTCCTAATCTCCAGCATGGTTACCTTCTATAGTTAATTTTTGGCCACTAGATTTCGCCCCTATCTCTTCCCCCGGTCTTAACGTTCTTTTGCTGGAATCCGATAATTTCCCGTCACTCCGACTTTGATGTTTTCTTCTTTATCACTCTATCGACATTTCTTTCATTGTTTTAATTTTATTTATATTTTTTATCCTTTTTTCCTATACTCCAGTATAGTTACCTTCTATAGTTAACTTTCCGGCCACCAGATTCCGCCCCCATCTCTCCCCTCGTTCTAAACGGTCAAATTGGCACAGTACACTCTAGCCGCGATCTGTAACGGTCACGCTTCCCATCATTCGGTAGGTCTCCTCTTCATCTCTTCTTTTTATTTATTTTAAACTTTTCTCTTTATCCTTTCTACATTTTTAATTTTCTTATTTTTTCCCCTTATCATTTTGGCATCCATC
Source organism: Arma custos (assembly GCA_037127475.1). Taxonomy (NCBI): domain Eukaryota; kingdom Metazoa; phylum Arthropoda; class Insecta; order Hemiptera; family Pentatomidae; genus Arma; species Arma custos. The sequence goes on from CM073763.1 coordinate 9,258,629, forward strand.
ATATGTTGGTAATCATGTGTTCATATTTTTATACACCTATTTTATTTTTCTAATTCATTAATCCCATCTAATTTTTTCATACATACATTGTAAACTATTGTTACTGTACTAGCGTTTTCACCTATTTTATCTTTTCATATTCTATTCCTATCTACTATATTTTCAAAACAGTCATTGTACACTGGTGTTATTGTACAATAGTTTTTCTATTACTCACAGTTGTTATTGTACATATATTTCCATACTTTTCTGTAATTTGGTAACATCATTAAGTCCGTTATCATACATTTTACATCTTTATTTTACTAGTTTTTCTGTATTATACATATTCCAACCTTTCTTTATATGTAAATATCCTCGTTTTGTTCTTTTGTTTAACTCCTCCTTTTGATTTTTCTTTATATTATTATATTGTACTGTACTATCCATTCTGTACATTTATTTTCTATTTTTATTTTATATGCGTTATTTATTATTTATCATTTCTGCTCATTTTCTTTAATTTTATTAAATGTGTCTTACTTTATTATATCTGCCATTATTTTCATTTTCTTTCTTCTTAATAATTATATCTGTCACTATTTCAATAATTTTGTTATATTTGTCTTTATCTGATTTTTATTATATCTACCACTAGTTTAATGCCTTTTCATTATCAGTAATTTTTAAATCTGTCTATATCTTTATTTTATTATAATCTGACTCCTTTTTAATATTCTTTATCTTCTATTTTCATATCTGCCACTTTGTATTTTTCTACATTATTTGTCACTAGTATTGTTACTGTACAACTTTGATGTTTTTACATTTTTGTTCTGTTTGTTTCTCTGTTAGCCCTGAAGATGACCTACACTGTAGGTCGAAACGTCGGCACATAATATAAGTATTTCACTTATTCGGTGTTCTTATTGACTGCACCCCCCAACCATCTCCTTTACATAATAATATTTATAATTTTTTTAAATATCATAATATTTTATACCATATTTTTTATAAGATAATATTTATAATGATAATAATACATTTTGCTTAAAAATCGTACACAAGTATATAGTAAGTTGTCGTAAAATCACTTATCATAGAACAATCGCTATCGCATAAATGAATAAATAGACGTCTAATATTGTCAATATTATTCATAAATATTAATGCTTTCCTTCTCCAACCATCGACAGAGGGAATAGAGGACATAACCGGTGGATCTCAATAGGAGGGTCCCTATTGATGTCTATGTCACTCGCACTACCTCTGTGAAAACAAGTATTTTAGGAAAATTGGACCATTTCATTTTTATTTCATAGAGAGAATTCTTGAGGTCGTGAACGTATATTGTTATGCAGTAATAATTAGTTTGACTATTTTGGTTGATGAATATTATTTTGTGAATAATTAAACATGAATTTCATCTGGCTTTCATAAAATTAAAAATGTTAATCAAGTATCTCACACCCCCGTCAATCACCCTCCCTCTCTCAACCTCCCTCCCTTGCCCCCTCTCCCTCTCGCTCTCTCTCTCTCTCTCACTCACTCTCACTTTTTCACTCTCTCTGCATTTGAAAATATGTTATATATATATATATATATAAAATTGATCTTTATATATAATATTAATTTAAATAATATTTAATTTAATATTCAATTAAGTCATTGAAATCCTCCTAAGCGGTTGAACCTATATTGATGACTTTTTTGTGGATGTTCAAGTAGGTTCAAGAATGGTTTGGATTCACAATTCGATCCGATAGACATTATTTTTTTAATTAGTTATTAAGTTATTTTTAATTGTTAATATCCTTATGTGTTTAATTTATATCGAATCCGGCAATCACGGTATGAAATTTTTCAAAGATCATCCATTTCCGCCGATTCCGTCATAGCTTAGGGTTATTGTAAAATATAAATTATTAAAACTATTAATCAATTGAATATAATACATTGTAGTTTAATTAACGCATGAAGTGTTACGCAATGTTATTAAAAATTATATGCTGTGCAAATTTGTAAATCACCATATTGAGGAGAGTATTTCATATGATTTTCCCTTAAATTTCAATGATGCTTACATGTGTATTAAGCAAACATAGTGGTGCCAGATAACTATATTTTATAGATAAACTTTCATCAAAACGGTCTAAGTAATTAGATTATATTTAAAAAATGTTATAATTTTCTTATGATAACGTCTGTCGGTTCAGCTAGTAACATCTTAATTTTTTTCTTAATTACGTAATTATTAGATAATAAAGAAATTAAAAAACAGAAGGACCAATTGTTAGTTATAGGCGGAATACCTATTAAATGAAGAATTATATTCTTCACACGAAACAAGGTTTTTTATTCTCCTTTATTTACTAACTTTATTTTTAGCAAACTCGGTATCTTTCAAGACTTAAACTTCTTGAACCGGTGGAATTAGATGTAGCATCCTATTTCTTTAGCTTTCTTTAACTTATTTTTTTATCTTTGAAACTTGTCTTGAAACTTTTTTTTTTTGTTACTTTCTTTACTTCCTTTTCTAGGAAGATATTGTAATTGGGCCAAACATAATATTTACATCTCAGTAAAATTAAAAAAAAAAAGAAGTTCCCGGGCAGTGCCTGTCTATTTCTTGATGGGTAGGGTTTTGTTGTCTTTCTTTTGTTCTTTTTTGTTGAGTTCGACTTCACTTTCTATCTCCTCTCATTAGTGCATTATTTTTTTTAAATATTGTAAGCTTATCAATATATCATATATAGTATTATAAATATTATATGGGCACTACAACCCGTGTGCTAGCTCTTGCCTCTTTTTTTTTACCATAATCAATGTGGCAATGTAATCCTCCAGAAAAATAATACTACATTTTACGAAAAATTAAAATAACTAAATATACTATTATTTGCTTATTTGGGTTATAGTCTTTTCGATTAACATTAAAATAATACATCTCCTGGAATATTTTATATAGTGTTACTTAAATGAGGATATATGCAATGACTACTTATATGTTTAGAGAATTTTGATAGAACTGGTTTTGATTACTATTTTGCCCATGTTTGCTAGGTATTTCAAACTGGCTGATAAATGCAATTAGTCAAATTTTAGGTAATGTGCCAGTTTGATAATTTGTAGGTCGACTTTGAAATTTGACAGTAAGTCAATGTACTATTAATTTAACTTGTTCGGTACTTGGTTTTTAATTTTATATTCATGGATTCACAATACCTCCTGCTTTTCTATATGTGACCAACATATATATTGAATATAAATAGCTCCCGGAAATAAGAGAGGAAATAAAAGAAAGAACTGGATAGAAATTCGGAGAATGTGTTTCAAGGAAGCAAGTAATGTGGACTGGAGGCTGTAAAGGAGAACATAAATAACTTAACCAATACAGCTACGACGATTTCCCTCAGATTTTTCGATTTCTAGAAAATTCATTTCTAGGAAAAGCCCTATAAGAAGCCAGCTCACTATTACTGCCATCACTTTTTGGTCGTTCCGTGAAATAAACCGGACTTCTTGAATTGCAAGACATATTTAATGAAAATATTACATTTAAACGTATATATAATTATATAATATGTATTCATATTTAAAATATATATTCGTCGTAAATGTATTATATATCCATGGTGACCGGTGACAGGCAAAACTTATTTCTTATAAAGGTTTGTTTTTTATTATTGTAATAATTCTTCCTTCTGATGTAACATATTTAACATAACTTAATGTAAAATATTACACTAGGAAAAATAAATAGGATCATTTTATTTTAATATTATGCATTTTTATTGATAAACCACTGGATAAATATTTTTCGAAGATACATTATTTATAATATAAATTCACAGGTCGAAGGTATGTATTTATTGCAGCATTTTTAAAACTAAATATTATTAAAATTGTGTAGGACTATGATTTGGACCTGAAAAAATGTACCACAACAATCCATGAAGGGTCAATAGGTGGTAGAAAATGTACTGTTTCTTGAACAATAGTTGGGCGTGGAGTTGATTAATTATGGATCACGCTCAACCACCAGACTTTTTTCCTATTTTGGGTACCTTCTTTAAAGGTCCTGGCTGAGCCTCAGGAGGGTCCCAGATCCCATAGGAACCATCCCCATATATATGTGTGTGTGTGTGTACACAAGTATTTTTATGTCTAGTAATGTTGAAAGGATAATGCGAATAATACTGGAATGGAAGGGGTTTAAAAACAATTCTTGTAAAAGTTACAGGATTTAACCGAGCTGTTTGATTCTCGTCCTATATTACAGTCTAGGTAAGTTAGAAAATATTGTAGATATTTTACTACTACTACACCGCTAATGTAAACTTTCAAACCAACAAGGCATAGTTCAAAGAACATTTCTTGGAACAAGGTTTTGAATCAGGTATTTTTAGTGAAGGATATCGATGATTAAGGAATATACCTCCTATCTTATTTAAGGTACAATAAATATTTTTTAAAAAACCTGTACCAAAACAACCCGTGAAGGGTCTGGGGTTCGGTACATGGTAGAGACTGTACTGTTTCATGGTTGTGCAGGAGGTGATTTGTCCTAGATGACGCCCAACTGCCAGATTTTCGCCCCCTTTATTTTGGATTCCCACTTTTTAGAGACTGGGTGAGCCCCCGGAGGATCCAAGATCCCGCCACCTCCTGCTGCTAATAGATTAAATAAAATTTTGCCAGCAGCGGGATTTGAACCCTAATACAGAACCTTCGGTGTGGCAACTCAGCACTCTACTACCATGCCACTCCGCATTAAATACAATAAATATGTTAATAAAAAATTGAATACAATTTCACACATGTATATTATTCATATAGGATAGTTGATTGCATAGCTATGCTGCTAGAAATCAGTTAGAGGAAGACTGGGCCTAAGCTGGAGAAGGCTAGATCGCCTGAGGCTGACTGCTCGGGATCGCTATCACGCAATACTCCCATTCGTCTTTCGCCTTCTCTTCTCCTCTTACCAGCTTCTCCTTAATTGGCTGCTTTATTTTAGTTTTTGTTCCACGATCCACATCCTTGTGGCACAAGCCACTCTGCGCAGGAAGAAATAGGAAATAGCTGTTCCGAAAGTCCCAAAGTACAATAGGAAGTATTGTATGCAACTAGCTGCCAGTGAGATTTGGTTTAAATTTTCAAAATGTAATATTTAACTTAACTATATGTATGGTTGATGTATTTATGCGGAGTGGGATAGGGCGGTGAGTCGCTGTGCCGAAGGTTAAAATCCGGATGAAGTATACAAACTATTTAATTATCAACCAATACGGATGGCCTTAGTGGGATCTGGAACTTCCTGGGACTTAACCATCCTCTGAAAAGTGGGTACCCTGGTTTATGGAAAAAGCCTAGAGGTTAAGGGTGATCTCGTACAAATCACCTACCTTCAGTACCGTTATGTTCCAAACAATTTTCAGTCCGTAGCAATTGCGTTATTATCTGCCAAAAAAATTAACTTATGTTTCCTGGATCCATGTTGATTAAGTAATAATCTATAGGGTAAATAAATTTTATTTTATAGTTCGATTTCAGAGTTTAAAACATGATTATTAATTACATATTAATCCAAATGACCTAACAATCTTCACATAATCTTTAGAAATGTCTTGATTGGTACAAATTTTATAAAATAAGACGGTACAGTAATTATTAACGCCCCTTTTTCCTTATCGGCCCCCGGACGGAGCTGAAATCGAAATAAAAGGTTGCTATTGTTATCGATTGCGACCGCTTATGTAGAACCTTCGGAGGGAAGAGAAGAGGTAAAGTCCCTAGAACTAAGGCCGCTCTGTTATCTGAGGACTTAGCTGGAAGCTCGATTGGAAGGACTTAGGATCTGGGCTTCGTCCTCCATCTGCGGCTATCTCTTGTCGCCGATTTTTCCTTCCTTCCTTCGCTTTGTCAATAGCTTCAGCACAATCCCTTGGAAAAACTGTCTAAATGGTTCTAACATTTTAGATATAGTGTGCATCATAAATTAAATTTACATTAAAAAATATCGAAAGTAGGAAACAACTATTTATTAACTATAATTAATAGGGTCACATGCGTTCTAGTAATTATCATAACAATCTATGTTGCCCAAGATGGCTGGTTCGCTGTACTGCAAGTGGCCCCAATATTTTTTAAAATGAGTAAAAAATACTTATATATATATATATATATATATATATATATATATATATATATGGGGAAGAATGTTCATTGAGCAATACTTTAATTGGGATCTGATTGACGTACGTCAATTTTATATTATATATACACACACACATATATATATATATATATATATATATATATATATATATATATATATATATATATATATTACATAAAAAATAAATAAATTGAAAATATTTTATATTTGAGCCGTTTATTTTGAAAGTGACCTAACTCCGTTTTTAAAATTTTTGCCTAACTCCATTCTTGATAAGAAAACATACATTATTCACTTAATAATTGTTAACATTTTAATTGGAACCATAAATTTAACAGCCTTAGATACACTTAAGCAGTATGACTCATTAGTATCCTATACGTATATTTTTAAATTCATCGAAACGCAAACCCTTAAATATTTGAAGATAAATGGAGTTAGGTCACTTTCAAAATAAACGGCTCATTTATTGATTGTGGTTAATATTATGTGTTACGCGGATAAAAACTATGTATAAAACGCTATAAAAACTATTAAAATAGTTATTTATTGTTAAAAACTATTAAATGTCATAAAAAAGATAAATTTATGACATTTAAATTTTAACTATTATTATCAGACCCTATCGAAATGTGAGTCGTTGCAGAAATTCCAAAAGCTTAATTAGAATAAGTGATACCTCCGATCATAGCCATGCCGGGAAATCAATTATCTTATTTAATTAATTGATTGTAAATTAAAAAAACATAGTTATTTTGAGTAGATGTTATTTATTGTACTGTAATAGAATATTAGAGTGCAGAATATAATAGTGCAACAGTTTTCAGTTTGAAGCATGTTTCAATCATCATTGAGACTGATCCAACAGACAACAAAACTTCTAGTGTTTAAATTGTCATTTTCGCCGTTTAATGTACCATTTCTTTGTTTCCACTCAAACTCACAAGTTTCAAACCTAGCTTCCTCTTCGATTCCCGAGTATATTTTAGCTCAAGCGATTAATAAATAAAACAATAATAAGAAAATAAACTCACTTCTTAGAATATGTGAAATATTAATAACTCCTGGTTTTACTTATATAAAATTTATTTAAAATAATACTCGCCGATTCAGGCTATTTAAACATTTACTGGACAAACGCTTTAAGCTTCGAATTTATTATATAATGCTCATGTACATAACTATTAGATGACCTATTTGGACTTACAGTGCTACTAAGCTATCGAATTCCTCTCGTATACAGTCCATATAACCAAAAATCCTCAATGCTCCTTACTTAGTTACCTATAAAATTATCCTTAATGATCTTGTCCTATTTCTTGCTAATTTGATCAGAACCCGATATCAGTTTTTCATGACAAACTTTGCTCACTCCAACCACTAGTTTCAAACCTAGCTGCAATTTCAATCCCTGATAATCCTCCGAGGCGCCTGAAGATGACCTCGTGACCAAATAAGTTGAATTTTTTGGAGTGTAGGTTGTTTCTCTACTCTCCTTGATCCACGACATTAAGTTTGATTAATTATGTTTTAGTCATCACAAAGACAGATCCTTCAGAAAAAAAATGCTTCCTGTTTTCAATTTTTATTCTTACCGTTGCAGGCTACTCTAATATTTTCTAGAAAAAGCTCTAAGCTACCCATTAATTAACAAAAAAACGTATAATTAATTAACAAAGAAACGTTGGCTAACAATAAATATCATCTGAAATTACTTGAGAATTTCATTCAGTGACCTCTACCCGGACCAATTTCTTCAACATAAATTATCATAGGTCAACAATTATTATCAATAAAAAAACGTATAGCTATGACTTATTAGAACTGTTTGGACTTACAGATCTAGAGCTTTAGGGTGAATTCCTCTCCTTTCCAATCCTTACTTTTTATGCATTAAATCATCCATAATTACCCTTTTGTTGCTGATTTGACCTAAAACCAATATCTTCTTAGTTTATTTGTTATTGGAATAACTGGATTGTTTCTCGGCTTGCCTTGATTGATGACATTATGCTTCATTCATGATGTTTTAGTCCTCACAGAGACAGATACATCAGAAAAAGCTTCCTATTTTCAAATTTTCATTCTCGTCGGGTACTTCAACAATTTCTAGAAAAATGCTCTAAATTATTTAAAGCTCCCAATTAGATAACAAAGACGTACACACGATGAATATGAGACGTGAATATAAGAAGTGCTGCCAGTGGGTTGTTTCTCTACTTATATTGATATTTACTTGTTTTATTGTTATAATATAGTTATAAACTATAATAAATAAATTAAAAAGAATTATTTTCTGTTTGCAGATGGACGCAATGGGGTGAGATGGGGGTCGGCGAGGTGGGTATGAACAGGTCCGCCTGCTCGGCCCTCCTCCAGTCTGTGCCTTGGGCGGACCCTGCCAAGGTCTCCTTCCTCCTGATGTTGGCCGCGATGGACATCATGGTCGTCCTGGGCAACTGCCTCGTCATTATCGCTGTCTTCATATCCTCCAAGCTCCGCTCCGTCACCAACCTCTTCATCGTGTCGCTGGCCGTCGCGGACCTCATGGTCGGTCTCGCTGTCCTTCCGTTCTCAGCAACCTGGGAAGTATTCGAGGTAAGAGCAATGTTGTTATTACACTCAACCTAATCTAATTATATTTATAATAGAGTATTATTATACTATTATACGCGTAACAGACCATTTATAAGATCACTATAAGCCAACATGACTGCTTGTTCTTTATTTTCTACCAGTACTCTTCTATTTGTTCAATGAAAGGCCTCTTCCTTTCCTCGGGCCTTGGGCTCTATCTTCTCTGACATCACCTCCTTGCATACTTTATATAAAAAGAATCTTTGTCCATGATATCCTCTACATGCGCTTTTTCCAGTCCAGTTTTTACTTCTTTCTTCCAGGATGTCGTAGTCTTCAGCTTAATAAGTCTGATGTGTAAGAGCCTTTATTTGTACGCTTGTTTTTCCACAAATTACTTGCTAACAATGTGATCATAAATCAAATTAAAATCTACGTTTTCGCCATGATATATTTCTATATTATCTAAATTACCATTTTACTTATAAACAAATAAGTCTTCTTCTTTCATAATACCGTTTAGTGCATCTCAGTGCAGGCTTCGTCTCACTTCCCGTTAGTTTCGCCTTATTTTCAGAGATACAGGGAATAGCTTCAGATTTGGATGTACCAAATAATAAGAAACACGTTATGGAGACTTAATGAAATTTTATTGGAAACTACTAGATATTGACTGTTTTTCAAATAGAAAATTAATGGTATTTCATTGTATGATTTTGAAATCTATTTCAATTAGGGTTGGAAGCAATACTGGTGATGCGCGGACCGAGATAACCACCATAAAATTTAATAGCAGTTGACAGAATTTCCGAGAAGCCCCCGTTAAACCCTCCCTGGGCAAAACAGCTATTGACCCCCCCCCCCCCAACCTTTCTTCCCCCCCTCACCAAGTAGTGGGTAGAGCAATTAGTGGGCCCCGGTGTTACTAAAATAGGCTCACTAAATGGGAAATTAATGGTTTTCATCTCTAATGGGTATCCAAAGAGGCCGGGACCTCAGTGGAAGCAGGGATCAGCCCGGGGCTTCGACCATGAAATTAATATTCATATTTTAGGGAACTTAAAAGGAGAATTCAGAAGCTCATAAGGAATGTACATGTTTACAAAGAGAACTATATCCTCTCCAAATAAAGAAAACATCACACTATTTTATTGTTCAACAATAATTCTTTGTGTTAAGAAAAATAATTACCGGTTACTCCACTATTTAGTGTATTTGAATAGCTAATTGCAGCTTGTCTACTTTTCCCAGTTTTACAAGAAAGACAAAAAACTGATTAAAATATTATATTAACACTAATTATTGTTACTGAGAATTTTATTTTTATTGTAACTGTACCCACTGGAAAGATGAGTTATAACACGCTTGTAAAAGATTCCAATACAATCCATAAATTATATTTTGGGTATAATTAATATCCACGTTCAAATATAACCTTGAATGATTCATATTGTTAGTCTTGCTATAAAAAACATACTTAAACTAAAACCATCAGTATTTAAAAGGAGTACAAATGGGATTCTTTGGCAGATAGGTCTTTGGATGAGGACATCTCCCAGATCGGGTCATCTTCCATGACCAAAGCCAGAGGTCCTCTATCTTTGAAGGGATGTCTCTTTTCGGTAGCCATATCACCCCCTTTGTTCGATTGCTTCCTGTCTTCGTGTGCGTTTGGTACCTTGTTTTTATAACCGTCTTTTCTCTTATTTTCTAAATTATTATTATAATCATAAAGTTTGTTATAATCATTTCTAATAAAATTCGATATGGCTTGTACGATACATAGTATTGTAAAAATAAATTGATGTAATTGTCAAGAAGAAGGTAAATTAGCTTTCGTCACGTCTGAAGTACTCGTATGTCTACTAAGTAGTTTGTGTCGATAACTATTTCAGTCTGAAAGTCAGCTTTTTCATATATGCTTAGTTTATGCAGGTGATGTAACAAGATGCTAGTTTTTTATAAACGTCAGTCTGAATATTTATGATTACTAACCCTTTAATTATGTTAATAACCCCAAAAGTAAATGCTTTACTTATGGGTTATAAAGTAAAGGTGGCCTACCTGCTGCCCACCTTTAACATTTTTCTGGACTTCGAGATTCATCAAACTTTTACTAAAGTCTAAATAACGAGATAAAACACGTTAAGATCAATTAATTATTACAATGTGCTATTATTACTATTATTAGTACATCTACATCGACATCCGTTTTCCTCAAAACAATTTAGTGTCTCTGAGTGAAATTCGACTTATCCCCTCATCCACTGGTGCTGCAGATATTTCATTACTTTAGGGTAAGAGAAAACAAAACCGTTTTCCAGTTATTGTTTATTCATTAATTTTCACGCTTTAGAGACGTTTCGACACTATATCTTTTAACTTTAATAAATAAATTAACAATAATTACAATACTATAAATAATTTAACATAAATGTCCAAAGATAACACACTATAAGTATAAATACCTGGAAAGTCATATTTTTAAAAATTCTTAGGAGGTCATTAGTCCTCCATGGTCAATAAATAATATTGCATTACAAAACCAAAATTTGATCTTTGAACCATCAGATCCTTTTTCTCATTTCTATGAATCATTAGACTTTAGTATAAAATAACAAATTATGTTCTAACAGCACATCAAAAAAAATAATACAAAGTAAAAAATATTTTTTTAAAATTTAATTTATTTATTATTATTATTATTATTATTATTTTTTAAAGTAAACGTTTATTTATTATTATTTTTATTTTTATATATATAATTTTAAAAAATATTTTATCAAATCAATTAATTAATTATGAAATATATGGAAAATTTTTATTTTTTAAAGATCTACTAGTAGGTTATATGGTCAGGTTATTATAATTATTATCTGATTTGTTTTCTAAGTATAAGGCATCTTATGATCTATTATTTTTTAATTTCAAAATTATGGATGAATATAATTTACTGATTTCTCCTGCTTCTTTTCTATCATTTACAGCATTTTCCACTTTATCATTTATGAATAAAGCCTCTAAATTTTTTCTTTTAATAGTATTATCCTCTCTAAGCAAAACTTTCGGCTTATCAAAATCAAAAGTGTGTAATTCTTTTTTACAGTGTGCTGATAATGCGGTACTTGTTTTAGCTTTAGGTTTAATGTTATTTTGATGGTGATATATTCTGTTTTTTAAATGTGTACTTGTATCCAGTTTAAAAAAAGAAAAAAATATAAGAATACTTCATTACTTTAAACGTAAGCTTAATAGTAAAAGCGATAATAATAACTCAGTATGATTCAATTTTTCACTATAATAAAATTGTTATTGTTGATATAAAGCTAATATAATTCTTATATTATGGATTTCCCGTTTGGCCCGCCAGATCATTTGGATTGTTCACACCTAGCGTAAAGTATAATTCTGGCTCAGTAGAGGGTTTTATCTGCAGCTCCGGTGAATCGATGGGTAAACCGAATTTCGACTAGCGAGAGTTAACTGCATTGAGGAAAGCGGAACCGTTTCATTCTGGTAATTTTTAGCTTGGAATAGAGTTGTAATAAAAGCAAGTACTCCTTTTCAAGCCTTACTCAGCCCCTCAATCGCATCGAAAATAACATGATTCCACTTCCTTAAGTACAAATGTAGTGTTTTCCATTAAACTTTATTAAAGGGTAATACGAGTAAATTCGAGTAAAATCCGAATAAAGTCGCATTTATTCACGACGTCAATGAACTAGCTGTTGAATTGTGGTATGAAAAAAAAAACTTGGAAAGACCAATGACACAGCGATAGCTTCGGTGGCAAATTCGCCATCCCTCGAAGGGCGGTGGCATTGTGTAAGGTCCGGAGTAATTTAATCCTAGGGCCCTTCAGGACTCTATGTAAAGATACAGTGCTCGGATGAGCAACTAACAAAGGGAAGGAAGATGTGTGGGTCCTTCACAATACATTCTTCTCCTTCCTGGCGCGGTTTACTCATGTTTTTTGTTGGTCTGAGGCCAAAGCACTCCCCCGCAAAAGCCAGTCGTAAAGTTGCTTCAATGTTTCACAACTCTGCCACCCACTCTAGCGCCGGCTTTAGTAATGAAGTGCTCATAGAGTGCTCGTCTGATTGCTTTCTATATCCTCCGAGTCCCTTCTCGGAGGATATAGGAGTCTCTGTTTTATACGGTTCAGAAAGTTTTAAACTTATAATTCCTTTATAGTCTCCGCACAAAAGGCTCTTAATATTTTTTACTTCTCATAGTTTTGTATCCTATGATTTCTTACTTCCAATAATTCTTCAATCTCATATATTTATTATAAAAGATAATATCTCTTGCTTATTTTAGTTTCATAAATGCATAGATTGGATTCGGGGTCAGTTCCGCATGTCGCTTCGAGTTAAGCCTCTACAAGTTTTAACCTTTCATTCGTATCCTTTTTAATATCCTCGAAAATAAAAATAATCGAGATATTTTAACTTAAAATAGTTATTTATGCACCTTGGGACTAAAGATGATCATTATTCCGTCAGCTGTAAGTTTGTACTCGAGCGAATGCGAGGTTACAATTCGAGTTTGTACCCGAGCGAATGCGAGTCTTTACTATAATTTGACGACTGGAAATTTATTATAGTGGTTTTATTCCTAAGCCAATCCAAAAATTTTGGTTCGTTCTTTGTTCTTCAGTTCCTAAAAAAGAAGTGATGAATGGTGTGAGATGAAGTCATAGTATAAGAAAATATGAGGCTTATGTGAATTTTACGTGCCTTATATATTGAAAGTATACCTTTTTCCGTTTTAAAATACATTCAGTTTATATTATGGCATGGATATCATTTTTAAAATAGCACCCCATCTATCAACCTATCATAAATTAGATTATTCCTCAATTATGACGTCGATAATTTCCATAAAAACTATTTTCCCACTTATTAAAAATCGTTTCAAACCCGGATTTTCATGTGAAGACATTAATTATTGTAATTGTGAAGGAAACTAAAAGAAAATAACTGAAAAATGTGAATATTTCAACGCAGGAGTCTCGAGGAACTGCGTGTCGCTTAGCGAGTGACATACGTACAAGAGTGTAACCGCTAGGGCTAATGGAAGTGATTTCTTGTATAAGCTCAGATTAAAGTGCTGAGTATAAAAATACACTCAATGACCTATTTCGGTTGATTATGGTCTATAAAAAATGGTAAAGTCGAGTTTCTTTCGTCTAGTAATCAGTCGAGATGAAGGGAGGCTATAAACCAAGTGGGTGGCTGTATGCAAGTTTAATACAATTTCTCTTAGAGCCATATTACGTACTAACCCTATTATTAGCCTTTCATCCTTTTAAATCCATTCTTAGAAGTAGTTATCCTCTTATACTGGGGGCTTAGAAAGATTACTCTTAAATCCTTCCCTTGCTATGGGGGTTAATTAAAATTAAAATCAATAATTATAATTATTTAAATTATAGCAATAATAAGATTTAGCGAACCCGAAGGCTCGATGACCGTATCCTAAATCTGTATATACAATCTATGATCCACGGACCACTCCTGAAACAATAAGCATCAGACCTCTTTTAACGCAATCCTCCCAAATACGCCTTGGTCCTACCCCTCAGACGTTTACTCAGCCCAACAACTTTTCAAGCCTTTTTGTAATCTTCACAATAGTATAAGTTATATTTATCTGGTGCACTCTATACGATTCCGCGTTTTATAATCTCCTACATTCCCCAGTAATCTAATACTTTTGCGTAACGAATATTCTACGCAATACCTTGTTTTCGAATACCTTAAAATTTTGTTCATCCTTAAAAAACAGTTGAAAGGATGATAGTTTTTATAACTTTATTATTACTTTTAGGGACAAAAGACTCAAGTTTGGTAATACAGATAAAAATTAGTTAAATTAAATTAAAAATAAGTCGATATAAGTAGGATAAATTATAAATATCATGCAGTGGGTTAAATCCCAAAACAAAGTCTAACAAAGCCCCTTCAGTCTCTAAAATTTTGGAAAACGCCAAATAGTTAAAGTTTTTCCAATTCAGGCATTATAGGATATACACCAAAAGAAAATATCTAAGAAGACCAAATGCAGTACATCACACATCAACTGTCCAAACAGACCCACCAAACAGAAACAAAAACCTTTCTCCAAGACGTTCCACCCACAATTAAGACAAAGGAAGATAATACACGAAGAGCTGGGGAGATTATTGGAGTTCTTTGATATGATTTTGTTTCTTTTAGCCCTGACAATGACTGAATTAGCGAAACGCTGACTAGTTCTTTTTTTCAGTATTCTAGAGACTTAGGGCTTTGTTTGGGGGATTTTAAATATTGTATACTAAAAAAATAAGGCTATGTAGATAGATTGTATAAATTTTAATATTTATTTAGTTGAGTAATTATTATACATGAATAATGATTTTAATAGTATCATTCGATACTACCTCCGATAGCTGAGATAAATCTCAGTTTTATGTGAAAACGTTTTTATATTAATATTATAAGTGAAAAATCTAAAACAAGATGTATATAAAGGAATATCTGTAACGAGCAGTATAAGTAGGTTCTAGGGGAGAGTAATAAACAGAAGACTAATGGAAGAGTGTAAAGAGGTGTTGCCGGAAGAACAAGCCGGTTTTTGAACAGGTAGATCCTGTATAGACCACATCTTTACTCTTACACAGCATCGTGGAAAGTATTGCAATGGAGAAGTTGTATTGGTATTTGTCGATCTACAGAAAGCATACGGCACGGTACCCCAAGTAAGCTTTGGGGTGCTCTGGAAAAATTAGGAGTGAGAGGACATATTATAAACGCAATAAAAGGGATGTACAAGGGTTCTAAAGCCAGAGTAAAACTCAAGAATGGTCTATCAAACGAATTTGAACTGAACAAAGAACTTCAACAGGGTTGCTCCTTATCCCCAACGCTTTTCAATTTATATGTTGAAAGTGTACTGTGTGAGTGGAAAAGGAAATGCCAGAAGATTGGAATCATGGTAGGAAATGAATGCCTTTATTATCTTCAGTTTCCTAATGACCAAGTGGTAATGATGAGGAGGATGCTTCCTACATGATAAGAAAACTGTCAGAAGCATCCAAATTGGAAGGCCAAAACAAAAACAGAATATTTGGCTTTGAATATGGATTATGCTTTCCTCACACTAAAAAATTGGAGTCTTACCAAAAGTGAAAATTTTAAATATCTCGGCAAGTGGCTCTCCACCAGAACTGGCTGCGATCTTGACATAAGGGAAAAGGTCACTAAATGAAGAAAGACAGTAAGAACTTTAAATTCTATATTATGAAATAAGTAAGTTCAATTGTCTACAGAGAAAAGACTTTACCACTCCTTTGTCAAAAGTCTGGTATTATATGGCTCAGAAACATGGGCCATCACTACCAACTTAGAAAAAAAAACTCCTAGCGATGGAGACACAGTTGTGGTATACCGCAACTCCAGCACATCCCTAATCACGTGATCAGAGAAAAAGTACAGGAACCCCACAATATCTTGTACACTATTGAGACCAAAAAGCTGAGCTGGCACGGCCATGTTATGAGAATGCCAAAAAATCGATGGCCCAAGAGAATAATAAACTATGTTCCTAATGAGAGGAGGAGAAGAGGACGTCCGGCAAAGAAATGGTAAGATGGTTTGCAGGAAGGAATGGCAGCCAGAGGGCTTAAGGAAGAGGACTGCCAGGTCTGAGAAAAGTGGAAGAAATCATTGTCAGCTTACGACAGATGACAATTGCCGTAATAAAGTCGTATTATATTATATATGTATGTAAAGGAACTTTTCACACTCGTATTTTAAAATATACATTTAAAAAACTGTAAACAATATTTCAAATACTACTTATATGATTTTTAAAAATATCCTTTTCACCGCTAATATTTGGAAATAATGTTAAAATACAGAAAATTAAAATTAATTTAGTTTATGATGAAAAAAAATAGTTAATTTTGCGTCTTCTCTACTTAAGTTTGTTTGTTCATTTAACGTCACTTTATGCTGCTATGGCTAATCGGACGATGCTACAGTGAGAGCTCTAAAATTTGCCTATCCAGGTTTAATTAGGATAGGGATTTTTAACGAGTACCTGACATCGTACAGGCTCGGGACCCCCGTTTAACGTCCCTTCCGAAGGACGGCGTAACTAAGGATTTTTTACTCCCTTAAAAAAATCCTAGGGCCACCTGCCGGGCTACGAACCCGCGATCTTGGGTTTAGTAGTTTGTTAGGCTAACCACTAGACCACAGGTGACCGTCTCTCTACTTAAGATTAACGCCAGCGACTGCGTGACGAGCGGGTTTGATCTTAGCAGCTGGAATATTTGCTCTCGCTCAGCTATTTCCGGTTTTAGATTATGTTAGATCTTTACTTAGACCTCACCGGGTAATATTGCCCGCAGCAAGAAACCCAGGTGTTTTAATGAGCTCCTCGTATTTCTACCCTTTTTATTTTTCTAGTGGCTTCGAGCTGTACTTGGCGTTGTTGGTTACAGATTCATTTGTGTTTCTGTACTATTTATATGGTATAGAGGAGAAATATATAATATAGTAACTATTAAGCTTCGATGAAGACCAATAATCTGGGTAGAAATGGGTTTCCACTTTAATTTTCTTGGTACGTAACTGAATATTTCATTCACTCATTTTTTGTGTTGTCTTAAATCACAGAAATCCTGCTAACTTCCACAGCTTCACAATTACAATTTATAAAAACTAAGGAAACTTTAAATTATACGCATGGCTAATATTTTAAGAAAATAAGAACCAAAGGTCGTAAATAAGAAAAAAAAAAAAAAAAGGAGAGGTTATTTTAGGATTTACGATGTTCCCCTTAAAAAGTTAAACTTTGAGTTATAGATTAGTGACTTCGAATTAGGGATAATTCCTGTCGAGTTATTAATAATTGTGTAAATGGCGGACTTTGACAATAAAAAAAAAGTCTACCAACAAAATCAAGTAAAGAAATTTCCCAAGTTTTTTTTTTCATGAAACTTTTAAGGGATGGTAACCTGAAGAGGTTTGAAACTAGTGGGTTTGTGGTGGGGGAATAAAGTTTTTCATGAAAAGATTAAATCGGATTCGAGTGGTTCAGTGACAAATGGGGCCTTGTAATTTTACGAAGGGCTTTGGATTGTAAGGATTGAATACAAGAGGAATTCGATGCCTTAGTGAAGCCGCAATGCTCTTCTCCGTAAGTCCAGATGTGTCTTATTGTCATATATATGAGGTCTGGACAGAAATCAGTGTTATTAATAATTGTTATTGTATGAAATATTTTATTATTGGTTCCTGGAGCGTTTTGTCGGACAGGTATCTGATATTTTTCGACCTAATATCAGCAAATAACAAAAATAGATAAAAGTTCAAGATAAGCAAAACGTTAATTTAAGTCTTTTAATGGACGAACAGGATGAAACCTCAAACCACAATATTATAAATAATTTAATGAAAACTAAAACTCTTATGTAAACCTCAAGCAAACGCATATTCAAGCAAATAGCTCTTCCCACGTTAGTTAGCTATTTTGCTCCATTTTGTTATAAAATTTTAATTCTGTTAATTCCCCAGACTCCCGAATTTCCAGAACTGCGTCGCTCTTAAAGGCAACGCCCACGTGGAGCTCTAGATACACAGGCTTCCAAAACACTTCGACGGAAGGTACATCAAGCTCTTTGACGCGCTGATGCTCTGTGTCAACCCACGTGAAGGAGATAGCAAGTTCCTTGAGTCGAAATACTCTAATTTGTTGTTTCTGATCCTAATTAGGTCTATCTTTCTACGCTTAATATAAACAAATCATTGCCCCCGCATATGCGGCTTTATAAATACATAAAATGTCAAAGCCAAAGAAAGAAAATAATGTGATATGATACGTGAACCCATTCCATTGTATATTCAGTTGGTCAAACAAATTACGGAGAGTCACAGAGAAAAAACAATATTTATTTTCGTCGATCAACTCTCTTTCATTTTTTTTCACTGGAATTTTCTCTTTCTCAAATATGCCTCTATTTTTTTCCTGTGATCATCTGTTTAACTTCGTCCTAACTTTTCTAGCCTTCATCCCGAAACCCTTCCAGATTTTTCACTGGTAAAATTCACTTCCTTCTATTATTATTATGCACAGAAAATTATTCTGTGTGATTCTTTGATGTTCAGCTTTCCAAATCTTTTCTCACTTCTTGAGTCCGCGATGTATAGGTTTTCTTCCAGAAATAGTCGACATTTTGCTTGGCCAATCTATATTTATTCATTCTTCATATATGTCCGAGGAATATCTGCCGCCTATTCCGCATAGTATCTGA
Organism: Arma custos; assembly: GCA_037127475.1. Taxonomy (NCBI): domain Eukaryota; kingdom Metazoa; phylum Arthropoda; class Insecta; order Hemiptera; family Pentatomidae; genus Arma; species Arma custos. The sequence continues at coordinate 9,277,669 of CM073763.1, forward strand.
GATACTTTCCACTTTCCTGTAGTTTTCTCTGCTGTTTTGTCTTCAGTCTGAACTAACCTACGAATTTTCTTAGTATTATTCCTTCTTAGACTTCCATTTTTTTGAGACTATAGTTCATTGAGATGCCTCACCGGCGAAGAGACATTCCGTTTTTACGGCAGTGTTATAATGTATTATTTTCGCACTCCGGGAGATTCACTTCTTGTTTTAGATACTCTTTGTTTGTCTAAATGCTGTTTTCATTTTAAGACTTAATTTCCAACAGCTACTTTTTGTACTTCATTCTCCCGTTTAGTCTCGCCCACGTATCTGTAATATTTGACCCTTTTAATTCGATGTATCTCCTTCATACATTTGCTTATTACTTTCATTTTTGTTATCATTTTTCGTTTTAATTTTAATTTATGTATTTACATTTTTTTGAGGAGTATTATTGTTAGCAAAAATTGCTAAACTTCAAAGAATTTATATAGTGTTGTATGTTGAGCTAATGAGCTAGCTATTATGTGTATGTAGCTCATATACATAATACGGATAATAAGCTAATATGTAGTTGACATATACCAAGGGCCTTAACGGTGTGTAATCAAGTTTTCACGTCCTTCCGAAATAAATAAATCCAAAGTAAATAAAGGAATTGTGCACGAAAAAGGAATAATTCAGCAGGATTGAATAATTTTCAAGTATTTTTCTTAGCAGTGACTCAGTACATATAATTCAGGGTGAGAATGATTTGTGTCTCAAGGAAAGATCTAAATCAAAGAATTGTGAGCAGAGGACGAGGCCACTTGTAAGGACGGAGATGTATGCGAGGAATCCCTTAGGCTTCAGCCCTTGGAGGGGGTTCTAAAGAAGATATATACAGCCATATACCTGAAATGCCTCCAGTATATTTTAGCTCTAGTGATACATAAGTAAATTAATAAAAATGAAGTAAATATTTTTGAATACTAAACTATTATATTTAGTAATTTAATTGCTACTATATAATTAACTATAAATAGATTTACATTTCATTCTCGCCGTTTCAGATTACTTCTACACTCACTAGACAAATGCTCTTAACTCCCAATACATTACAAAAGCCTCATATACTTTACTATTATGAGACTCCTTTCGAATTACAGAGTTTTGGGAATCCACTAAGCCATCGAATTCCTGTCATATACAATCCTTACAAAATCTATTGTAAATGATATCCGATGATAAAATCTTTTCCCCATTTAATAAATGTACTAATTTAAACTTCTAAAAAAATACACAGTACAGGCTAGAGACTATTTCTAAGACAATGGTTGTGCGTTGAGGTGATTTGTTCGAGATCACGTTTAAACGCCAGGTGTGCTCCACCAATTAAGGTTACCCATTAGATGTATTCCAGGAGGCTCTGCAGATCCCACACGGTTTAATCTGTAGCCGTTGAAAGGTTGAATAGTTTATTTACCCAAGCGGATTCCATATCCTTTTACCTGCAGTGATGGTCTGATTTCTTGGTCATCCCCATCCCCTTCTTCTTCCTCATTAGAGCTCCCTATTTTATTGGCACGAGGGCAAGTTCGTCCTCTTCTCCTTCGAAAAAAGTTGGCTGATAAGGAGAATCGAGAAATCCATGACTAATTTCCGGTGACGATAACAGAACTGGGCATGGGAAATGATTGGAATATCTCGACCACAGAGGAGAGCCTTAACAATGTAATTTCTTAATCTAAATCACAATTTCATTTATTTTTATTTTTAGTTTATTATTAGCTAATGTGTATTTTATTTTTCTATCCAAAGAAAAGAATGTTTAGGTATTTTATTCATTGCCTCCAGACAAACTGCCAACTTTAGAAAGAACAAAATGTGATTCTTTTATGAAAAGGTCTCACTAGTTTTATTTCCTAATTCAGTAACGTTTCGTTCTTTTCTTTCTTTTTCATGACTGATTTATTCCCCTTAACATAACACTTTGCGTGTTACCGAGCCATTCCTCTGAAGGGAACCCTTTTTTGCCTGATCCGACTTTGAAGATGTTAATTGTGGTTATTATGAATTCTGACAGGAGGGACTCTGAAACTACTTGTCCATTAAAAAGTAGGCAGGGGCGGTTAAATTAAACCAATTTATCTCCGAGGTAGAACTACTTGCTCCAGTAGAGCCATTAGTAAGTTTGCTGGTAGTAGTTATTTTCATGCACCTGTGTTTCAGCACAAGTTGCTCTAGCACTTGGCGATTAGGAACACCATCATAGAGTGGAAATTTACCATCTTATCTTCTTCAATGTTAATTCTGTTGTACTTGAGCGAAAGTATGCGGGGACATATCATGCAGCCTCCTTCAGGTTTAATTACCTTATATTATACTATGGGGAGGGGGTTAATTCTGTTTATAGAGCGCTTAGTTGCTATGCTGAAGGCCCCGGGTTCATTTCAAATTAATAATAATTAGGTAAATTATTATGAGATAAGTGCAGATTCTCCTGGGGCTTACCTAGTCCCTATTAGTTTGGTGCCCTTAATGAGAGAAAACCTGACTGTTGTGCTTGATCTCGGACAAGTCACCTCCCGGAATAACCGTTTTCCTAGAAATAGTCTCTACCATGTACTGAGCCGGTATTACGTTATATATTCCGAGCATTATATCTAATATCTTTGCCCCGAAATCTACAGGATTTATTAAACCATCATCCTTCCAACTCTTCTGTAAGGATGTGATACTTGGCAGCTAATGCTGAAGGATGAACAATGTCTTTTTTTTTTTTAAGTTTTATTCCTTTAATTTGCTAATTTACAATTTTATAACAATTATTTAATTTACACTAATTAAACAATTTACACTGCAAGTTGAATAAAATAATAAATAAAAGCTGTAATATATTTATAGCAGTAGGAAAAAGAAGAAAAAATCTAAACAAAATAGAAAAATAAATAAATAAAATAAGTATAATATTTTGTAGTAAAAATAAACAATTTTAGTACAAAACAATCTTAGTACAATTTTTTTTTTCTACCATTTAAGGAATAAATTCGCTTATGATTGATAACTTATTATAATGTATTAAATTAATTATATTTATTCTAATAGTATATGTCTAGATCGTCTATGTATGTATCGTCTTAAGGTTTGTTTGTTATAATTGCCTATTGATTGCATTAAGGGATTTCCTGAGTTTTTTGTTAAGTTGAAAAAGTTCCAAGTCTGAGAGTGAATAAACTGTTTAATTGCTTGTTTGTTTGTTTATTTAACGTCACTTTTTGCTACTATGGCTAATCGGACGATGCTACAGTGGGAGCTCTAAATTTTGCCTATCCAGGTTTAATTAGGATAGGGATTTTTAACGAGTACCTGACATCGTACAGGCTCGGGACCCCCGTCTAACGTCCCTTCCGAAGGACGGCGTAACTAAGGATTTTTTACTCCCTTAAAAAAATCCTAGGGCCACCTATATGCAGAATATTCGGTCAAAAAAAAGGATGAGACCACTGTAGAATATATGAAAGTAATCCAGGGTTCAAACCAGGCTGTGGCAGATAACTTTTTTAATCTGTTTGTAGTCATACATGAATTCTTTGAGATCTGCAGACCCTCCTGGAATCACCCAGCACCTATAAAGTTGGTACCCTTAATTGTAGGAAAACGGTTGAGCATGATATCTAAGAAGTCACCTGCCTGCATAACAGTTTTATAAGAAACTTTACCATAGAGTCTTACATCACCACGTAAAAATAAACGAGCTTAAATCATTATTGTTACCTAACAATAATAAAATAATAAACAAAGAATACGTTTACAAACTGGAAATGCGAAACAAAGATTGAGGTTTAAACCATGTTATATGCCTATCCTTTAAACCTTAATTGAATTAGATGCCACTTTAAGCCAGAGACAATTAAAGCAATATATGCTCCGAGTCAGTTCCACCAACTTTTCATTTAGAGAAAGTTTGCTGAATCCCGTACGCCATCCTTCCCGAGTCCTACTTAACTCCACCGAGGGAATTCTGTCGTTCCAATCTCGGCTGAGGGGGCTAAATATATGCGATGCGATACCTTAATTGTATTGTAACAATGGTTTATGGCTTTTTTATTATACCACAAGAACTTTTGAATAATATGTTTAGTTCTTAAAGACAATAGACAGTTAAATGATTGCCAAAACAATTTTTTGCTAAATTTTAAATGCTCCGAGTCAGTTCCACCAACGTTCATTTAGAGAAAGTTCGCTGAATCCCGTAAGCCATCCTACGATTGCTATACTACCTTTTTTACTTTCGCCAGCACCCTAAGAAATAATATTTCATAAATAAGATAATAATAATTATAAATTGAAGCGATATATTGTTAGTATAATCGTTGCTTTTTCTGTAATTACTTATGCTGTCAAGGAAATATGGCATAAGAACTTTAATTATGGAAATCTGCATGTCTAGGGAACATATTTAATCACGCATCACTTCATAGTAAATAAGTTTACTCATTCAAAGAGGTATCGTTTTGAAATACATTTCAAACGCTGCGTATAATTGGAAACTATTTCTATAATAACCGCAAAGCACGTATAACCATTGCTTTGTCTTAATTATCATTTGTTCTAAAAATAAATGAAATGCTATATTTAAAAAAAAAATGAAATCACTTTAAAAAAGTCACATTAGTTACCGTAAAAGATATGAAATGAAAATTCACATTTACTTGGGTAAAGGTGTTACACTAAACTAGAACAAACGTACGGGCATATTATTTGTGTGTCTTTGAACTCCATTGAATCGTGTATTATCGAACCATTAGATTTAATAATAATATTCCATTCAATTAATGCCATGACAAGGGTTAGGTAGCGACAAAACAGCAAAAGGGGGCAAACATTTGAGCCTAGGTATTAGCAAGCTTGTAAATCTGGGCTGAATAAGCCGCCCTATAATCTGGGTTGGAGATCTCCCTGCTAAGTCCGACCTGGGTCGATATATCACTAAGGAAATCGAGCCCTTGCTTTCCCTTGCATTGCCCGATATAGCATTGCTATCGCCGATTTTAAATCTTCATCTGAATCTGCCCATATCGTCTCCGGCTATCTTCTCAATTTAACTTCGCTCCAACTTTAATCCAGCTTCTATAATGACGCATCTTAGAATTTATATTTCCATTTAAGTGGAAATAATCTAAATACTGCAGAATTTGGGGAAATAATTTTATATTGAATACTGGTTGAAATTGAAAAAAACTGTCACTTGCTTCTTCTCTGTACCGATTTCTACTCCGGCCTTAGTCTCTACGATGTATCAATATTTATAGACTCCTATAGAATAGACCCTATTGTGTCGACACTCACCATCACCTCTAAACCAGTTGTGGCTGACTCGGAGTATCATGATATGACTCTTCAGCCTCAGTAGTTAATAGATTTCTGTGCTAATTATATTATATTTTAAACGTTATAATGAACGAAATATCTTCCAACTAGGATATCGCACTCGATTAAAATTCAAGAAGTAAATATTTAAATCGAATATAGCGAATTTAATCATTTCTTAGGTTGTTTATTTATTTAACACCATTCAATGTCACTACAGCTAATTAGACGGTGCTACACTGGGATTCCTAAACACGATAGATATCTTAAGCGATTACCTGACAACTCACAGGCCCGGGACAGCCAATTTACGTCTCCTCCGGAGGAGTACTAAACCAAGGATTTTTTTCTACCTTTAAAGATCCTTAAATGAACTGTTAAACTACGTGTGACCTTGGGTATATAAGGTTGTTATCCTAACCACTACTCCTCACGTCTATTTTGTTTAATTTTAAACTAGCATGTTTTTATATATAAACATTTTTCCAAATTCCTAAGATGTTTTTGACTGTGATAACTTCAGGAATTATGGAATTCAGAAACTCCAACTTATTTCTAACATCTTTATCATATAGATTTTCTTCCATCACCTTGGACGATCCATTATTGTTTGTTCATTTAGCGTCACTTTCCTATCATGCTAGCCGGATGATGCCACATTGGGAGCTCTAAATTTTGCCTATCCAGGTTTACTTAGGAATCCCTTTCCGAAGGACGGCGTAACTAAGGATTTTTTACTCCTTTAAAAAATCATAGGGCCACCTGCTGGGCTACGAACCCGCGATCATGAGCTTAGTAGATTGTTTAGCTAACGACTAGACCACAGATTGCTCCTGGACGGTCCATTATTACGAAATTCGTGCAAGAGGGATTTTGGGATGTTTTGAAGATTGATAAATAATAAACATAATATCTCTGAAAAATTTATTTAAGTCGATAAAGCTTTTTTCGAAATTTTAAATTTTTAGATTCTCTGAAACTTCCTTTATAGAAAAAAAAGAAACCATATGGTTTACTGTAAACAAATTCAGATTATAATTAGTTAGTTAGTTCATTTAACGTCACTTTATGCTGCTATGGCTAATCGGACGATGCTACAGTGGGAGCTCTAAATTTTGCCTATCCAGGTTTAATTAGGATAGGGATTTTTAACGAGTACCTGACATCGTACAGGCTCGGGACCCCCGTTTAACGTCCCTTCCGAAGGACGGCGTAACTAAGGATTTTTTACTCCCTTAAAAAAATCCTAGGGCCACCTGCCGGGCTACGAACCCGCGATCTTGGGCTTAGTAGTTTGTTACGCTAACCACTAGACCACAGGTGACCTTTCAGATTATAATACTTTTTCTAGTATTTTTTCTTGCAATCGTTTTATAGAGTGCATTTGGTGCGAATTCCCACGCTGCATTTGTAAAATATAATTTCATGTTTGGGGGTTATAACAAGTAGTGGTGGTTATGTGCAACCGTTGCCTGCGAACACCCATGCCAGAAATGTCAAGTATGCTACTAAGGCATAGACCAGTAAATTAGAAATTCTAATGTTTTATCAACCTTGACCTTTTGAAAAATCCATGACTCCCTGTCCTACAAGATTCTTTAATAATACTACTATCATCTCTGTTGAATAGGCACATTGCCTACGTTTTCCCATTAAATCGTTCAGTTCGGAATCTTCATATCAGGCAGAAATGGCAAGATACTGATCGATGTTTAGATTCCTTCTATACTTACTAGACAATCTCACTAAGCCTTCAACTTATTACAAAAGGCTCATTTACATGACTATTGCATGGCATATTTGGTCTGACGGAGTTGAGCCTTGGGGCTCTTCTCAGCCCCAAGTCCGTAATTTCCTCGCATCCAATCCTTACAATACAAAATTCTTCGTAAAATACTATTTACTTTGTCGCAATCACCCGTATATTATAGGCAGTATATTCCGAAATAAACTAACTTCCACCCTTATCTGTTAATTTTTTTTTTTTTAATTTAATTTATTGATATTTATAACTATAATAATATTACAATAAGTAAGTCTTCTATATGTACAATACGACTTGAAAAACACTTGTGGAGAAACTACCCATAGGTAGCACTCCAAAAAAGTTCTATAGTAGATGGTCTCGAGGCCATCTGTTAACTTAATGAAATAATATAAAACCAATTAAATATTTACAACTTACGGGTGATTTTTAAAAACACAAATACAACATTTTTTAAGTGACAGAATTAGCAGCATTTTACGAAGAGTTTTTTTTTAACGAAATTTAATGCAAGAGATTTTTGAATTTCGGGGTTTACTGGAGTTCCAAGATTCAACTCCGTAAGACCAAATTAGCCTTGTTATAGTCATGTTAACTTCTATTGGCGTTAGGAGGGGAAAGGAATTGTCAACCCAGAGTGAGCTGCGTGTCTCTTATCAGGCCATTCACTAAATACTTTATTTTTTTATTGATCAGCTGTTTAATATTAATAATATTAAAATTAAAGTAAATTTAACATACCTGACGGGCCTAAGCCACCACCAGTTACCATCTTCAACCTTCCATGTGAAAAAAAACAACTAAAATTGGCCATTTATTTACCACTTTAAAATTGATAAAGATTAAAGACCAATTTATCTCTTTTGAAGTTTCAATTACTGAATATTTTTTTTGTCTCTTCGAAGGGATACTAAGGGCAATTTATTGCGCTATCATTTCCCAATATCTGTATTCTCCTATGATTGAAGTTTGACGAGTTTAATAGGAGCGGGAGGTATGGCCCACAGATCGGGTTATGGGAATAGCAGAACAAAAATAAATACAAGGAACTGATTGGGATGCAAATCCTGGAGGATACATTAGCATATATATGGCCCCACTGGGGTGAGGGTAATTAGCGAATCCAAATCCTTTTTGGCCCAACCTGCGTTATTGGAACGAAGCCTGTTGACTTGTGCTAAACATCTCGTTTACTATTATCTGTTACTGATTTTTTTTAAAAATATGTTAACAATTTATCATTGTCGTTTACCAATAGCTGTAGCAATAATTATAAACCATTATATTTGCATACAGAAATTAAAAAGTAGTAAAGTTATCTCACGGATGTGTTTCATTCTCAACTTGACCTCGCCCCATCCCTACCACTCTGGGCTCTAAAAACAATTTTATTTGGCAGTAAATTTTTAAATGCCCTTCGACCCTGAATTGAGACATTGACAATGATTTATCTAGCAATATAACGGAATACTGGCAATAATAAAATACATTACGGAGTGATACTAAAATATCTTATTTATCTACGTTCCCTTTTTTTTTATGCAGTACGTGCCTTATAGTCATTTTATAGCTCTTAGTCACATCAGTTTATTTTCTATTTATGAAATTTGATTAACTAATTCACTCTTATTGCCTGTTGTAAAATGTATGGTATAATTTCAGAAGAGCTTCATTATACATGGTAAGTGATGATATAAATACATGTTTTTTATATTTATAAAATAGTTTTATATTTATAAAACAATTACAGCTATAAAAAATAAAAATTAATTTTTTTGCACACATTATTAGCGGCTGGTTGAGAATTGTTCCAATTCATCCTCAATTACCTTGCGAAGTTTTCTATCTAGAATTGTCCTTTTTTTTTTTTTTTACAAGAAACAAAAAAAATTATTTCATCTTGCCATACTCTGATAAAATTCATATGAGGATTGACTTTCGGCTATTTTTTATTTAATTACAGTTTAAATGTCTGTTGCTGGTTTGGTTAGTGACGACACTGTGGAAACGTGACGGGACATGCAGTCGCTTAACTAATGGAAGAAGCTGTCTTGGGTTTGGTCAGGGTGGATCAGAGATGTCTAACGGGAAGAAACTCGACATTTCAGAAAAAAGTTGAAGTTGTGGAAAATGAGTATTATTGTAAAAAAAAAATGTAATTTTTTTGGGAGAGGGGTTTAGGGCGAATATCAATTCTATTTGTTGTTGCTAGAAGGAGCAGTAATTGCATTAAAAAAATAAGGGTTGGGTGCCCGAAATTCTTTACTTTGAAGAACATTCTTCAAAGGCGACTAGAAAAACGAATATCCGCAATTCAGCTGTGTTTCTTTTTACCATCTCATTTTACTGAATGATTGGAAAACACATTATGTATTCAATTTATTTATTTTTAATCCGGCTTTCTTTATTTAGTGAGCTCTTGGTTGCTCTGAGTACTTTCCTAAGGCAAGCAATGATAGGGTGATAATTATACCCGAGGCGCGAAGAAAGCAATAAGTACAATCGACATTTCTTGTTAAGTCTGGAGTTAATAATAATAATAATAATAATAAACAGAAATGATTACCATAATAATAAATTCTTTGTTTATTCTGGGACAAGTCCCTTTAGAAGCACAATACAGGTTTCCAAATAGGGTATTATTATGTCTTCGAGTAAATAAATACTGGGTATTATTATGTATTATTAAGTGAGAAAGAATTAATGAGAAAAAAAAAGATTTTTTTTAATCACGTGATAACATTTAAAAAAGAAAAAAGAAAAAGAAAACAGAGTACAAGAAATAAAAAAACCAGAAATAAGATTACAATAATTATGTAAAGATAAACAATAGATAATTACATATTTATGCAAATTACAATGTCAAGTTGAAACTAAGAAAGCAGAAAATGAAACAAAAATATAAACAATATCAAAAATATCTAACTGGATGAGTGAAGCGTCAATAATATAAATAGTATATATATATATATATATATATATATATATATATATATATATATATATATATATATAAATAAAAACACATAATTAATTAATTGAGTATGTTATTTCCGATTTTTTGGGAATTGTAAGGATATAAGGTGATTGAATATATGGGATTTGAAGGTTGAAAGATTATTGAAACGACGAATGGAAGAAGGTATTGAGTTCCAAAGGGACGAGGATCTGATAAGGAAAGCTCTATCAAAAGCAGTTGTTCGGGGGGATGCTGTATATAAGTCTGAGAACCGAGAAAAGGTGTTACGGGAGTGGACCGAGGTGTTGAATTTAAGGATATCGGATATGTATGATGGTCGGCTGGATTGGATAACGTGGCAAAGAAAGGAAGCTATGAAATACTTACGGCGATAGGAAGGGTAAAGCCACTTCAGCTCTTCGTAATATCGGGTGATACGGGCGTCTCTCGGTATCCCAAAGATGAAATGAACGAAGCAATTGATCAAACGTTTTAGTTTGGCATCGAGATCTTCATTGGCACCTCCATATACTGTACATTAATAGTCCAAATGAGAGAAAATTAAGGAAGTAACTAGAAGTCTACGGGTTTCAAATGGTAATAGGTGACGAAGGTGATTCAAGCGCTTTAAGGTGGAAAAGGTCGACGAGAGATTTCAGATATATGGTTTACGTATGTAATTCAACATTCGAACGTTCCTTTTATACACGCTGCAACTAATTTCCAAATAATATCTGTCATGCTTCTTTCCTGTCCTCATTGAAATCCATGCTTTTTTAACATCTCATCATAATCCTGGTACTGTCTAATCATACTGCTTTATAAATATATACTGTCAAATAAATTATAATAAATGATTAACATTGATCGAATGTAATTAATGGCACTTATTGTTTAATATCTTATAAAATTGTATTTTTTATGGTTCTTATTCGCTATTTTTGTTACTTTGTATTTTTAGTAAAATATTTTAGTATTTTAACTAATTATTTATTGAATTTTAAATAATTAATTTTGTAAACTTATTATCAACTTTTATGAACCTTAAACTAATATTAAACATTAAACAGCAAGAGTAATAATGTTCCTAGTAACGACGAGATGTATGATTAATAAAATGTTAATTTGAACCAGAATCCAAACTTTCAGGAACGTTTATCAACGTGGTGATTTTTATTTTATTATTATTTTTTAACTTGTAAAGGGTATAATAAAATTCACTTTATGTTGGCCTTAATACTGCGATACATAAAAGAATGTAGGAGCCCACAAAATACCACATTATTGAAGTTTTTACTTTCAATATTGAGGACTCAGCGTTTGTTGCATCGGATTTTGCCCTAAAAGTCGTTTTTTTTTTTTTTTTTTATAAAAGCCACGGGCCACAAAGGAAACAGTCAAGAACGAACTAAGGAAAAGCCAACATGCGAACTCAGGGTTTTCCTTTATCCAAGTAAACTGTCACTATTCGGATTTTACCTAACACCTGTTGCTGATCCCAACTCTCCACACCTCTCACTTTTTTTCATTTTTATTTTTCCCTGTTCGTGAGTTATGAAACATTCCTGTGAACCCATTCCTCGATCTTCCCGGATGCCCGAAGGTTGCCCGTTCAAATATCAATTTGGCGTTTTGTCCCCGACTCGTTTCGTTTGTCATCAATCATTGTTATGAAATCATTACTCTATTTTTTTTTTATGTTGTTTCATACCAGAACAATATTTCATCTTGTTTTTCTTTTGTTTTGTTTTTTCTGCCCCCTTTATATTATTTAAGAACGTTTCTGTATTTTTTTTGTATTGTCCTCGTTATTAATTTTACATTTGTTCCTTCAGTGATGAAATAAAATCAATCACTGCGAGACATTTGTACAAGATTTTTAATAAAACAACATCTCCCATGTCATAATCATTAGACAAAGTTTCTATAAAACGGTTTAATTATTTTTTTCGTCTACTACTCATATTTCTTTATACATAAAACGTCACTTTATGCTGCCTATGGCTAATCGGTCGATGGTACAGTGGGAGTCCTAAATTTTGCCTATCCAGTTATAATTAGTAAAGGGATCCTGACATTCCTGAAACGCATACCTGACATCCCACAGGCTATTTACGTCCCCTCTGAGGGGCGGTTTAACAAAAGTTTTTTATTCCCATTAGATCTTGGCCATATTAGGCTGTTATGCTAACCACTGCACCACAGATGATCCCACTACTAATACTACCTTTAGCATGTGCCGTTAGTCTTCAAGATTTACTTTGTTTTTATGCTTAAGTATATAATAGTATTAAGTCGTCCCTATTGTGGAACTGTGTGCTCTAAAAGCGTGGGCTTGTTCTTCACTCACAAATTACTTAAATGATTTTGATGATGGGAAGGGAAAGAATGAAAGAGTGTGTAAGGTATCAAATAAAATTAATAAAATAAAATTAATAAACAAAAAATGTATATATTTAATTAGATATAGACGAGTATTTGCATTTAGACAAATTGTAATAGGTATTAGATTATTAGGTTAAATTGTAATAGGTTAGGTGATGTGTAAAGCTTAGGATGTAGCTTGTAACTATTCTTTTGTATCATTATAAATTAATAAGTAATAGTTATAAGGGTAAATAAAGAACTCTTGTGAACATCAATTTGATATATAATTTTTAAACTGTCGATTGCTTTGTTGTTATAATAAGTAAATGTCAAAATTGCAAAAGATCGATTGTAAGATCGACGAGATGTGGAGAGGGGATGAAAAGGTGGTAGAAAAAGAAGGGAGGCAGAGAGCGGTCTTATGCAGCGGAGTGCCGAGGTGAGAGGAAGCAGGTAGAGGAGTGACTGGGCCCAAGAGGACCAAGCAAATGAGAGAAGCCGCCATGTTGTTTACAAATATAGCCAAGTGACATAAGGTACTGTAACCACCATAAGTTCTTAAGTGAAGTGATATAAAGTGGGGATTAAAATAGCAAAGATTTAGAATTTAAATGATTGAAAATGTACATGTAAAATGAATGGGTAAAACCCGATTTATGTTAGTCGTAAGAAATGCAAATATTCGTAAATTTTAATGTCATTGATGAATCCTGATAATATAAAATATTATTAAAGTTAACATTTATTTATTGGCGCCCGATATTATTATTTGATTGAGAATTAATTGAAGAAGAGTATTTTTTTTGTTTAGGCATCTTCATAATTAACAGTGATTTATGGTAAGGAAACCGGAAGATAACCTAACAAGTGAGTGATCGATCTAGTTAGTGGGGGCATGGGCATGGTTTCTCAATGCGCAGCTGGTCCAAAGGGACTTCTGCGCAGGTCGTTTTCTAATCGTTCTCTGAAAAACAGTAATGTATTTAGAGTTTCACATTAGAGTAGTCCATATTACGATGATCTGATCGATAATTTTTGTTTGTTATGTATGGAAATTTATTAACTAAACGTTTTGTTTTCATAACCTCTAATTTAATGAATTTTGGTCAATTTATTACGTTGTACACTCTTGTATATTACTTCTGTACTATCTTCTTTTAATTTAGTATAACTTTATTTTAAGGGATGTTAAGTGGGGGTGTGTTTTTAAAAATATTATTTAGGTAATAATTAGAAAAAGCTAACTATTCATAAAAAGTTGTGTTTTTTTAAATTTAATAAGATAGAATTAACCATGCATTGTTTACTAGTAATGATATAAAGCTTAGCTCATGGCTTGATGCCGAAACAACCAATCGCTGTTTACGAACTCCCATCAATGGATTAGCGCCCTAACCGAAATCCGTAGTCACGCTTACCGCAGTCCTATCTCGTTTACTTTTTGGCTCAGCGATTATAAACTTTTATAAATTCGTTCATAAGTAAAAGCTTACAACTTTACTGGTCCATATCGTCAATAGAAATGCTTAATATCATAAGTGAAAAATACAACTTTTCAGGAAAGTGAAAAAACTGTTTCAAGGTTCATATATATTTAACCTATATATATATATATATATATATATATATATATATATATATATATATATATATATATATATATATATATTTAAACTAGGGACAGCTTTGACTCGATACGAGAAAGACTGAAACATTTGTCTGAATGGCTACATCCTGATAAACGACCTCTAAGACCATTTATCACCCGCTGATAATAAGGACAATACTGAAAGAAAAAGACCAAGAAGAAACAGGAAGATACCCTAACAGCCTACTGAGGCTGTATTACCTGCGACTAATCTCGCTGGAATAACGGCCTTTGCAGAAAGGAAGACATTGAAGAAGAAGCATGGAGAATGTATCGACCGCTAGCTGGATCCATAAATCAGTTAGCTCTTTCACTGGTGCGTACAGATTTTTAATTTTCTCCTTTCCCTCTCTCATATAGAGGGCGCAATGATTGACGCGGGATTATAGGCTTCGCAGCAGCTCATCAAGTGAAATAAAGCGTTCGCTAAGGCTTAATTAATGTTTTCGTTCGGCCTTTACTGAACTGGAAACAATAATAAACATAATGATATACTCAAATCAGCTTACTAAGCAATCTTTTTTTAATAATGAAGAATGGGATTATATCAATTTCCTATTCAAATCATATAAATATATACAGTTATGTAGTTTCCTTAAACGTTTATAAAATATAATTTAAAAAATAATTATATTACATTAACTTGCAAAGCAATTGGTATGCTCGGTCCTTTGGAGGAATGATATGAAGAATGGCACCAAGATGCTCACATATAAGTCCATGATTGAAAGCATATTGCTATATGGAGCAGAGCCATGGACGATAAGTGCTGCTTTAAGAAAAAAGTTACTTGCTACTAAGATGAACTATTGGAGGAGAGCTGCCAGGATGCGGAAATCAAAAAGCGAATGCAAAATGAACAAAATGTCCTTCGAAACATAGAGAAAAAAGTTTTGAAGCAGTATAGGTATCTCAGAAGAATGAAGGGAGAAAGATTTCCCAATTGACTTCTCAACTGAATGCTGAAGAATGAAAACGGCGAGGAAGACCACGAAAAAGAAGAAATTGAGGAAAACATGCAGGGCCATGGTCTGAGGGAGGAAGATATACAAGATAGAAGACATGGTATTGTACTGACCGTATTAGGTTTGAGAAGTTAAAAAAGAATTGTTGAAACGAACGTTACCAATATCAGGTCACTTAAGTAGGTAGCAATAGAACCCAGGAGGGGGGTAAGATATCTGCGGATAAGGACAGTGCAGGCGAGACCTGCAAAAAGGATATTTCTTTATGGGAGACCGGCAGTAGAAGCCGAAAGAGGAGGATGCTGCCGGAGCCACACCCAAGGTGAACAGAACCAAAAGATGTCCTTACCACAGACATGCCTGACGAAGAACCCTAGAAGTACTCCTTTTTAGACACAGAAATTTAATCAATCTTGATTTAATTCTTTACGTGTTTTATGGTTAGACTCAATCTGAATCATTACACAAGGGAACAACATTTTTGTTGCATGAAATATTTTGACTAATATTCTACTTCCTCGAGGTGCTGATTTAAGATCTGAAGTCAGTTTGTTTGTATCAGCTTTACTTTTGGGGTTATAATTATAAACTGTTTTTTAAGATGAAAATATTTTTTTATTAAGAAAACTATTAAAAAAAATTACCACTACATATCAAAAAATTTTCTTTTGTAAGATTTTCTGGCTTGATTCGGTTCACGGGGGCTGTTTTTAATGCTCCAACAATAGTCCGCCATCATGTGAGCATTCCAGTGACCTTGGTAACGTTCCTCCATAGTTCGAATGTCCTGATGGAACCGTTCCCCTTGTTCTTCACTCAGATCACCAAGATTTTCAGGGAAACGGTCCAAATGGCTGTGGAGGAAGTGTACTTTGATGCTCATATTACAACCAAGCTGCTGGAAGTGTAACAACATTAGTTCAATATGCTCCGCATAGCTTTCTTCCTTTTTGTTTCCCAGAAAATTTTGAGCAGTCCAAACGAATTCATTCCAGGCATTTTTTTCAATATCAGTCATGTAACTAATAAAGTTTTCATCCTTTATCAACCTTCTTATTTGGAGACCATCAAAAATTCCATTTTTAATTTTTTCTTGGCTCAAATTAAAGAACTTCTTAGAGATGTATTTATAGCAATCACCACCCTTGTTCAAAGCTTTGACAATTTGTTTCATGAGCCCTAGTTTGATATGCAAAGGTGGCAGTATTATTCGATCCGTGGGCACAAGGGGCTCATTTATTACATTCAGTTGTCCCGGAACCATAGATTGCCTGGAAGGCCAATCTTTTCTAATCCAGTGCTCAGACCTAGCTCTGCTGTCCCATAAACAAATAAAACATGGATATTTTGTATATCCACCTTGTTGTCCAAGAAGAAAATTCACCATTTTTAGATCAACACTTATCAACCACTTTTGTTCGTTGTATTTGATTCTATCCATTACAGAAGCTACAGTAGCATATTCTTCTTTGACTGTAGTTGAATGTGCAATCGGTATCGAACCCAGCTTATTGCCGTTATGCATAAGTACACATTTCAGGCTACGTTTAGAGGAGTCAATAAATAAACGCCATTCATTTGGATCATACTTCTGTACTCCCATTGCTTTCAATAAACCAGGAACATCTGAACAAAAAGCAAAGTCGTCATCTTTAGAAAAGAATGACAGCAATTCTGCCTCTCGGTTACGATAGTATGAAATTCTTGTTTCTGGGGTTAAAAGATTTCTTTGCTTTAATCGAGAAGCTAGAATCTCCGATGTCTTTTTAGAAAGACCAAGATCTCTGATTAATGCATTGAGGTCTTCCTGATTAAAGAGCTGGGGCTCAGAAGTAAAATCAGGGTAAAAATCACTTATCCGACTTTCATCACTTGAAGAATAGTTTTGTTTTTCTATATCATGATCATTTTGTACAGATGAAGAAGCTTGGGGTACTGGTGCATCGCCAGAGAACAAGACTGGTCGAGTAACAGATAACAAGTTTGGATAAGACCATTTCGACCGGTTATTTTTATTAATTCCATTAATATCAATCACACAAAAATAACAATCATCTTGATGATTATTAGGTTCCCGCCAAATCATTGGTGTTTGATACTTAAAATGGGGTCTTTTCTTATTTGCCCATAATCTCAAAGACTCAACACATGTTTTACATACCATATGAGGGATCCAGTACTTGTCACGGATGTCCAAAGCGAATCCAAAGTAATCAAAATATACCTGTGTTATAAACTCTGACACACTTAGCCTACAATTTTTGAATGTATATTCACCACAAATGTTACAGAAATAGTTTGGATCGTTTCTACAGATATTTCTTAACTTGGACATTGTTATTTAACACAAGAGCACAAACTTTTTCACTAAACAACTCAGTTGAATTGAAGTTTGAATGTGACTAGTACAAATATATGTCTATCAGCTGTTTGCCAAAAACAAAAGGTGCTGGAGAAAAACTGAGGCTAGATTTGTAATCACCAACCTCTAATTAGTAAACAACAGGCCTAAAACTCCATGCAACAAAAAATTAATAAAAATTTGTTCCCTTGTGTTATTAGTAATTTCTCAATGTATAGATTAATTTTATCCAAGATAGTATATTAAAATTATATTTGTTTCAACGATTGAACTGTAAACTTAATAATTTTTCACCATGAATTTGTCATTACATTACTGATAGTTTCGCTGATTAGTAAATTTGTAAATACCCAACCAACCTCTGTAAATGAATCCAGTGTAAAAAATTTAGGGGCATTAATACAATTGCAGTGATAAGATCTTCAGGAACATTTTTAGCCGTCAAAGCAAACCATAGTTCTTGTCGAGGGACAAAGTCGAATGCTGCCTTTAGATCAAGAAAGCGAACTGTATTAGTAAATCATTTTTATTTCTTCGTTGAAACATAACAGTCCAAATACAAATGTAATTATAGTATCATCAATGATAATTTACGACAATTTTTGTCTAAATAAACGCATAAGTAATCCCTCATTAAACTATAGAAATTGGGTAGTATTTATTAATGTAATACATTTTTTAAGCTACAGTTTCTGTTAAAACATAAACGATCATACTCATTCCTTATTTTTTAACCAGTTACATCATAATTTTAGAATGATATATTTATGTGTCCTCTTACTGTTTGTTGTTTAGCTCTGATAGCATGTCTTATTTCTAGGAACAACCACTGTAAATCGATAGCCAATGTGTGAAATAATAAAGGTATACAAGGTCTATAAGAAAATTACTTATTTTTTCTTGGAAAGAACGGACGAGAATTGGTTTGAACCTATTCCTTGAACAGTATAGCTTTTTCTAGATTTTTTTTTCTGAATTCATTCTTGGAAAGTCGAGATAACTATGATATTAAATATATGTATATGCAGTAGAGGTCGATTAACCGAATTAATTTTGACTAGTTGTTCGGATGATCGAAATTTATTTAAAAAACTTGAAAAAAAAAGTTGTACCACTACAAACCATGAAGGACCTTGGCTACAGTACATGGTAGAGATTGTCCTGCTTCTAGGTAAACAGTTTGTCCTAGGTCACGCCCATCCGTCAGGTTTCCTCCCCATTAAGTGTACCCACTTCATAGAGGCTGAATGAACCCCAGAAAGGTCCATTCCTTTCTGTCCATTGATAAAGAATATGCAGATTTGGAACCGGGACCTTCGATACGGAAAATCAAAGCTATTGCGAAGTACTATCACCATCCCCCTCCAAAAAAGACAATAAAAATGAAAACAATTACCACGCTTGCATTTAAAATATATGTATATATATATATATATATATATATATATATATATATATATAAATATATAAATAGCCCTGGTGAATTAGTGGTTAAGTCGAATTTTGTCCTAAATTAGGTAATCATATTGAGGGAATCAGAATGATGATATTCTCTTGGTGCAGAGATTGGCTAAGTCAGTTCTTGGCTTGAAATGAAGCTATGTTCTATTTTAACTCCCTTCCGATCTCAAATTGCAAGAAGACACTATGGTGCTTACCTCAGTAAAATTAACTTATTGCTCGACAATAATGCCTGGCTTGACTTATAATTCACAAGGGCTGCATATATAAAACTTATAACGATGAAATATTTAGGAAATTAGTTCAGTTTTCAATCTTTTAATGGAAACATTTCCTAGGGAAAATAGGAGGAGTTATTGTGATTTTTTTTTTTAAGGGAAAAAGCATCAAAGGTAGAAGCTATTTTTGGATTAGATGGTAGAATTGGGAGAAATAAGAGAGTAGAGATGGAGAGATAGTGAAAGGAGGTTCTGAGTGGTGCGGGTTCAATAGGAGCAGAGTGCGGTCCTTCCTAATTGAGCCCCCGACCATTAGGCTATGAAAATGTTACAGACCTTCCTTCTATCCACGCTCAGGAATTACGCTCTCGTTTCAGCCTCTAGCTAACATTATTATTCAACTGAATCTACACTTTATGTTTATTAACATTCATTTTATGTTTTTTTTTAAGAATAATTTACATATTTAATTATATTTACAACTGTAATAATATTACATCAAGTAAATCTGCTGTATGAACAAAGGACATGAAAAAAAAAACACTTGTGGAGAAACTACCTATTGATAGCACTCCAATAAAGTTCTATAGTAGAAGGTCTCGAGGCCATCTTCTTTTCAGACGCCTTGGACGGTTATCAGGAATAGTATGGGAAGCAAGTTGAGAGACTAGCGGATTCAAGTGTGTATGGAGCTTTTCATGGAAGGATAGGTATCTAGTTTGGGCCAAATCAGCAACAAATGGGATATTAAGATCATGATGGATGAGTTTGTTTGTGACATAATAAGGAGCATTGAGGATTATACGAAAGATTTTGGATTGTAAGAAATTGATACGAGATGAATTGGATGGGCTTGGAGTCCCAAAGCTAAACTCCGTATGTCCAAATAGGTCTGATAACTGTCATGTAAATGAGTCGTTTGTAATTAATTAAGAGCTTTGAACGTTTGTCCAGTATATGTTGAAAACTTCGAGCAGTTTCTTGTCTTTTCAGTTTTGTATGATCATTTTATGTTAAATAAATAAATGAAAAAACAATACAGTTATTATTGAAGTGTATTTTAAAAAATACCAATTTATGAAACTTTAATCGAGATATGTATGTAAATGCCGAATTTAAAGCTAATTTTTACCAATAATCGACACTGTAGTATGAAGCTGTAGATTATATAAATTGATATGTTTATATAAATTTACATTTATAAGTTAAGGTCACCTGTGGTCTAGTGGTTAGCGTAATAAACTACTAAACCCAAGATCGCGGGTTCGTAGCCCGGCAGGCGGATATTTTTAAGGGAGTAAAAAATCCTTAGTTACGCCGTCCTTCGGAAGGGACGTTAAACGGGGGTCCCGAGCCTGTACGATGTCAGGTACTCGCTAAAAATCCCTATCTTAATTAAACCTGGATAGGCAAAATTTAGAGCTCCCACTGTAGCATCGTCCGATTAGCCATAGCAGCATAAAAGTGACATTAAATGAACAAACAAACTTTTATAAGTTTAAATCAATATTCTACTAAATCTGCTTTTTATATGTATTGGCATTTATTTTATGTAAACAAAATAATTATAAATAAGCAATGTATTATTAAAGAAATGAGGGATATATTATATACATATATATATAAATGTACTTATTGTATATAACTAATACATATTCTGTAATCAACGAAAGTGGATACATTGACGAAGAAGTGGTGCAAAATTGGAGCAGCGGAGAAAATGTTAAATATGGTCCGACGGGGGCTCCTGGGAAGAAGAGAGGTGATAAGACAGACCAAAATGGCCGTCCATAAATCGACCTTCCTTCCCATCCTATCTCACTCTTCGGAAAAGTGGACCTTGGCCTCAAAGCACAGAAGTCGAATACAAGCTTTGGAACTCAGCTACTTGAGAAAAGTAGAAAGGAAAACTCGGAGAGCTGAGATACGGAACACAACAATACGGGCTAATCTCGATATTAAACCAATGGAGGCTATCCTGGAGGAACACAAATTAAATTGGTTCGGATATCTATTTAGGATGGAGCCAGATAGAATCGCCTAGGAATTCCTACGAGACCCGCACAGAAGAAAAAATACCCAGAAGAAGGGCTCGCATATCCTGGGAAAACAGGGTAAGGGATGATTTCAGGATGAGAGGAATGGACTGGAACCGAAGAAGAGAACTGGTTCAGGAAAGAGATACTTGGTCCAGGCTCTATTGACAGGATCTTCACACTGCACAGCGGTAGAAGAGGAAAAGAATATGATGATAATGATGATATTCTGTAATTCATTACACATACTTCTGGTGAGTTCTTAAAAAAACAGAAATCAACAGGGGATCCAGTCAACAGTACGGATATGACTGATGATACATAAGGATATGACTGACCGAGATGCGAACCAAGCTGAGGTGACTAAGTACCACGACGGATACGTGTGAGACACGCTTCGAGTCCCCGTCCTGATCATATCTTTTCTTTAAAAAAAATATTAAAAAAATCATAACATCCAACAATAAAATAAAAAAAAATTAATATAGTTTGTGTGATCATAGATCACTAATATTATTGCCTTAGGTGGCAGATATTACTTATTGCTATTCAATTAAAAAATTGATTTATTTCGTATATTAAAAAAAAATGTAGAAGTGTTTTAAATTCTCTGGACAATGTTCAGTTCTGTAAGTCCATCATGTTTTTTTTTTTTTACATATAGATATTTTATTTTGGAAGTAAAGAGTAGATTTGCAGCTCATAAGTTGAGGACTATGTTCAGAGTTTCGTACATTTTTTGTATTAATGTTCTGGATGACATTTGTCAATGTATAGTCCGATCATTAACTAAATTTTTGAAGACGAAAATGGTATGGTTGGAAGTAAAAAAATACTCCTTAATAGTGTTTTTAAGGAACTGAGGTTTCGACCAAAATCGCAGATCTACTTCAGGGCTAGTAATATCGGTTACAAGTATGGGTTTCTAATAAATAATTTATCACTATTTGAGCCGTTTATTTTGAAAGTGGCCTAACTCCATTTATCTTCAAATCGAGATATTTAAGGGTTTGCGTTTCAATGAATTTAAAAATATACGTATAGGATACTAACGAGTCAAACTGTTTAACTGCATCTAAGGCTGTTAAATTTATGGTTGTTAATAAAATAGTAACAACTATTAAGTTAATAATGTGCGTTTTCTTATCAAGAATGGAGTTAGGCCACTTTCAAAATATACAACCAGATTCATTATAAAATTTGAAGGTACCCAAGTCCATTCAACATAATTTAAGTTGCTTCAAATTGAAAAAAACAATACTCAATTTATTTTACATATCTTCAAAACACTTTGGAAACACAATGTTTGCGATTCAAAACATTTTTTAATTACAGAACATATAAAAATTACAAACATAAATTTACTACAAAACAATTTACTATTCATCTACATTTTGCGCGTGTGAAAGGGATTTGAAGAAATCATGATGTTCCGGTGGTATATATCGCAATAGACATTATCAATAGTAAATATCTTGATGTAAGTATAAAATAAATGGAGTTAGGCTACTTTCAAACTACACGGTTCGGTTATTGAACTAATTCTGAAAACTTATGTGTCAAAAACTTATGGAATTTGCTCAGAATATAAGCAACCTGAAATGCTACAATGATATGTAATATGAAGTTGTACATGTAACCATGGTAACTGGCAAAAAATTGAAAAACGGAGTTTGGCCACTTTCAAAAGAAACGGCTCATTTAGATATTTGGCTTACACTCGGACCATTTTTTCTCCATATTTATACGGTCAACTATTAATTTTTTAATACTGAATATTTGAATTTACTCCGAACAAATTGTCTTTTTTCCTGTAAATTTTTCCGTTCTTCTAATTAGCGCCTTTTTGAGGATCTAAAGATTTACTAGACTTGGAGGTTTTAAGGCCCTTATATTTGGTAAGGACTCGGCAGAAAAGCAGGTAACCTTTTAAAGCAGTCAGGAATACAATCGGATTTGCCTCGGCCCCTTCCCCCTTGCACCTGGTAGTTCCCACTGGGAGCCCGATATGTAATCAACAATCGATTCTACATTATGATGGATCGATTGTATGGGATTAGATAACATTATCACTATGCTACTGCAGTCGGGAAATCGCTTTGTTGAATAGATGAGCTTAGTCTGCCTCCCTTTCTATGCAGATTATGTCTGAAATGAACATTTCCTACCATTTTATGTTCGTCTAGTCTATGTAAACATAAATAGTCATCCTTAATAAAAGTTTTTATTGATTTAGTTTTATTCTATATAAAACAATTTTATAGTTTTATAGTTTAATTAAGTGAACTATGGTACAATACATTGTTATATACGAGCTATCTTCCGGAAAACTGATTGACCTAAAATCTTCCTATCCTTGTTATCAATTACTAATTAAATAAAGTAAATAATCGAATGCAGTTTTTAGGAACAAATTAGATTTACTTCTGTAATATAACTTTTTCAGCGAGTTGTTAAGTTGGTGTAACTTACGAGAAGCTAAGTATAAGATGTCATAACACGCTATTTTGTTTAGTATAACATACAATATATATCTATATATACATATATATATATATACATATATATATATATATACACTACTTCGCTGTTCAAATTTTCCTTGTTGTTTGGTCTACCGATTAATTAATTAACCGAAGCACAATTAATTTTGATTAAAGTTATTATTATATATGATATAAAGAACGGTCTCTAAATGTCGACAAAAACCCCTTACAAAGGAAACTATGGAATAGAAACAGGGCGTGTGCTTGAGCAGGTCGATAGGGTCGTTCAGGATCCTGTACTGATCTTAGGGCTTAGCTCCTTCTGTCCTTCGTCCATCTAGGATATGTTATTATAATAATTTAATATTATATAGAAGTATGTTATATTATATTATATTGAGTGTTTAATGTCGTGCAAGAGGCCATGAACTAGTAACATATGTCTTTTTCAGACGATCTCGTCCTGTTAGCAGATTCAAAACAAATATTTGATACAAGTTGCTGAAAGGGCAGGATTTCAGATATCCTTTTCGAAGAAAGAAGTTATGATTAATTCTGGTACATATCCGCCTCTCCCAAAAAAAACTATAAAATGTATGGCAATATTAAATTGGCAGACTATTTTAACTGTCTGAGAGAAAAATTCATCACGACAGATAACGATCAGTAGAACCCAAGAGAAAAATACTGAAACATTTTCTCTTGCACAAATATATTCAGAGATAAATAACTTTATCTAGAAACCTTTCTCTAAATGAAAAATTAAGATATTACAGCATTGTGGTAAGACCAGTCATGTTGTTTAGCATGGAGACCACGATTGTAGCTAGAATGGATAGAGAGGAAAATTTATAGTCCCAGAGGAGCGCAGGGGGGGGGGGGGATCGAGCTCGAGCAAATAGATATATGGTCACATTAAGGACCTCGAGGTTAGAAAACCAAGATTGTGCTTGAGCCCAATGAGGCTCATGGTACGAATGAGCCACCTGACAAGGCTTAATAACATATTTTTTAGTAAAATGTGGGATGATATGCATCAGGGTGAGTATGTTGGAGCTAAAGAAATTTAATATTACAGAGGAGGACTGTTTGGATCAGGAGGATGAAAAAATGAAAATATATAAACTGAGATTCCTGTGGTTGAAAGGGGGTGGTACCCTTTGGAAGAGGACGAGCGATGGGATTAGAGAAAAAGAACTAGAGAATGGAAAAAGGAATTAGAGAAGATGAAGAAGATTCTGAGGTGAAAGAAAGATTCAACATGATGTCGCCGTAGTTAATAACTTTTGTTATTTTGCTTTTAGAAAAAAAAAGGATCCTGGCCTAGGGTAAAATATTAAATAGTTAATTCTTTGAACGATTTATGTTTTAATTTTATTTATTATGTATTTTCAGTTGCTTAATATTTAAGTTTGACATCAACCTGGACTATTTTATTTTCTATGATATTTATATAATACAAATTATTTATTTTTTAGCATTATTTATTGAAAAATAAATGTCTCCTTTCGAAATAATTGTAATGTCGTTAAATTAAATGTGTATTTTAAATGTTAGGTTTAAAGTATGTGTAATGCGTGCATTGTTTTTTTTTTTTTTTCATGAAAGTCTTTAAGAAGGGAAATAAAAAAGGGAGAATTTATTTTTGAACAAATACCCTAATAAAAAAGTATTATGTACGCATTAAATTCGCCCGATAAATGTTTAAAGAGAAGTATCCAGTATTAAATGTAAAAGAGATAGCCCCTAGATAACCTTCTGTTTTGAGACAAGAACTCCCTCAGATAAAAAATATCGGGTTACCGGTTACCTTTAGGACCGCTTTGTGAAAAGGGTTCTTTGGCGAGGCAAGTCATCTGGAGCTTCACAAAGCTAAGTCGAGGGAAATAAAAGTTAGTTCTATTTTATTTTATATGTATTGTATTAACACTTTTATTATTCATATAATATTGGTGTTAAGGCGTGATTAGACTGAATAAATTTAATAGGAAGCAAATGTAAGTACCACGGGAATTTGAATGAAATCTCAGATATTAACAAAGCATTTGATTTATTAATTTAAATAACATGCGAGATTTCTTAAATACTATGAAATATGCGTGTAAAAGAAGATACAAATTAATAATAGCGTCTACAAAAATAACTTAAAATTAAACATGCAACTTAGTGATCTAATGAACAAAATTAATCTTAGACTAAAAAAGAAGACAAAATGAAAATGATTAACATGAATGGGAGCGATAATTAACAATAACAGAAATGATCCATGCTAGCATAATGGCCAAATATATAAACAACAAAATGAACTTGAACGTTATACTGAAGATTGCAATAAGGCGCGAAGATGCGCGAATTATTATTATCTTCGCCAGTGATCACGGCATGAAGGAGCAATGAGTATGATATCATGAATTAACTTGAACTGTCCGGTTGGTACCATGTAATACGTTGATCATCAGGAGAAAAATTAGTTGACAATTTGAGGCCTTATGATAATGAAATGTGACTTACAATTTGTGTGATGTATACTCAATTATCATCATCTCAGCATAGCTCCTGGCGAGTAAAAAACTTTAAGACCTCTGGACGTTCTCAGAGGAATAACGGCTTGAGAGCGGAGTGTGCGATGGTCGTAGCTGCGAAGGTCTCGTAGAACAAGTCCGCTCGGCGATCTAATAGCAAGTAAGGGACTCAATAGCGTCGCTCTCCCCTCTCCTTGGTTTTGGCGGTACAGTATTCCCGATTTTAGAGGCAAGGATCGGTCCGTTCCATCTGGCGGGCAGTCCAGGTCCGCGACTAAACAATTGGTATTACCGTGCTATACCAAAACAGATAACATCAATACTGTCTATCTTTATCATCATAGAAATGTATATTTTTGTACAAGGAGCAATACTAAGATGATTTGGCTATAGGGATAGTTAACAATTCTTTAAATTATAAACAATAGTTTGAATTGTGTTAACGGATGATTTTTTTTATAATAAATATTAAATATAATACACTGCGTTATTAATACAATACCCAACTAGAGTGGCTTCTATTCAATCCTGTAAATTTGCCTTAAGACCCTTCCTACTATTGTTGATAATTGTTTATTAAAAGTTGATTAGAATATATTGTATAACTCATATACAACCGCTAAGTGTCGCCAGTCTCGCGCAATACTTCACGAGTATGTCCCATAAGTGTTCCCATACCAAAAGTCGCTAATCGCAACTAAAGAAGTTTTCATTAAAAAAAAACCCAACTTCTAAAATATTTTCACAATAATACAACGTTTAAACCATGGCCAATATTTCAACAGGTTAACAAGATTAGCAGAAGGAGAAAGAATAAAAGGGTTGGCATTAAAGTAGAAACACAGATAATTATCTAATGTCGTTCATAACTGTGCTTTATGGGAGCAGTTAGTGTCAGCTCTAAGAGCTCCAAGTACTTATTCAACCGCTCGAGTCTCCTATATGCCATTTCTCCACAACATAAATTTTATCTTATGGATAAATTTATACCTCGCTGACAGGATAATAAATGCAAAAACATAATACCCCTTCCACCCTTATCGGAATAGGATTATATGTATATTTATCGTAGGTGTATTGCGTACCTAGGTCATAGTGCTAAATAAGACGAAACAATAAAATAGAAAAAAAATATGATACGTTTTCTTTACATAACCCTAATCCAACTTTTGTTTTATGATCCTAGCTTAATATCATGAATACCAGAATCTTATAAACATTGTCTTCGCTCCAGAATATCTTAAATCCGTACAATCTGGGCTGTTTTTCTATCCACAGACATTATCATTGTATTATTCTGCTGGAAATGCTTTAAAGGTATACTCTATATATAACAGAGATGTAATTCAAGGTTCAAAGGTTCGTTCCTTCTAAAAAAAATGCTTTGAGAATATTGAAAACTGTTTTAAATGAGCGTAACAGAAAACCCTAATCCCTTAAAGCGGTCTCTCCCTGCTTTGAATGTATAGAATCAGCGGCCTTGGCCGGTTTAGAGAACCCGCCTTCAGCGGACTCGTTTTATGCATTGCTTAAAATACCTTCGGGTAGAAAAAGTACTATAATTATTTCCGTATATATATATTTATGTATTGTATATATCTATATATATATATATATATATATATATATATATATATATATATATATTGTAAATATTTTTATATAAATAAATGGAGATTCGAAACAAAAAAAAGTAACAGAAAAGCGTAAAAAAAAACAAAAAAACTATACCAAGGACTCAATACTAGTTCATGTTCATCCACTATTGATTATTGAAATATAGTTTATTCAGCTATTCTCAATTATTGAATTCATTCTCTTTAAGAAAATGCTTTGAGACAATTCAAACCTGTTTTAAACGAGCGAAACAAAAAACCTTTACCATGTATGCATTACTTGGCAATAATGTAAAAATGAGCATCCATTATTCAATATCGATAAACAGTACACATCCATTCTCAAAGTACCAGTTAAATACCAGCAATATGGAGTTGACTCCCGAAATTAAAAATAAAACATCATACATCAATTTCAGCCAGAATGTAGTCTAGGTGTAATGCTTGAACGTTTGTTGCTCTTCGTAAATTATTTTAAAATTTTAAGAAACATACTTTCATAATAATACTTGAAAATATTTAATATATATATTAAAAACAATACATATTAGCTGGTAAATTTTATTTTAATTTAAAAAAAAATTATGTTGAAATCTACAGGCAGGTGTAAATTCCAACATACTTTTTTTTTAAATAAAAAGTATTAAGGCAGATTAATAATACAGCGGTTAGTAAATGCTAAGGACAATATAAAATTACAAGTACAGTAAATTAGTGCTATTCGTGACGCTATCTGGAACATTAGGAGTACCTAGATAAACAAGGTAAGGAGCATGAAGCGGATAGTTTAAGTGCACCTTAGGGGTACACTGCATGTACCTTTACTCTTAAGGGACATGGCGGTAGTTGTGGGCAAGCAGCGGACGGGCAACTCAACATGTAGACATGGGCAAAAAGGGCCTTTTCTTTCTAAGTAGATTGGTAAGTTAACCTGCAGATGTGATCAGCATCCAATAATTATAATGTTATTCAATAACTATTACTATTCAATAAACAACTCATGATCAGTCAACCACGTCAAACTTTTATTCATATTAAGTATAATGATCTCAGGGTGGTATCCCATTTTATTATTTAAATATCATTATGATCAAAGGATCTGAATTTTCCTTGAAGATCATTGTTTGGGCAGTGAAGCAGTAGTACAATAGTACAATACGGTCACCTGTGGTCTAGTGGTTAGCGTAACAAACTACTAAACCCAACATCGCGGGTTCGTAGCCCGGCAGGTGGCCTTAGGATTTTTTTAAGGGAGTAAAAAATCCTTAGTTACGCCGTCCTTCGGAAGGGACGTTAAACGGGGGTCCCGAGCCTGTACGATGGCAGGTACTCGTTAAAAATCCCTGTCCTAATTAAACCTGGATAGGCAAAATTTAGAGCTCCCACTGTAGC
Source organism: Arma custos (assembly GCA_037127475.1). NCBI lineage: Eukaryota > Metazoa > Arthropoda > Insecta > Hemiptera > Pentatomidae > Arma > Arma custos. The sequence goes on from CM073763.1 coordinate 9,306,797, forward strand.
ATCGTCCGATTAGCCATAGCAGCATAAAGTGACGTTAAATGAACAAACAAACAAACAAAACAATAGTATGATAAGTACAGTCAAATGTTTATAAACAAAATATTATTCCTCAATTAACACTTCATTGAATACTTTTATAATACTTTTTATCTGCCCTTTTTTTAGTCGAAAAATTGTATCGGCAGATTCCTTGAGCTATTTTGGGATCTTTAAGTGGAAGAAGTGAAAGTTATTGGCTTGTAATTGGATTTATGACCGACTGTAATCGATGGAACTTTCTAATGCTTTAATGTTTTTTCACCAATAAAACCTGACGTAATCTTTGACTGCCTCATCTCTCTGCCAATTCCAAAAAATAACTCCAAAAGGTGCAACTTCAATTGGCGATTTATCGAATGGCATTTTTGTTTAATTATTGTTTTTTGTTCATTTTTAGACTTGAGGCTACTTGCTGGGAATGTTACTAATAATCTTTTTTTTTCGTTATTGTTACAAATGGAACACATTTATTTCAATTATTCGCAAACCTAGACTGGTCTAATAGAATGATCCAACTCGTTTGTTATGTCAGTTTATAATCGTGAATGTTTATATATTAATTTTGAATTCAAAATTATACGTAGTAGGAGGGAGCGGGGTAGATAAGTGGTTCAGGACTGAGCGAGTGACGAAGAGGAGTCAGGAGTGACGAAGAGGAGTCAGGAGTGACGAAGATCCCGGGTCAAATCCGGCTTTGTCAGGTAACTTATTTAATCAGTTGACAATCGAGGGTGGATTGTTTGGGATCTGGAGACTCAATAGAGGTCCTAAGTCACACCTAGCCCCTATAAAGTGGGTTCCCAAAATAGGGGAAGATCCTGGATGGTGAGCCTCATCTCGGACAAACCACCTCCTTGCACAACCATTGTCGTGGCAGCAGTACAGTCTCTACCATGGACTGAACTTAATATTCATGAGGTTTGATGGTACAGATTATTTTATTCTTTATAGATGGGAAACTAATATGAAAATCTAAAGAAATATATAAATGTTTAATTTATTTTTGTCTAATAGTACTTGCATTATATAAACCTTAAAGGAAAATTACCTGACAGTTTGCAAGGTATACCATAATGTTAATTAAGTTGAAAAAACAGATTGTACTTAAGTTTGAAGAGAACTTATCTGGAGAATTACATTCGGCCAACAAAGCTAATTGAATCATTCCAGTTGAATGAGGGACTTTAAAGAAATTAGCTTAAACACGGAAATATGAATGAACCCTTAGAGTCGTACGTAAGTTAAGGGCTGTAGTTGACTCTCAAAGGTCTCAATTTGTATTCAAAGGGCTGGGCTCTTTTGTTTCAGTTATGCATTATCACAATTAGCCTTTATTAAGGGCTCTCATCCTTGTCAGGCCTTTCTAAAGTGAAAAGACAAATTCGTTAGCCGGTTCCAACTTTAATTTTTCCGTTCCCATGAAAAATACCCCGTCGATGATGCAGTGGCCTTCGCCTCCGACTTAACTTACAAAGGTAGTCAATTTTGGAAGTTTAAATTGTTTAAACGTATACCAGACTAATGTAAAATAAATATAAAGCGTTATTCTAAAATTTTAATTTAATGGTTCTTCTGGTTAGCGAAAAACTGAACGGTCCAAAGCCTACAAAATGTGGAACTTCCTAGAAAAAACAAGTTTTTTGGACACCTATGCCGAAGAAGTAATGGTTTATGCCATGGATTTGTTTTTGAAACGAGTATCACTTGAACCCACACAGTACGTTAAAAAACACTTGTCGAATTTCATTTTACGTATCAACTTAATTTACGAACTCCAGGAAAAAATTAAGGTATATCTGTCTGTGTACTATTGTGAGGATAACAATAATGTAAGATTTGTAATTTATATGAAGTGAATTTTTTGATGATGCCATGAATAATGGTGTGGCTGATATGATAATACTTAAGAAGACTCATGTTTTTCATATATATTTATATAAAAAAAATTATAATGTTAAATTTTATAATGTAATGTTTTGTTTTTTGAATATCCTATAGATGTATTTTGCGGATTGAAATCTACTGTACTGAATGATGATTAGAGGCATGTATTGAGAATGACAACATGGGTCGAAACGTATACATATAAAGAAAAATAAATAAATGATTGCCTGGACAAAAAAGGGTTTTTATATTTATAAAACAAAAGGAAAATATAATTCAAGTCCAGTACCTTAAACTATTGATTTTATATCAACTTAATTATTATTAACTTATTAAACATCATTAACTTAATTATTAACCAAGGTCACCTGTGGTCTAGTGGTTAGCGTAACAAACTACTAAACCCAAGATCGCGGGTTCGTAGCCAGGCAGGTGGCCCTAGGAATTTTTTAAGGGAGTAAAAACTCCTTAGTTACGCCGTCCTTCGGAAGGGACGTTAAACGGAGGTCCCGAGCCTGTACGAGACACAATCATTTAAAATCTATTATTTCTTTAATATTTTAATAAGGAACTCATGATTCTGAAAACATGGTTTACTTATATTTTTCATAAATTTCAAAACTTGTGAATTATATAAGCAATTGAACTCATTCTTTAAAACTCAACCAACTCAATTAAATAATGCATGGAAATTAGCTAGTTGGCATTATTGATGCAGCTAAAAGATTCATAGAAGTGTCAGCTAATTTTACAGAAGGAGAAATTGAACAGCTTAATTTGTTTATGCGATGATTAAAACTTATTCTGTCTTGCTGATTAGTTATGTACAACAAAACAAAAACAAAATTCTGTTGTAATTAGCCACATTTAATTTTAAATTACCATCTAAAATTAAAATTATATTAGAATATGTTAATAAAAAATATTTTTTTTGTAAGTATTAATTCTATAGAATTTTTAATTCACTTATGCCTTGAAGAAGAGAATGTGGGTCGATACGACGGTTTCAAATAAATAGTTCATCTTTATTCAGGGAATGCTTGACATCCACCCGGACCAATTTCTTCACTTTAAATACTAATTCAGTATAAATAACCAAATTTTAATTCAATATAAATTAATACGTAAATTTAATATAAATTAACTTTCGAGAATTAATTATCCTTATTTTTCAGGGTATTTTATTTCGTATTCTGTATTCTGCTATATTTTCGTTCGTTTGTTTATGCAGTTATCGCCACTCACGCTGCTATCACTAATGACGATGCTACAGTTTTGCCTGTCCAGGTTTAATTAGGATAGGGATCATTAACGAGCTCCTGACACTACACAGTCTCCGGATATCCATTTTATGTCCCTTTCGAAGAACTGCATAACCAAGGAAGGTTGTTATGTTGTTATCACTAGATTATTCGGAAGTTATTGATATTTTATTATAGCCTTGCAGTGTACATAAATCAAATGTTTATGTACACATACCTGGTGAGTTATATGACTAATATTAAGTTTATAAAATATAATTACAAGAAGGATGAGTGTTTTCTTAATTGACTTTTATTATTTTGTATTCGTAAAGGCTCAATAACCATTTCCCTTTGCCTGATTGGAAGGGCAATTCATTAGATTTCATCAAGGCCTTTGATACTGAAAGGGGCCAGCGGAGCGGATTAGGCCTAGGCTGAGTATTGACCTGTCGGTCGATACTCTAAGTGCCCATTAACCAGTTACAACATGGATATTCTGTATTGGATATGATCCATATGCAACAGTATATATATAATTAGTATAATATCATACCTAAAATTGATTTGTATATAACTTCAAGTTATATAAGTTTTTCAATAATGATGAAAACAGTAAACTTTCGTTTAAAATGAATGTTAATTCCTTTTGATTGCAATTTTTAATTAAATAATGAGGAAAACAATAAGCTATCTCCAATTTTAATGTAAAACATAATATCAATATAAAAAACATTAGATCAAAAAAGAGAACAACCAATGTGGTGGGTAAGCAGCCCGGCAGATGGCCTTGGAATTTTTTAAATACAGTAAAAAATCCTTGGTTGTCCGTCCTTCAGAGGGTACGTAAATGGAGGTCCCGAGCCTTTGCTCTGACAAGTACTCGTTAAAGATCCATTATATTGAACATAAAAATCGTACTGAGTGATCCGTCGCGTCGTCGAAAACTTGTGTTCAACTGTCGTTTAAGATAAGTCAGAGCGACTTATCGTCCCGATATTGTGCCGAGCAGATAGGCCAGTTAGTTATGAATCTGGTAATACCAATTTTTATAGCATTTATTGAATTTCGGTATTCCTAGTTTTGGCCAGGTTTTAAGGGCTAGTACTTCACTATGCCACGGTTATCCTAGAAACAATACGGACTCTCCTACGTACCGAACATAATACCCTTCATGGGTTGTAGTGTTGGTGTTTTTTTTTACTTATACAAGGTTCAGAAAATTATTCATTTCCGCATTTAAAAAAAAAAAAGGCGTTTGATTCGAGGAAAACACAATAATTCAGCGCCATCTTTCAAAATGTATTCTAACGGTTTCAGAAAATTAAGAAGTAAAGGATTCTCAGAAGAGAAAATAATGTACTTTTAATGATGCAAGGGGAGTCTTTCTAGATCTTTGTGGGTTTGCTGAAAAGCTACGGAATAAAAACATAACTTTGAATATGTTAATAGGAGTAATCCCTTTATTCACATCAAACAGTTATTCAATTTGGGGGGTTTGCTGAAGCTACTTCCCCTCCATTACTTGAGTATTCAGGCTGTCATCGCGACTCAGTCTTCCTAATTATGTAGAGACTTACATCCACCCTTACATCACTCATTACATTAACTTGTCTCTGTTGTTAGTGTCAAGTGGAGCTTGTGTAATGGCGTTGTTTAAAGATGCAATTGATTTTTTTTTTAAGATTACAGGTAAGTTGTGTATAAGCATTTATGTCTTTTATATTCCTTCTTTATAGTTAGTTGTTTTTTTAAAGTTTGGTACATCCAAACAAAATAGGAAGTTCATGATATTTCAAAAATATGTCCTTATGGTCACATATGATAAGAAACATTGAAGTTGTATGCACGTCATATACAATTTAATAGAAATTTCATATTTTAATATTTCTTTATTGTAAGTTTACGCCCCTTGTCATTATCAGTTAGTTGTTTCATCGCCTGTTCTGGATTCAATATCTCATCGGAACTATTTAACAGATGTTGATGAATTGATTCTATGAAACTTGTTGAAGATTTCCTGGTCCTCTGTATTGTTCGATAGCTTCCTGACCATCGATAAACGCTAGTTATTCTTTTCATAAAGCGTCTTCCATTGATAAAGTATATTTATCTACTACTTAAATAATAATTAATTCGTGTATGAGATGAAAATAGTTGACTGGATGATCTAATGTAAAGGAGATAGTTGGGGGGTGCAGTCAAAAAGAACACTGAATAAGTAATAAACTTATAATTATGTGCCGACGTTTCGACCTACAGTGTAGGCCATCTTCAGGGCTATGAGAGAGAAACAAACAGAACAAAAAATATAAAAATGTACAGTAACAATAATATGGTGACAAGTAATGTAGAAAATTAAAATAGTGGCAGATATGAAGATGGAAGATAACGAATATTAAAAAAGTGACAGAATATAATGAAATTAAGATATAGACAGATTTAAAAAATTAATGATAATGAAAAGAAATTAAAATAGTGACAGATATAATAAAATTAAGATAAAGACAGATATAACAAAATTAATGATAATGAAAAGAAAATGAAAAAAATGACAGATATAATAAAGTAAGACAGATTTAATAAAATTAAAGAAAATGAGCAGAAATGATAAATTATAAATAACGCATATAAAGTAAAATACAGAAAATAAATGTACAGAAAGGACAGTAAAGTAAAAATAATATAAAGGAAAATAAAAAAGGAGGAGGTAAACAAAAGAAACAAAATGAGAATATTTACATATACAAAAAAGGTTGGAACATGAAGAATAAAATGGTTTTCAAAAACTTATATAAATATTACCAATTTTCTCACTGTCACCTAAATACATTATAATACTTTGGTTCATGTCTAAACCTTTGGACATCATATCTCTTTATTTTATGTATGCTTAACCAGCTTCCATTGGCGTTTAATGCCAGTGACGCGTCTGGGAAAGGGGGCTGGGGCCTCCCGGACTCCTGCTTTGCCCTCATTCCTGGGGAAGAAGCTCAGTTCGGGGACCCCAGGCAAATTGTAAATAGGGTATGAATGTGTACATTTTATTTTATTTATTTATTTATTTTTTTATTATTAGTATTATTATTATGTATTTATTTTTATTTATTTATTTTTTATTTTATTTTTTTACTTTATTTTATTATCATTTCCGCATTAATTTCTTTCTGTTACCGCATGTATATATTTTTCCGCATGTATATATTTATTTATTTTATTTTGTTTATATTATTGTTTTGTTATGGAATGACTGTAAGCTACACAGCACTATTACTTGTTGCCCACAAGTGGCAGATTGTAATATTTCAATAAAGCGTTAATATAAAAAAAAAAAATTTATGTATGACAAACATTACGGTTTAATAAGCTTAAGGGTTTCGTTACGAGTACATTTTCACATTGTTGTTTGATCATTTAACGTCACTTTATGCTGCTATGGATAATCGGACGATGTTCAGTGGGAGGTCTAAATCTTTCCTATCCTGGTCTAATTAGGATAGGTATTTTTAACGAGTACCTCATATCGTTTAACATTCCTTCTGAAGGACGGCACAACTAAGGATTTTTCTCTCCTTTATCCTAGGGCCACCTGCCGTGGTACGAATCCGCGATCTTGCGAATTAATAGGTTGTTATGCTAACCCTTAGACCACAGGTTGCCCCATTTTTTGCATTGAAAACTTTCAGTTAAGCCTTCCTTGTGTAGGTAATTATTTCAAATTCCATGACTCATGAATTCCATACCTGGAACACTCTATGTTCCTAAATCACCCATAACATATCTTTAATGTTTACGGATTGCATTTTCAACTGAATTTTCAAATTCCGTATTAATTGTGGTGTAATAAATTAAAAAATATACGATCCGGGTAGCATTGCATTTATTTTGAAAATGACCCTCAATTCAAATTTCATCATAATTTAAATTGAAATATGGTGTTTAAGTTAGACGGTAGAGGGCCTTGTGTATTCAGCTGTTCTTGCTAACCAGTTTAAACGGCTACCCATGAATATACATACCTCGAATTTCCCCTGAAGTAGGGCTACACCATCCCTTAGGTCTTTCCACCCTCCGCTTTGGCGAAACGTAGCGGGATGTAGGTCAGCCGGGGTATCTCGTGTTAATTGGAACGTCAGGATCCTACTTTCTACCCAAATAGCCCACCAGGAATATTGAATGTAATCAGCCCGATGGTTTTATGATGGAGTTTTAAGTTTAAAACTTTCAATTATTTTCTTGAATAATATTACTCGTCCTTATGCTAATGTGTAGTTAAATGGATGATACTACTACAGTGGGAGTATAGATAAATTTTGTCCAACCTCGCATAAATCGGAAGGGAGCATTAATTAGTACCTGAAATCGCACAAGCTGGGTATTACGTACCATCCAACGAATGCAATAGAACTTGGGCTACGAATCCGCGAACTTGGGCTTTTTAGGTTGTTTTACCAACTATTTACACCACGGTGACCCCCATTGATGTATACTGGTAAACTGCTGATCAATTTAATTGTTAATTGTATGATTACTTTAATTAATCAGTGTATTTTTTGCATGTAATTTATCAGTGTAGTATTTTTTATTCTGAATGTCGACATTTCGGAGCGGTGTGGCGAAATTAAAGGTGAATTGTGAACTTTCGTTACGTTTCCTAGTAAATCTGAACTTGAAATTTACGGCTTTTAAGATGAACTTAAAACCTTTTATTCGGTATTTTTTTATTAAGTCTAATATTACATAGAAGTTTAATATGCGATTTATTTCCAAAAACAGAAGTTCTACTTATAATATTATTAAATTTACATCAATAAGCACATTTACTAAGCCGAGAATGATGTTCTAAATCACTATCAAAAAAAGTTAGTTATGATAAATGCCGATGTATTATAAGCACACACTTTGTAAGCTACCTTCCCTGTTAATAAGCCCTTTATGGTTCGTTATCAGGAAGGCAGAGGGGCGTATTAATGAAGTTATTGTCAATGAAACAATATCGATCCCGGTGACGTCACTATCTCATTCATAAAGCCAACGACACCGGGTGGATCGACTCGCCCATTCACAGCTGGCCCCCGGCGACAATCGATATTGCCCTGCGACCTGCACCCTTCCGTTGCTACCTCCGTCTCTTCTGGCAGGACTTATGGTCGTCTCGAGGAGTTGGAAAGGTTTCACAAGATTCGGAAACTCCTTTGAATAATTTATTCGGCGAGGATTTATTCTAAACAAAGAATGAAGCGGAACCATCAAAGGACTTACGACTTGAATAAATAAAACCGTGTAATTTCAGAAAGCAAAAAGTAGATTTTATTAAAATATGAAAAAAATAAAAAATATTTAAAGAAGATAAAAAAATCAACCGTAAAGAGGGATTTGACTACAGCCACGTCGGATGATAAACAACTTTGTAAGTTTTTTACGTTGATTTTAGTTAGTACTTGGATTATCTATTATTAACGTTTAGCTCTCAGTTCATTTTTTTTTAATACTGGCGTTTATTTATTTTTCATTATATTTTTATCTCTCAACTAGTCATAGATTTTAAAATGTTCAAAGACTACCTAAAAATGAAGATCTCTTATAAAAATAACAGCCCTATTTTTATTTATTTTTCACATTTATATTCGCTTTTTTATCGCAGAATTTTTATACAGAAGGTCGTGGGTTCAAATCTCGCTGCTGGTGAGACTTGTATTTAATCTGTTTACAGCCACAGATGAATCATACGGGATCTTGGACCCTCCTGGGGCTCTTCCAGCCTCTATAAAGTGGGTACCCAAGATAGGGGGCATCAAATCGCCTCCCTGCACGACCGTTTTTCAAGAAACAGTTCAGTCACTGGGTTTTTTCAACTACCATATGCTTTCGTCTTCTACTAGCCAATATGAAGACTGGTTACAAGATTATTTTCTCAGTATGATTTTTCATACCGTAATTTTGATTTTATTTCGTTAATTAATAATGATCATAGTAGTTTTTATATTAAATTAAGTAAGTTAAATATTTGTATGGAAGAGGAATAACGAACATCGATCGGTGATAGATGACTAAGTTCAGCTGCACAGTATTTAGAGAAATTTGTCTCAAGATTTTAAATTTCAATTAAGGCTTATACAAAATTTTCAAAAAAAATGTAATGAAGAAATAAAAACGGATTTAAGAAAATAAAAATAGTTTATTAATTATTTTTATCAATACATTTATTTTGTGTTCTTAATAAATATTCATCAATTTATGAATGTTAAGTTCTGTCCTTTTGCCTTTAATGTGAAGGTTTCTCCATTCATGATTATTTATAACTTAAGGGAACTTTACATAAAAAGTATCACAAATAAGCACATATTGTATTTGCATAGGCACATAAATGGCATTTGTATAATTCCTGTCAATAAAAATTTATTATTATTATCATTATTACAGGTCGATTGTGAATTTACTAAGTTACTGATCAGTCAACATTAAACCTGAATTAATCCATCAATATTGTATCCATACATATAGAGTATATTTATATATCTGGGTTACAAAAGCATTAATTACAATGAGTGTATACAATGATACAATACAATACAATGATTCAGCTTCTCCATCTTTCGCCTTCCTCTGTTCGTCCGCTTTTCTCATGTCTTCTCTTCAAGAATTGTCCAGAAGCAGTTTTTTTCAGGTATCTTCATCCCTCTCCCTCTTTGGTTCTATTTCTACCTGCTTACGTAAGCTGTTTTTTGTAAACGGCTTTCACTTATTTTGTAAACTAGTATTTATTTTTATACTAAAGCCCGATATGACGTGTACAATATATTGCAGTACAGGAAACTGAGAATATCAGCCATTATTCAAATTTGTATTCCCAGTAGTGGTATGAAATGATGTTATTATAATGCAATTGGGAAAAACCACAATGTAAAGCCTTATGTTTCAAAAATACACCGACTTACCAGTCGACGTTTCGCCTATTCAGGCATTATCAAGACACCAAAAACAAAAAGGGGGTTATGTGTATCACATCTGGAAGAAAAAGGTGCAATACATCCCAACGATCAACAGCCCAAACAGGCTCCAAACATGAGACAGCACCCCACTACCAAGACGTTCAACATACAACTGAACGTTGTATTATAGTATACGTTGAACCCACATACGTGGGTGTATTTTTGAAACATAAGGCTTTGCATTGTGGTTTTTCCCAATTGCATTATAATAAATAATAGTGTTTCTTTTTGAGTTTTTGGCTCTATTTTAGTGAAATAATTTTATTTCTTAATAAATAATTTATGCTTTATGAACTTGTAGTTTATACTCCATTAATTCACACAATAACTATTATGGTAATATTTAATAACAGGAAAATTAATTTAGAGATGTATTAAGTTTCCGGTACATTTCATCTAAAATTGTTATTTAAATTAGATATCGGGTTCTGTTAATTAGTTGTATGAATTTCATAGGGCTTTCCTTATCAATTAAACCCTTTCTACTGTCTTTTATAAATATATATCCTATATAAACTATCTACAAAATGATATATTTACTATACCGTATCGCTCCTTCTAAAAAAACAATGTCGTAACTCAAAAAACATAATTTTTCGATAGAGTTATTTGAAAGTTCCAAGTGATTTAAAAAAAAATCGATATTAGTGAAGCAAACCAATCCTATTGGAACGATGTCATTGAACTTATTTAATTTACATTAGAAAAACTTCAAAAGCTTGAAACTTATTTGATTTTATCTTATGTTATTGGCATATTTTGAATTATGCCATTGGTCTTTTGAAGGAGACATGTGATAATAACAAATTATTTCAAGTAATCAAATACCTAACATACTGAATTTATTATCAACAAATCAGCAAATCTTAAATTAATATCCTAAAAATGATAAAAACTAAGTTATCTAAGTAACTTTAGATTACAAATTACAGATAATATTCTCTTTTAATTAATACCAGGCGAAGTAAATCTTCTTCTTCTTTTACTTCCTCTTTTGCAATTGCTAGCGTCGAGAATCCTCCACCCAATGCAGCCATGCTTCGCTGCCCCTACTCAGCCGCCTCATTTCCTGGAGGGTCTTGCCTCTCTCCCCTCCGATGCGCTGGATATATCCCTGATAGGAAACTCTGGGACGGCCTCGCGGCCTCTTCCATGGCCTTCCTTGGTTCTCTCTGTTTGTCCATCCGAAAAACGTGGCCAAACCACTTCAGCTGTCGGTTTTTTATGGAATCGTTCAGCTCTATTACTTTTAGCTCCTCTCTGATTCTTTCATTCCTGATACGGTCCCTCCTGGTCTTTCCAACGACTCTCCGCAGGAATTTCATCTCCACCGCTGTCACTCGGCTAGCTTGTTTGACCAGCATAACCCAGCTTTCACTAAATAAATAAATAATCTTTTAAGATTTAATTGCTGGAATTATATCTGAAATTAATGACATAATTTATATGTTTTCTAATATTATCGAGTTGATTAAACTTCATCACCGAATAGAATGAAGCATAAAATTTCATATCAATCATGAAATATCTCTTCGAGTAATCATTTATGACATCACATACCCAATGGCTTCTCTCTTGGAACCTCGGATCGATAACTAATTCCTATAAGTAATTTGAAACGCGGAGTCAGAAATGATATCTCCGAAGTAATTAAAAACATCTTGCCAGAGAGAAGACGTAAGTTATCCATCTGCGGAGTGACAGGAGATTTTATCAATCTTGATTGTCGCAATCCTTCCTTAAGGGTTTTTCCTCGACCCGTCCTATCCTATTCTTCATCCTTCACTTAGGGTTTATAAACTCATCCTTCAATTTAGATATAAAAATGGTTACACTAAAAAGAAGTCTTCAAAATGATAGTCCATCAAACATACTTCTTTTTCAACTTCAACATCATCTGATTTTGAATACCTTTATTTTTAAATAACATACTTGATATTACAACATTGACAAAATTTAGTAAACAGTTTAATAATAATGGTTGTACCATGAAAGCATTAAAAATTAAAAGTTTTTATTTTGATATTATCATTTCATGGTCAAATACTATAATTTAATTTAGTACTTAGAAACGTATTTACGAAATAATGTAGGGGGAAAAATTAAAGTATTTAGGAAATATTTAAGAAGGACCTAAACCATGCTCAGCATCCCGAAATGGGTGGAAATCTAGAAAAAAAAATATTGGTTTTATATCTTGCATAGTTATAAGGGATTTGATTTTGATTTATTTGTCCCATTTTTCCTGACTAGTAGGATTCGTTTTCTATGTTCAAGCTCAAACCTTCAAAAAATTTGACTACTGTTCTATGATAATCTATAACATAATCTTATTTGAATTTAATTATAAATATATAATTTTAATTCAATTTGAAACCAGTTTTTTTTATCTTGCTTTGATTTCAAAAATACTATCTTTATCTGCTAACCTATTATCTTAAATCTATTTTAATAAGGTTTATGATTTTTTTATCGCATGATTTTCATGCTGAGTTGCATGAAAAAATCTAAAAAAAAAATGAATAATGAATGAAATATTGAAAAAGTGCATACAGTCATCATGATATACTCTTATGTTTTTCTTTACCTTTTCCTTAATTATTATATTTAATCAAGGCTAACAAATAATAATTTATATATTTTAAAACTATAAAAATTTTAAATAGAATTAAAAAAAAAGATTAACACATAGAGATTTATAAGATAAAGATTCTGATACCGGTGTTGATTGGGGTAGATGGACTGGTTATTGACTATTCTTGAGTTTTCTTATCAATCCCTGATTGGAACCCAGTGTTAATTTTAATTTTATTTTCTTAGGCAGGAAGTCAATATTAGCTGGCTTAGGGGGAATTATAACTCAAACCAAATGTAACGCAGAACCAGGTATCTATCCTTTCATAGCAAACTTCATTCCCGTTCAAACCCTCTAGTTTCAAACCTAGCTTCCTCTTCAATTCCCGATAATCCTCCGAGGCGTTTGAAAAAAAAATGGTCACGTGACCTTCTTAGTTGAACTTGTGATGTTGAGTGCTACCAGTGGGTAGTTCCTCTACTTGTCATTAGCTCATGTCATTATGCATCACTTTGCCTGTTTACTTGTTATATTATTGTAATGCAGCTGTAAATATCAATAGATAAATAAAAAAAAATAAAAAAAATCGCTGGAATGTATTTAAGAGTATTTTTCGATCAAGGATGCATACCAATTCATCAAAAGAACAACGGCATAACTCAATAAATCTAATTTTTCAACATATGTATTTAAAAGTTCCTTGCAAGTTAAAAAAAAAATTGGTTATTGGTAAAGCAAAGCTTACCTATTGCAATGATTTGAGATTATTTTATTTTTTATTAACTATTTTTCAAAGCTTGAAACTTTTTATATTTTAACTTATGCTATTATTCTTATAAAACTTGTAAGCTTATAGTTCGTGCACCATTAATTCATGCACTAATTATAATTAGTATGGTAATATTTACAACCAGGAATATAACTTTGAAATATTAATTAAATATGTGATCAATTAAAACTTAACTTTGTAGAATTTCTCAATTAATGCTTATAACTTTTTCAACCACTCAGATACCATGATGCTTATGTATTTGAAGTTTAATATTTATCAATTGTAATTTCAATTTTTATCTTTTGTGCTTTAATTTGTATTACTTTCTGTATTACTTATTTTAATCTTTATTACTTTTTGTATTGCCTTCCTTGTCACTTAGTTATTAATATACTATATTTATTCCCTTCACTTTGTCTATCTATATCTATATCTCAGGTCCTCCCCCCATCTTCATTTTCCACCACACAGATACCTTGATTCTTATATATTTTAACATTAATATTTTCCACATGTAATTGTCTGTATTTTGCATATATAGTTCTGAAGAAGACCTGTAATGTGAGTCGAAACGTTGGCGCCTTAATAAACATTTTTCCAAACTTAAGAGAAATTTTTTATATCCACCCGGGCCATTTTCTTCCACATAATGTTTATTACATTTGTCTATAATCGCTATATCCCCTAATATTTAAAAGAGAACCGGATGACAAGAGAAAGAAGGAAAGGAAATATTCTCGAATGGACAAAGAAGCCCTAGGCTGAAGTTCTTTCACGCCTTGGCGAATCCTCCTTACAATAGCCCTTGTCCTTAAGCCTCTTCAATAAACACGCTCTGCAAACTCGTTTAAAATAAAATCTATCTCCCAGTCCTCTGGAGAGTCCTTTGACAGAAAACATTGCTACAATAATCACTTTCTAAGACAAAGGGAAGAATTTATCTATATCCATCGTTTTCTTCCAGTATTATAAAAATATTTAAGTAATTTATTAAACAATAATATTCATATCTTCGTTTCTAAAACTAATGTTTTTTTGTTAAATTAAACATTCAGCTCGCTGGTGGGGGCCGTTGGCCTGGGATGTTGAAGAGAGCTTTAATCTACCAATGCATGTTATCATATTAAGCAAATAAAACATTAAATAGATACATCAATATTGATTCCAATAAGATATTTACAATAGGCATACATATCAACAACACTATAATCTATTGGAGTTAATGGCACGCCAAAAAAAAAAACAAACAAAAAAAAACAAAGCATTCAGCTTTATTTGGAATCTTTGTCATAGCGAAAAAAAATTAATAACTTCTAAAATTAAGAGAATCTTTTGATCTTTATTAACCAGATTTATTAAAACTGCGTGAGAAACCTAATGTAAATATTCGCAAAATGTATTCTCTTGTCCCCAGCTTATCATGATGACGTTTTATGGCAGCAGTAAAAGTATAGTTATATCAGTTCGATTTTTTTTTACGAACCAGAGAGTTTGAATCCTAAACCTCATGTCAGTCATAGATTAAAAATATGGTGTTACAAAATATGTTGTTATGGTGGCACTGAATACAATGCTATGAATATTAAAATAAACCTGTGTAGGGTTACTGAGGGGGTGGAGAAAGCCCTAATTGGGTTTCTGGTCTTCTAAGGTCCAAGATAGGAGAAGGTAGAAAAAGGCAGTGGTCAGCAGGAGGACTGAGGCTGAATATGCTAGGATGACAGAATGTGGTCTCATTTAAGAATTTCCCTATGTATAGCACACACATGTAACAGAAAGGGGAATTTTTTATGTAGACTTGTATTTTTTTGAAACCGTGATCACCAAATTATGATAGTAATGTTGTTTCATCCGATGAAATAGGGTGTTTATTTATTAAAACAGCTTAAACAAATATTTTAATTGTTAATTATATAGTATCACTGAACCTCTGTTGTAATGATCACAGGACGGCACCCCATAGTACCATTTTGAAAAGGAATCATATCAAAGAATCTAAATTTTCTCTGAGTTCATTGTGGCGACAGCATAGCAATAGTTATAATATGTACCATTTACTATACCTCATATTTAGGATATGCTAAGATGACTTAAGGTTCAGTCTAGATTTTGATGATTTGAAAAAAAGGAGAGTTTAGAGACTTCCGTTGTTTGGTGAGTTATTTATTTTACTGGTTTGATTTCCTTTATCAAGGTTTATACGTAGTAAAAAAAGGAAAATGTGGTAATGATATAATGCTGTTGGTTAAAGCCAACGCGTTCAAATAGGCCAGATTTTGAAGGTTCCGATGGAACGGATCGGAACAGCTTGATGATGAAGCGGCAGTGGATCGGGTCAAGTGTCAGCTGGAGAGAGGGAGCTTGTCAAACCCCCCTTTATCCTCCGACCCATGGGACCGGGACAAATCCAGTCTCGAGACGTTGGGACAAATGATTCCACGCTTCCTGAACTATTTCCACGCCTTCCAATCACGATGCTTTTGCATCTCAAGGAGTGTAGCACCTTTTCGAAATTTCACAAACAGAATTATTTGTACGATCTTTCTCGATCTGAAAAAAGAGACAGACTCTTCTCCTGAGCTGTATTGATATCATTTGGTAATCCTTGACTGTATATTCAGTGAATATGACAAATAGCATTTGTATATAATAAAATATTTATTTACGAATTAATCTGTGTCACCAGATGAAAAATTCTCAAACTTACTGCGATTTGTCCATTCGTTATAATATTACTTCCCGGAATGCGGTGGTACTGCTTCTTGTATTCTCGGGTTGCCGAGTGTTAAACTTTAAACTCTAAAAGAAAATAATTAAATAGGCAATCATAAGGATTGTCGATAGAAGTGAAAACTCTGGAATTCTGCGTTCTATTTAGAATTTCGTAATCAAATATAATCTGAATTATTTAAATCAAATAATTCTTTAGTTTAAATTATTGTCATTAGTTTGGTTTTCACATCTATTCGTATTCCGAGTAATATTTATATGCATTTTCAAATCGTTTATTTATTAATTAAAACGTATGATTGGCTGCACAAGTTCAATACAACTTAATTGAAATAGTAATTAGTATACGGATATATTATTTAAATCATCTAAATTAATGTGTAATTGCATCCATTAGCAACTTAAAACAAGATATTTAACTTTGTTAAATACAATATTTTAGGGGATAGGAAAACTTTAATCAATTATTCTAGTTTTAAGTTATTATTAGTACAAACTGCTTAACTATATACGACATTCTAGTTAAACATTATAATTCTCTTATTAATCAAATCCTAACATATAAACTGAAGTTGATAAAAAAACAAATGGAATAACTCATACTAAGGCTCCTATGCGACACCAGTCTCGCACAATAAGTCACTAGCATGTCGGTGACACGAATACATATTTTTTTTTTCACTTCCGAAAATCGCTCAACGTGGAGAGTTTACACATGGAAAAATTACACGAAGATCGCATCTATGATTCCATTGTCATATATTATGACATACTCAACAATGGCCGTTTCGTTGTAGTGAGAGTAAATCCAAGAAGGTGAGGATTAACAACAACTCTTTGCAGTCTCTAAACATAAACATAAATTGATGGTGTTCCTGTTGTGTAAGAAAAACGAAACACTAGAAGTATGTATAATAATTTTTTTTCTGATTAATTTATTGATATTTACAACTGTAATAATTTTACATCAAGTAAGTTTGCTGATATGAACAAATGTCATGAAAACAAAAAACAATTGTGGATAAACTACCCATCGGTAGCAATCCAATAAAGTTCTATAGTAGAAGGTCTCGAGGCCATTTTATTTTCAGACGCCTCGGAGGGTTATCAGGAATAGTATGGGAAGCAAGTTGAGAGACTAGCGGATTCAAGTGTGTATGGAGCTTGTCATGGAAGGATAGGTATCTAGATTGGGACAAATCAGCTACATATGGGATATTAAGATCATGATGGATAAGTTTGTTTGTGACATACTAAGGAGCATTGAGGATTTTACGAAGGATTTTTGATTGTAAGGATTGGATACGAGATGAATTGGATGGTTTAGTAGAGCCCCAAAGCTCAACTCCGTATGTCCAAATAGGTCTGATAACTTTCATGTAAATGAGTCTTTTGTAATTAATTGGGAGCTTAGAACGTTTGTCCAGTAAATGTTGAAGTAGGCGAAAACGTCGAGCAGTTTCTTGGCTCTTCAGTCTTGTATGAGGATGTATAACAATAAAAATAAATTCAGAAGAATTGGAGGTTACAAACATTAATCTCGTAACCACCACTCTTAATGCATTATTAAGGAACCTTCAAAGAATATTTCAAAATACTTAGAGTATGGACTCTTAATTTGTATGTTCTCTGTTATGCCTTCAAGATGAATCTGGAGGGTTCCGGAATGCTTGCAAAAGCTCTGGCAACTCTGTTTTTTAAAATCTGCCAAATATTCTATAATATGATACTTAATATTTAAAGCTCTATTGCATGCGCATCAACTGATAATCATCGTGCAATAGTTCTTTAAATGAATAATCAGAAGGACGAACCCTTTTGAAATATATCATCATACTGCATCACCTCCAAAAAAAAAAAGAGTGCTCAACTTCACAAAAGTGTTTTCTTAATTCACATGTTTATGTAATTATTTCCGCAGGAAGTGCAATATTTTATAGTTATTGTTATCTTAATGGGATGTTTCTGGTTTTATTAAAACGATAAAGCCCTAATGATGGCTTTGTCCTCTAGATGAGCTGATATCAGATATCTGAGAGTATGCCCGCATGGCCCTTTAGGTAGCTTTCATCTTAGAACAAAATGCCATTATATTGTTCCTATCTAGGCAAGCTATTATTTAAACTAATAAAACAAAAAATTAATATCAGACTTAAATAAAAAACAAATAATATAAAAGAAAAAATAATAAATAAATAGGATCGTCAACGCCGGAAAGTAGGACTGGAATGATATGACTTAATTTATGATCAGTAGTTGATAACTTGTGATTTTAGTGATACAGCATCTGAGGGAAGAAGTGCAGTCGAAAAATTTAAGTACTTAAATGAAATCAGTGGAAAATAAAGTCAGGATATTAAGAATTAAAATTAATTAAACTATAAAGCCAGGAAATTTAAAAATTAGAATTCATTATACTGCAAAGCTAGAAAAGTTTAAAATTAGAATTAATAAAAGCATACAGCGAGGTAATTTTAAAATTAGTTTAATAAAAAACTATCGTCCTTCCATTAAAGTTCTATATGGCTGTGAAATGTGATCGTTAATGTTTAATTACAAATTTTCAAATATTAAAAGTAATATTAATTATTTCTTACATTCTCCTGTTTTAAATATCTGTCCACAATATGTTAAGAATTCTTTTAGGCCATCTTTAATTTTTGATTCGTTTAATCTACATTAGTAACATATTATTTTACATGTTTCTACTTTAACCATACCTAATCATTAATATTTAAAATTGTTTATCCTTATAGTATTGTATTTTAAAAATAGTCTAAAATATATACATGGATGACGATAGATTATTATCCCGGTCCCATTTGTCATTTCACAATTATAAATCGTTTATTCTATTCTCAAATTCCATAAATGTAATTTAAAATTTAAAATGAAATAAATAATTTAAAAATTTAATCATTGCAACACTTACCTAGATTGAAAAACAGCATCGTGCTAGTTTATAAATACAACACACTTGCTTGATGCTAAGTGGGAGAATGGCAGCTGCTTCCTAGCGGTGTTTTTTCAAGCATTAACAATAAGTGTTTAAAGAGCACACCAATAGATGGAGCTATTTATCAATTTTGTAAATATTTTTTTGAATGAAGTACACTTTTAGCCCACTTTACAATAACGATTTTAAGTAAGGTGTATTTTGTTGTAACGAAGGTAAATATATAGCTATAACTAAATATAAAAGAAAACAAACGGATAATTCTGAATGCACACACATTCTCTTGCCTTTCTGCCATTCTCTTGTCTTATTTTCTTCCTCCATCTAATAATTACCTTTCCCTATCCCCGGCACTAGTTCTATTATATTTTTATTATTATATTTATTATATTTATAAAGTTTCCTATAAACTCAGGGAGCGTGATAGCTCAGTATATTGAGTGATATGTCACTTATCTATTATGTCAAGAGTGAAATTAAATTTTTCCATATTAACAGCAGTACATAGATTCAGCTGGATTTGGAAACCCTCCTGGAACCCACCCAGTCTCTATACAGTAGTTATCCTTAATTATTTTGGTTCATTGTATTCTCTGCCAAATTGGGACGGACCGTAACGGAGACACCACACATATTCAGAATTATTTATGCACATTTTTTTTTCTCCAAAACCGAAATATTCCACTTTTAGCATCTGTCCTTTCCGTTTTCTTTATTAAATCCGTCATCTATATTTAAATTTTATCATTATCAATTTTTTCCGGTTTGTGCTTACATCTCTTACAGAATTAACCATACAATTCTTTACTAGATTTAGTAATTTTTATTCAGTGAACTGGTTCTTTGATCTTCCTTAATCCTCTATATTATTCAGTGGATTATTTTGAATTGATTGATCAAATACAATAGTAATATTGTTAACTGTTTTACCAATGATGATTGGTTAATACTCTTCGTGTTCTGGAAGCATATTTTGTTTTCTTATTTCCTTCTTTCTTTCTTAGGTCCTTAAATCATTTGATATTTCTTCGAAATTGTGATTTATTTATTGTTTTTGTTTCTTTTTTATATCTTTGTTGTATGCCTCTGTGTTTTTAGAATAATCCTAATAATTTATTTATATAAATGTGTAATCGTTAAAAAAAGTGGAAAAATTATGGAGCTGCTCCCTGCGGCTGTCTTCTAATCCCGATTGATATCGCTAACGAAAATAGTCCAGAATTTTTTTTTTTTACGTGTAGTATGTATACTCGAGGTGAAAATTTAGCCATTCCAATTCACTTTAACTTTGTTTTCTTTAAAACACTTCGCAGAATATAGTCATAAACATACCTATTTTGATTGGTAAATGAAAGATAGAATAGTATTTTATGCTTTGAAGAAATGTGGCAAAGTATAAAACTTATCTACATTCAAGAATGGTGTTTCAATCAATTAAGATATAAATGTGTAAAATTAGTTTACTGAAAAAAAAAATGTTTATTCAATGAATGCAAGTTTGAATGTTGACCAAACGAGCCCAAGGAAAGTCATTGGTTGGTGTAAAAATAATGCACTAAGCGTAAGATTTCTTTTAGCATTGATTAAGTTCCGTTTAAAACTTGGAGCTATCGCATTTCTTGTTTAAACTTGGAAGTGTAAAAAGTTTTTAATTTAATATCGCTGATTACTTAGAAGCTCTATTAGCTTGGCTATATTAAATGTTATTATTTCGTGCAGCGTCTTGCGCTTCACCTGATTACATATCAGTCCTAAATATTTGCTTAGTGATTTGAATTGAACCATTAATTATTAACAAATTAATTTAATTGCATCTAAATTAAATTAAAGGCAAATAAAAGCCAACACTACTATGGTTGAAAACCTATAAACAGTCGAAAGTTTTTTTTTTATAAAAGAAGTATAACTTTTAATGATTGACACCATTCTATGACCCTTTTTAACTAAACAAAATTGTGATAAATTCATTAAATGGTATCTGTTCTGCAGGTTGACGCTTCGAGTTAAGTTATAACTTTTTATTCGTTCTTTTTTTAATAGCTTCCAAAAATGCAAATTATCTTGAGCTTTAGTATGGAAAAGAGAATGTTTTAATGGGTAACGAGTAGATTGCGGTAATCATTTCATCAAGTAATAATAGTTTCAACTAACTTTTCGAAGTGTAAATGATATATTTTTGTTTTGAAGAGAAAATAATAAAAATCACTATCAAAATAATAATTAATAAAAATAAATTATAAATAATATATTGACGTAAGTCAACAAGATCCTAATTAAAGTATTGTTCAATGAACATTCTTCCCCGTGTATAGATCGCGAAAATTCTTTTTTGATACTTATTGTAATTAAATATAAAATAATGGTAATTAATCCTAAATAATTTTCAGCCAATTATTTTTAATAAACGCACTTTTGAAATACTATGTATTATTTTATAATTATCACTATTTAAAATCAAATAACTTTTATAAAGCTTATCTACTAACTTATGAAACTAAAAATTATTCTGATATTCCATTTTTTAAATAAAATATTAATTTTTTTTACCAAATATTAATTTTCATTACTCGAATGAAATATTATAACTCGTATTATTTTAGTATATAGTTTTTAAATTTTGATTTTTTTTCTTGTTTATTTCAGATTTTTCATCGTTTCGGACGGTCTACTGTATCTGTCTACTGTATCCAATCCTCCAGTCGAAGGCTTGTCTATAATACTGTCACCTGAAAACATTAATTCGTATTTTGAATAGTCATTAGAATTAGAAGTATTTTAATAAATCAGTATTTTTCTCTTATTCGAACATTTAAAGTTTAAAACTATGAATTGCAAGTAGACCAAGATCAATCAATATCAAGATTTACTAATATGCTGTTAAAGAAAGTCGCACCTTGTTTCAAATTTCCCGAATTTCTATCCATAGGAATTTATATGTTTTATTGGGAAAAATATCAAAACTCTATATAAATTTGGCTTAGGAAATATCAAGCCAACAGAATAAATACAATAATGGGAACGGCCGTAATGGCCGTAATCTCCTCCAGTAAAAACATTGTTACATTTACAAGATTGAACCTGGAGTGGTTGGTGTGGAGTGGTTCCAGACTCACATACAGTCATTTAAGGGAAGCAGAACGACGACCAAAGTATAACCACTCAGAGTAACAACTATCTAAAATATTTTAGTAGATTGTAATCTAAAATAAATCAAGAAAAAAAAAAGAAACAGTTAAACATACTTAGCAGAATTAGTCGAAAAGGTTCTCTGATTTCATAACCATATTAATGTTATATTCTTATACAATTAATTTGTATTATTTTATATGTATATATATTATGTACGATTTATTATCTCTTAATTAGTCTTCAATATAATATACCACAACGTAGGTACGGTAATGTTTTAACAATGCGGTGGAAATGTTGAACTTTTGTAATATGTAGTATGTATTGTAGTATGTATAAATATTAGAATCCTAAAATTAATTGTAGCTTAGCAGAGAAAGGTGCTTCTGGCTTAATACTGCAGCATCAAAATTTTAAACTAAATAAAAAGATAATGTTAATAATAATAGTGACAAAATGTAGCAGATTTTATAATGCTGCTCACGTTACGACGTTCCAATTATTATTATCATTATTTTTCTCTGGTGATATAACCAAATTATATACACTAAAATTTAAAATATTACAAAAATATCTTATTATAACTGTGTAGTTTTGTAGGATTAAACTGACTAACTAAAATATTTAATTTTTCGTTAAAAAATTCTCTAAAAAAGAGCTTCAAATTTAAAACAGTTAATGAAATTAAAATAACAGAAACTTTCTTTATCGTATGCTATTCAATATTGAAAAAAAAGTTTTGTTTTAAATCAAAGTAATGATATTCTGATGACATGACCTTCAACAACCAAAACTGTTTTGCAGGAGGAGCCATGCCGAAAATCTATAAGAAAGGACAGAATATTAAGGCCCTTATAATGATCCTCATAATAATCCCATATTTACTTAAATTAGGTTTTATTTATTAAAATAAGTTGATTTAATAGTGGACATACGCCGGATTATTAGTGGACATGTGGTGTCCACTACTAGATATAGCTATAAAGTAAACCCAGGATCAAAATCATAAGAATAAGGAAGCATTACATATTCATTCAGAAGGTTCTCAAGTGAAAAAAAAAATAACATCCCAGAGTTAGTAGAGGACAGGTCGTGTCCACTACTAATATTACTTGAAATATTCGTTTCAGTAGTGGACATTTAACATTTCCGCTCCCGTAAAGCAAATATTGAAGATCAAACATCAAAACTTGAATTTATACACTCTAATTAATCAGTAAGTACTTGAGGGCAATCATAAAAAGCAAGTCTGGCCGTCAAAAAGTTAATAAATTTGTACTCACCTTCTTAAAGAAATTGGCTAGAAGACAGCAGATAACAGCGTGCTCACTGGAGCGGCAATGTGCAATGACTGATTGTTGGCTTCCATGGCACCGTGATATCGTGGAATTTGCAAGAGTCGCCACCAAAGTGTGCAAAATACAATCTCTCTTGATTTGAAGCTGATTGGAGGCCTAGATATCTTGTTTTTTAAATTAAACTGCGTAGGTGTCCACTACCAGAGCAGTGTCCACTACCAGAGCAATGTCCACTACCAGAGCAATGTCCACTACCAGAGCAGTGTCCACTACCGGTACATTTACCTTATCTTGTGAATCATGTAGTATCCATTTGGGAAGGCTTAGTGCGAGAGGATTTATTATCGTTTAGTGTTGATTACGCTTTATAATTTTTCTAATTAATACAATTTGTATAGTTCGTTGATGAAAAATATTGACGTTTGTTGTTATTAATGCAATACTGTTCACGAATTATATACATATATAATTTTTTCCCTAGGTTCTTGAGTCAGTCAATGCTATTTTAACTATCTTGTCGATATGTTTCGAGACTTTATTGGTCTCATATCCATTCCCTAATAGTGAATAACAGGTTTTATGTGAATAAAATAAAGAACACACTGATATAAATATTTAATTGTCGCATGTATGACTGGTTGATAAGACTGAATCTCAATAAACTTATTTTATTTATAGTCTATACTATTAATCCCAATGTTTTACTTACAAGAATTTTCGGATCAAACCAAACTACTCTTTAATAATGTAAATACAATTAAAAAACTCCATTTACTTTGCAATTAATGTTAAAAGGGATGAAGATTTTAATAATTTTTTTTCTGCAGGAATAATAATTCGACACCCCTCGCACAGGGAATTGTTTAAATTATATTCTCGTTTTATGATTAGGCTCTTGAGTAAATGAAAGGAGTCCAAATAAGGGCTTAATTCTCTAAAGTGTTTCCTGGATTTTTTTTAAATAATAATTTATTTCTTAAATTTTACTCATTCTTTCCAGTTAATTTAATTTTTATAAATGGATTTCCCTCTTCATAACTCAGCAAGGGGTCTCTTAAATAAATCTTAGGAGCTGAGACGAAAAAACTGAGAAGAAACAAAAGGATTTAATTCTTATTGAGGACAGAATAATTCTGGAAACAATTTAAATTAGCGATACAATCAAAGTAAAGAATGAAATCTATAATATTATCGAATCTAAGGAAGTCTCTTGACTGATTTTTGGGTTATTAAATACACTAGTAGAAAACCAAATAAATTTAAAAACAATAATAGTTTATCGAACACATCATTCGAAACTATTAATAGAAACAAATCGTTGCCTTTTCTAATATTATTCATTTATTTGTATTAGATATATTATATTAGAACACTAGCTTTGCACATTTCCAGTTTCATGAAAGTGAAAAATTGCATTGAGAAAGGAAATATAAAATAACGGTTTTTAATTTTAATTTATAATATGTTGTTCAATCACATGAATCTAAAATATTTTTTTATGGATGGCTAAACGTATACTTTAAAAAAGTCTTGTCTTCTTCTTTTTTCTTATTTTTCCATTTTATTTATAAAATAATAATTTCTCAGTATTAAAAAATTTTAATTAAGTATAACTTGGCAGACGGATAAAAGGCAAAAATCATCAGCGCTCGGGTAAAAAACCATCTTTTAAACATAAATTTCCTTCCCTCCATATTCAGCATAATTTTCCAAATACTTAATTGATACAACGTCGGTACACTGAAAAGCTGATACACAAAAGTATTATTAATTTATTTATTGTAGACGTTATAAATTAAGATATAATATTTTATGGATCATTCTTTCTTCTCCTCCAAAAATTCTTCATTCACCCCAAATGTTGTCTTCTTCTCTCCTCCGTCCATCCCCGCACGTACGTGCTTCGTTCTATGCTTCACAACTCTGAAGTTTTTTAGTTGGCTCCTAAAGCTCTCTCAATTCAGGCAATCCTCATCAGTAATGCTGAGTCTTCCATCTGCATTGCGTAACGACTCAACTTGTGTTTAATCTGTTAGCAGTCAGAGATGGATCATGTGGGATCTAGTACCCTCCTTGGCTCACCCAGCCTGTAAAGTGGGTACCCAAGAGGAGGGAAAATCTTGTAGTTGAGTGTGGTTTAGGACAAATTACCCTCCTGAACAACGGTTGGTAAAAGGAACAGGAGAAGAGGATATCTTATCAAATGTTTGTGTTAAGGCGTGATTAGACTGAATAAAATTTAATAGGAAGCGAATGGAAGTACCGCGGGAATTTGAATGAAATCTCAGATATTTACAAAGCGTTTGATTTATTAATTTAAATAACATGTAAAAGAAGATACAAATTAATAATAGCTTCTACAAGAATAACTTAAGACTAAACATGCAACTTAGCGATCTAATGAACAAAATTAATTTAAGACAAAAAAAGAAGAAAACAAATAATTAACATGAATGGGAGCGATAATTAACATTAACAGAAATGCTCCATGCTAGCATAATGGCCAAAGATATAATAACAACAAATGGACTTGAACGTTATAATGAAGATTTCAATAAGGCGCGAAGATGTGCGAATTATTATTATCTTCGCCAGTGATCACGGCATGAAGGAGCAATGAGTATATCATTAATTAACTTGAACTGTCCGGTTGGTACCATGTAATGCGTTGATCATCAGGAGAAGAATTAGTTGACGATTTGAGGCCTTATGATAATGAAATGGGACTTACAATTTGTGTGATATAAACCCAATTAGCATCTCAGCATAGCTTCTGGCGAGTGACAAGCTTTAAAACCTCTGGACGTTCTCATAGGAATAGCGGCTTGAAAGCGGATTGATAAGCGGCAGTGTGCGATGGTCGTTGCTGCGAAGGTCTGGTAGAACAGTCCAGCTTGGCGATCAAACAGCAAGTGAGTGACTCAATAGCGTCGCTCTCCCCTCTCCTTAATTTTGGCGGTACAGTACATTTCCGATCGAAGAGGCAAGGATCGGTTGGTTCCATCTGGCGGGTAGTCCAGGTCCGCGACTAAACAATTTGTTTTTAAAAATCCATCCAACCCTTAGGAACTTAATCGGCTTTTCCTCAGGGGTGTTTTAATCCTCTTTATTTAATCTAAATCTGTAGTTCTTCGTTGTTATTTTTGGTGCTAAAATACAGTTTTATGTATCATTCCTGCCATTTACTTTTTGTATTTTATAATACACTTGTAAATTTCAATGAATAAGTTATTCAAAAAAATACTGTTTAAAATAAAATATATTAAAATACGAAACGACGAAAAACTTTTCATATTTTGCAAAATTTGAACTTGCTTTGCCATTGAATTTCCCTTATTAGAAGTTCTTTTTATTTATTATTTTGTTTTATTTTAAATAAAATTATCCATTATTTAAATAGAAATGAATAAATATTTAGAATTCCCTCTTCAGAAGGATAAACTTTCTTCTGATAACGACAATATTTTAAAGATAACGCTTAGTTCATTGAAATATTGCAACTCCCAGACGAATACAAATTGCCGTTTTCAAACCTTAGCTTTCACTTTTTTCATTCATTAAAGACAAGGAGAGATATCCCAAGTAGATGCCGGCGAGGTTATACCTTCAAGGGCGGAATGAGGATTGCAGAAAATCTGCAAGTCTTATCAGCTTTTTGCCCTTCTCCCTTTCTTCTACTGACCTCAGTCCTATCTTACGTCTGCCCGGATCCTACAACGTACGAGACCACTATGTACCACGTGTATAAAGAAATACATAGCAGCGTGTATTATTACGTATTTTTAGTAAAAATCAAAAAAGGAAGTTTTAATTTTTTTAACTCTTTGAATAGAAACAATATTTCAAGGTTCAACCAAGAAGACTTAAACTTCCTTTGGTATTAAATGAAATCGAATTGAGTCTTTTTAAGATAATATCTTTTTGACAGATATCTAAAACTGATTACAAAAAAAGCACATATACATGTTTAAAAGAACATAGATAATAAATGTTTTTATCCTTCGATAAGGAAATAAAGACTCAATTGTGTTTCTCTGAAGAAAAAAAACTATTTACAATACATATTTAATAATTACAATAATTTCCAAGAAAACATTCACTCATCTGAAAAAACAAAAGAAACAACATTTTAACTTCGTTTTTCTTTATAACTTTCAGTAGAGTTTAAGTTTACTCAAAATACAATATTATTTAAAATTTTTTTTTTTTTTACAGTTATTGTATTCCGATACCCTAATTCTTTTCCCGCCAATTCTTCCTTTTAGCCCATTCTTCTTCCTCCTGTCGAAGCCCTCGTACTGCCATTCCTTCTCTTACATCCTCCATCTATGTCTTCCTCACTTTCTTCTATAATCTTGTTCATATAGGAAGAGTTACTTTGGCCATCTAGTGTCTCTCCTTCTCATGTCTTTATTTCGTATAATATATTCTTCTCCTGACCTATTAGTTTCCCTTATAACACAATTGGGCAATAAACAATTTATAACCGTCCATTAAAACTATAGCCACTCATATCTTTTATTTTATAACACCTTTTATATCAAGTAGTTTTTCTCGTGATCACGGCAAAAACAATATTTAGAAAAGCTTTTGTATATTGGCGACGCAGTTTTTTTTTTGCACATACGTAGGTCTTGACTAGTTTATTGTACTTAAAAAAGAGGCATTTAATAAAAAAATGTATAATAAAAATTAGGCTAATGCTTTTTGTCCGCTTCTCTTCTTTAGAGCGTTAATAATTAGCCAAGGACAATATTTGACAACATAAAGTCATCTTCTTCTAAAGCCTTATACTCAAACTTGAAAAAACCCGAAATCTTTAAAATTGAATTAATCTGATAATGCCAATATTTGCCTTAGACGGTGTATAAAATGAAGAAATTAAGAAAGCTCGTCAACAGTTTTAATAAATAAATTAATGAAAATATGGTTGCACTACCATCTGATGTGTGTTTTCTATTACGTGTTGGTCATATCTCGCATTCTTTTATTAAAATCAATTACTTTTAAATTTTAGTTTTAATTATTCTTTGACGTTGTACTTAACATATGAAGTATTAATGAGTATCCTTGAAAGATATTTTAAATACTTTTATTAATCATTAACTTTTAAAATGGCATTTGATGCACTTTCGGAAAATAATTAGTAGGTATCCATGTTTAAATAAACATGGCTTAATCTGGATTTTATTTGGCCTTGAATTATTTATGATATTTTTTATTACTATTTGTGAGTTCATCATCATTGAAATTCGTTGCTAGATTAAATTGTGTACAGCTATGTTGCCTTCACTGCCCAACCAACGATCTCAGGGATATTATGATCTTTCGATCATATTAAAGTAATAATGGTAATCATGATGGTGATCATATTATATTAATAAGTAATGGGATGCCACCTTGGGATTATTACAACTGAGGTGTAGTAATACTACATCATTATTGATTAAAAACATACCCCTCCTTTTCCAGTGTTTGACGCAGTTAACTGACTGGGAGTTGTTTAGTAAATTAAAATATTTTTTTATCTTATTCTATAAAATTACTTTTATTACTTGATTATGGTTATAAAAATATAGCTACTTAATAAAAATGTCCTTTTCATTATATGCGAGTGCCTACTTCTGACAATGGCTTCATGAGTTATCTCGGCTTGCTCTCGTCTTGCCAATAACTGCAACTCTCCTGCCTATTCTTCAGGTACAGATCCTAGGGGACATTTACGGTACCTACTCAGTGATCCGAATTATTTACATATTCCTAGCATTCTAAATAGTGCCACATATGACCCTACCCTTGGATTTTGGGAAAATGTGGCATTTGGATCTGATCTTTGTGGAATTTCCCTTTGGCTTTGAAACATTACTATCCCTGCAATGAACATTACTAAAAACGATACTCTTGGCATATTGAAGTAGTAGAAGTTTTTCACCGGTAAATAAGTACTCTCAGGTGAAAAAAAAAACTTGTTCCGGTTGAAAGGCTAATAATGACGCAAAAATGCTCAATTAAATTCGTAATCTCGTCATTTCGTAAATTTTGTATTTTTAAGTATCGATTAAACGTTGCGTTTTACTGACTCATGCATAACTTCATGTTTAAGGTATTATTTTAACGGAGATGGACTATTGGAGAAGAGCTGCCACACTGGCACAGGATAACCTATCCAGACTAAACTTAAACGTAAACTTCTTTTAACTCATAGTTCTGAGTGAAGTCGCCGATAAAGTCAGAAATAAGTTAGAGTGATTGAATGCCCGGTTTTAAGAAAGGGACCGTCAGAAAACTGGAAAAGGATTTTCCCTTGGATAAAAGTTTTAGGATATTTTCTTCACTTGGAAAATATTGCTTTCAGTTCTCGGCTACCTGCTTCGGTAAAAGCTTCCAGTTGCAGTTCTATTGTACGATGAGGAGTTGGAGGAAGCTAGAACTCGCTACTAGTTAGTTTTATGTTCTCTAATAGCTACTTTTATGATTAAATGAACTTTCCCATCACGAAGTTGAAGTTTTGAAAAGTTTTCAAGGCAATTGAAATTGCTTATTCGTGCAATTATACACTGGTTATATCGTATTGTAACATAATGCTATCAAATAACCTGGACATTTTCGAAGTTTAAATTGTATTTCCTATCTTTCTTTTAAATAGTTCTTTAAAACTTTCTGAAAAAAACCTTAACTTTTTTTGAAAAAGAGGTTACAGTAATTCTTCGAATATTCATACTAATGTCGTCAGATGTGGTACGGATTAACTAAATTTTCTTAAAGGAAGTATAATTACAATCCACTCAAAAACAAACAATTACCACGTTTGTATAAAAAAAAAAAAAAGAAATCTTTATTTTGTTGAGTAATCTGTACCATTACAATCCATGAAAGGTTCTTGGTAGAGACTGAACTGTTTTTTAGGACAACGGTAGTGCTAATTTGTTCAATATCACGCTCAACCAACAGATTTTTCTCCGCAGCTGAGTGATCCCTTGAAGATCTCACAATGTCTATGCGTGGTTGTTACAAGATTAAATCATTTATCCACCACAGCCGGATTTGAACATTGAGCATAGGAACTCAGCGCTCTAACCAGTTCGCTACTCCAGCTTGCTTATTTTATTGTGCTTTGAGTAAGTAAAAAAATAAACATTAATAAAAATATTTGGATGCATAGCAAGAATCATGGTTGTGACACAAAGAAAATTGGTGTTTTTTAAAGGTAAAATAAAAGAATAATTATCTCATTAAATAACCCATTAAAATTGCATCAACCTAGCGTCAGAGCTTGTCTGTCAGAAGCCAATTGTATCAATATTTGTGTCCTGATTCTATTCCATGCTCACTAATAGTGTTTCACGCTTTTCCAAAGCGGTTTTTGACCAATGCCACTTTGGAAATACTAGTTCTATGTATAAATTCATGGATAGGCTATACAAATTCAATATTAAATACATAAATAAATAAGTCCACCAGCTAGGGCCCGCATCGCAGACCAATCTCCATTCTTCGTTCCATCTGCTGTGAGGATTCTTTCTTGTTGAGTCGTACCTTCATTTGAAGTCCTTTTGCAAACTTTAGTACATGCAATGATTTTTTTTTTTTAAATATTTTGTTTTATTTTATTTTAAAATATGTACAGTTCACATTACAACGGTTACTGATTAATATGTTTTTGTTGTTGGTAAAATTTAAAAAATTAACAGAAAAGAGAGTACATATGATTTACTTAAGGAAAAATTTATGTATAACATAATACAACATTCATATTATTTATAATAGTATGTGTTTTCTTTATTTGTGTCTGTATTTTGGTGTTGTTGTTTCTGTATAATTTCCTATTTCTTGTATGAGTGTGTTGTCTGAAAGTTGGCATGAGGTGAAGAATCTGAGGGTTTGTTGGTGTATGAATTTTTGTATTGTTGGGATATCCAGTTCTTACATGCAATGATATTTTGGCTCTATAGAAGCATAAGGGCAGCATCATTATTTCTTAATGTTCACTTAACTAGAACATATTCATCGTGTGTCCTATTCAATGCCAAAATTATCAATATCTCAATTAACTTATGGCTTAATTAGTATATAATAAATTCTTATTTGTGGCGATCTGTGGTCTAGTGGTTACCATAACAAACTACTAAGCCCAAGATCGCGGGTTCGCAGCCCGGCAGGTAGCCCTAGATTTTTTTAAAGGAAGTAAAAAATCTTTGGTTATGCCGTCTTTGGGAAGGGACCTTAAACGAGGAACCCGAGCCTGTAGGATACCAGATAATCGTTAAAAATCCCTATCCAAATTAAACCTGGATAGGCAAAATTTTGAGCTCCGATTAGCCATAGCAGCATAAAGTGACTTCTTGTATAACTGATAAATTTGTATAACTGCTTAGATAACATAACCAATTATAAAACGTAACTGGCATCTCTTTTTCACCAAAGACCCATTATTTTAGGTTTAATGCCATTAGGTCAAAGAAATCAAATATTTTACCTAATATTTAGCTACTATCAATCTATAAGTCAATACCGAACTGCGATTTTACAATTATTTAGTAGCTAGAAATAGTGTAGACATTTTTCCTTTGGTATTCAACCCTTCAATCTGTAGAATAAAGTCTTTGCAGGTAAAGTACTCCTTGCGAGTAAATAATGGAGTCGCCGCTCCCTTTGCGATAAAGAAACTCTTTAAAGAGGAGGGGCTATTAGGGAAATTTCAATTTATATCAGCCGGCACTTAGCCCCTCATGGGCTCGCTAAGTCCTCTATTAACTGGCGGCTATAGGGCGCTTAATTAATAAGCGCTTCTAGCTCGCAAACTTTACCCCTGCATTCCTATTCTGTTATAATTAACAACGGATACAAGTGAATTTAAACTTTGTATTGGAAGTATGTATAGCATTTTAAAGCGGTCATAATGAGCCCGTATTCGCCAATAGATATCTAACTAACCTTCTATGGCTAGAATGGATACCCGTCTTCTTGTTTAGGCTTTTATATTCCTCTATCAGGCGTCGCTCAGAATCTACCAATCTATGGATATGTCTCACAAATAAATAGATTTGAAAATAAAAATAACAACAACAAAAAAAGAGTTCAAATTAAAAAAATACAAATATTTCAGGCTAAAACCTTTAGGCCTGTTGAAATATTAAGTATTGTGTGCATTTTATATTTCTGTTCAGTTGGTAACACCGATCTCCCCACTACTTACTCCTCTCTCGACGAGGCTTGTACGAATAGAAGGTAAAGGTTATTGTGTTCTTAAAGTGTTCTATTAAAGTTTAGTGAAACCAGAGCAGTGTTCATTATTATTAAATCATTTTCTTAATAAGGCAATCACAAAAACACTTTGACACGGAATTAACATATTGTCTGACAATTTACAAAACCGGAAGATTTTAAAGGAAATCTTTCAGAACAGAATGAGATGAGCCTGAGGAGAAGTGGTATGGATAAATGCAGAAATTATGTCCAAGTGTAACCGAGTCGAATGTAATACAACAATAATAACTCTTTGAGAATGTAGAGATATAATGGTAAGATAAGAACAAACTATTACGCAGAGGACAAAGAGCGAGTGAGGTGAGCTAGGTAGTACAGGAAGAGGCGTGCCTTTCCCCTGCCCGATCGGCCCGATTCCCCGGACGTGACCCGAGCAGGTTGCTTACTAAGTAGTAAGACTGTAACTAAGCAATGTATTACATTTCACAACATTCAACGACACACACGTACGGACATACTATATAGGAATTATGAACCGCATCTGTTGGATCTGAATTAAGATAATAAGTATTTTAATGCGAATTTAAAAGCTCAATATAATATTAGGATATGATTCAAAATCCAGATTGTTAAAATTTCGTTTTATTTACATTCGATCAATCTATACCAGATCTACTATGAAAAAACCTATACAGGGTCTTGGGTTGAGTAATTAGTAGAGACTGTCCTGTTTCAAGGACAATGCTTGTGTATTGAGGTGAATTGTCGTAGATCACGCTTGAGAGTTTTTCCTCAATTAACGGTGACCACTTTATAGAGCCTTGTTGAGCCCCATAAGGATCTTCAGATCCGATAGGGTTCGTCCCCGTCCCTTAATAACGAACAATCTATTAAACTAAGCTTGGCAATCGATGATGAACATTTTAAACAAGGGTGATATTGCACCTGTGTTTAAGTCTGAAACTCTTGTTGAGACGCCTTGCAACACGGTCCCTAACTCCTTGTAAGTCACCATCTTCCTTCGAGGAACTACAATTAGCTCAAAGAAACTAACTTGGTGGCTAACTTGGCTTAGGATCAGTGGCTTGTTGAGTCTCCGCCTAGCTAATGGATTAGGCCCCAGGCTACTCAAGTATATTTGATGCAATTAGGTCACTATTATTTTATTCCTTTCAGGTTATGATATGATGGGAGGAACTTCGTAATCATTCAACTTATAAATAAATGCCAATTCTAAACTGGTAGCTTATGTTCTCTAAATAAATGTCATATTGTTTTTCAACATAAGTATTGTCATATTAAATTGTACCAATATAACGCAAGACTGATTTAAAGGTGGTACACATGATGTACATGGTGATTTTATTGTTCATAAGCCACGAAAGCTTGGATAGCTCAGAGTAGCGCTGCTGTTTCGAAGCTAGGCTGATGTATTACATATTAAAAACGACTAATTTTTTTAAAATTTAGTTTATACTGTTATTTAATAGTATTAATATTTATTAAAATTAAATTATATTATATTATGACGATAGGGCTGAATCCAGCATTGTTGCGACGTTCTTATTAGAACTTCTAACATCACAAATTAACAAAGGAGAGATTTTTTCACTATTCTGTTATTCATTTGGAAGCGAGGTGGCTCAATTGTAGAGCGCTGAGTCGTCATGCCGAAGATCCTTGGTTCAAATTCGGCTGTGGCTGATAGAATATTAATATATGATCTAATTAATAGATTATTAATATATAATATATTAACATCCGAGATGGGTCTGTACCTTTGGAGAGGTTCGCCAAGCCTCTATAAAGTGAGTACCTTTAATAGGAGGAAACCTGTCAGTTGAGAGTGATCACGCATGAATCACCTCCTTGCACATTTTGTCCCAGAAAAAGTACAGTCTCCAACCTGTAATGAATCCAAGAACTTTCATGGGTTGTGATGGTCAAGACTTTTATAGTTATTCATTTATTTATTTTCTTCCGTCCAATTATATTTCATTGCTAATTGGCGTCTCTACTTACGAGTACAATTGTTCTTAGCGATATCTAACTTTCATCATGATTTGATTCCATTGAATACAGCCAAACGTTTTAAATTAATGGATGTACAGACATAAATTACCATTTAAAAGTCTGGTTTGTAATGACTATCTTCGGAGGAAGATTTGTTGATATTTAATTCTAACGTATTTACAAACTCCTGTGAAAACAAATTAATGGTTATTTAGTATTATAATAAATATTTTAAAAAAAATAAGTATGATAAGCTTCTGTTTGCTTAGCTTCAGGATATATATATATATATATATATATATATATATATATATATATATATAAAATTTTAGGTTTGTTATATTTATTGTTATTTTAATAGCATGCCTAGACTAGATCAAGAATGCCGCAGTCTTTTTGCATAAAGCTGTAGATATTAAATATTGATAGGAAAATTCAGTTTCACTTACCATTTTCGCTGAGCCTCGAGGCATAAAAATAAACGCTTTTCTACTGTGCCTCTCTCTTAAGCCGATTATCTTAGGATTTTCCCCTTCGCATCCATCTATCTGCTTTCCATCCCTCCTTCTTTACTTCGAACGAGCGTAGATTTTTCCTGTTTTTCGAACGAGCAAGCATTTGTATCCTTTGGATGGTCCTACTTCGCGCTTGATACACTACTGAAATATATCTTATGGGGTTGGGAGTCCTTGATCGAAAGGAAGGATGAACGAATCAGCCTAGCCATCCGTATCTTTTTATTTATTATTCATCTGATAGATATGTATATTTTTTTTATCTGATATATTTTTTACATTTTATCAAATAACACGACCATCAGTTTATATAAAAAAAGAATAAATATTTGAAAAAAATTGTTCATTTGCTACTTTAAAATAATATAAAAGTATTTCGTTACTAATTTTTCATATTTTTATTCATTAACTAAATAGTTAAGGCCATTGAATCTCTAAATCATACATTACCGTTATTATATAGATACCGTCCGGACATAACCAAGGTTGTGATTCGTGAAAATGAGATTTTTAGATTTATATATCTACACATACAGTCCCGGTGAATAAGTAGTTGAGTCTAATTGTCTCCAAAATAAGTTCCTTGCACTTAAGTAAGCGGAACCGAGTTATTTTCAAAGTGAACAAGGGGATAAGTAAGGCATTGGCCTGAAAAGGAGTTATTGCTTATATTACAACTCCATTTTAAGCCAAAAACTACGAGAATGACAGGATTCCGCTTGCCTCAATAGTCTATCTGGACATAATCCGACTTGACCACTTATTCACCGGGGCTGTAGATTTCAGATATTTTTTTTTTATTACGGGCTTAGTTTACTTTTTGATTTAGTACTAAATGGCCTTATAAAGTAATTGCTATTTAGTAGGATTTGAACCGGATCGGATTACTTCTTGAACAGAAATGGGATTTGGTCGATGTTGCGCAATTCATTCGGTGAATTTATATTTATTTCATCCGTATGTTTAGTCCGAAAATATACAATACGACAATTTGCGAAATCAGAACCGGTCAGTCAGGTGTTAAGGGAAAGGGCGTCTTTCCTATGCGCATCTCATCGGAGGCTACATCTGCGCAAGTTGTTTCGAAAATTGTCGTGCTGTACGTATGTACATAATTACATTATCTGTATGGATAATTTTTTCATATCAATCAGATATAATTAATATAAGGATATAGTTGAATACCTTTTCGTATTCGATGTTCTCCCACTGAATACGATATCCGGTAATAACAACCAAATATTAATATTATATTATAATATGAATTGTTAAAGACAGTTGAAATGACGTGGTCCTTATTAGGGCAATAGGAAAAAAAAAATGAATTGTTAATTATTAATTTTGGAATATAATCTATATATGCCCACGAAGCTTTTCTAGAAATGATAAAATCTAATTAAGGTGAAGTCACACTAGTGTTTCAATGAATGTACTGCGGGATCATTGCTGGTACATTACTTTAGCATTGAATGAACTATGTTGGTTGTGGTAAACATTTGGTTTAAAAACATTTATTTTATTATGATTTTCCAATAAAATTTTTAACTTTCGTTTTTTTTTTCAGGTTTGGATCTTCGGAGACATATGGTGTTCACTCTGGCTGGCAGTAGACGTCTGGATGTGCACCGCTTCTATCCTCAACCTCTGCGTCATATCCCTGGACAGGTACCTGGCAGTGACCAGACCAGTGACCTACCCGAGCATAATGTCCATGAGGAAGGCCAAGCTGCTCATCGCCATGGTTTGGGTCTTCAGTTTCTTCATTTGTTTGCCTCCGCTACTAGGGTGGAGAGATGTCGAAAAACCTGATGAACCTGAAGAACCGCCTTGTCCTTGGAGGTGCGATCTCACCAAAGATCAGGGATATGTTCTCTACTCTGCTCTTGGTTCATTTTTCATCCCTATGTTTGTTATGTTGTTCTTTTACTGGAGGATATACATAGCTGCTATTCAAACCACGAAAGCTATCAATCAAGGTTTCAGGACTACGAAAGGATCCCGAACACTAGGAAATAGGTTCGACGAGCAGAGACTGACTCTCAGGATACACAGAGGAAGGGGGAGCGTAATGCAGGGGAGTAGTGGTAGTAATTCGACAACGACGACCAACAGTGCCGCCAACAGTGTTGTGAACAGCACGACAAATTCTCCAGGTGGAGGCAAGTCCCCGAGGAGAGAGAGGAGGCACGAGAGAATCAAGATCAGTGTCAGCTATCCGTCCAGTGATGCCATATCTTCAGTTGTCAACAACAATAGCACAACAGCTGAGAAATCACCTCCTTCACCGACCGGAACATTGTATGCAGTTCACTGTGAAGGGGGTGCAGAAGGCTGTGCCTTATTCCGAAAGGATACTTTAAGGGTCAGCCAACAGCGTAGAGGCCGACGATCTAACAGTGATGCAGCTCCTCCAAGACCGAGGCTCCTTGGAGACCCTCTGTCTGTCTCGCTGCACAAAGATCTGTCTCCTTCTCCGACGTACGAGGAGAACAACAAACCTAAATTGATTTCCAGGATGGGGAAGAGAAACATCAAAGCCCAGGTGAAGAGGTTTAGAATGGAAACGAAAGCAGCGAAGACATTAGGTATTATTGTTGGAGGGTTCATATTATGTTGGCTTCCATTCTTCACTATGTACTTAGTTAGAGCCTTTTGCAATTACGACTGCATCCATCCCACTGTCTTCTCTGCATTCTTCTGGTTAGGATACTGCAACTCAGCTATCAATCCTTGTATATATGCCTTGTTCAGTAAAGACTTCAGGTTCGCCTTCAAGAGAATCATCTGCAGGTGCCTTTGCTCGAAGCAGCCGAGGAGCAGGGGGTCATCAAGGTACAGGCGACGCGGGTCAGACGGTTCGGCGCTCGGTGTACGGCGCGGAGAACAAGGCCGATCCGGGAGCCTCAACAACAACGATCATGCACAGCACCAGAGTGACAGCGATCCCAACAATGATGTCGAATGCAGGTGACCCTCATTTAACCTTCAATAGGAAATAATGGCGACTTCTGCTAATCCACTGCAGCGACGTCTGTCGTCGAGTTGCGGCATTATCTGACGATTTCATTCTAGAGGACAAGAGTCCATGCCGTTAACTTTAATCTTTACAGCTCTAGTCAACCTTCGAGATCGGAAGGCGATGATGCTGCTTTCCTTGAAGCCTTTATGAGTAATTAAGACAAGTAAAAGTGGAATGTGGCGTTATCTAAGATAAAGTGAGTGAGATTTTGAATATTTTAAGTGATATTTCGGGCCTAGAAGATAGAGAGCATTATGTTTCAATCTTTTCTATTAAAATGTCAGTCAATGTTGAGGAAAGGTTGAACGATATCTTGATAAACAATGGGCTAAGGCAAGACTGGATTGCAAATGTATTCACCCTAAAATATTCTTTTATTTGTGTTGTGAGTTGTTAAATGAATTCAAAAGCACCTAAAAGCTGTTCAACCGAAACATTAGTGTTACTTTCGAGACTTATAACTGTAATGGATCCTTCTCAAAGAGATTAAATTATAGGAACCTGTTGCTTCATCGTCTGATATCTCTTATTTGTAAATGTAAACTACCCGTGACCCCCAGAGGTAACTCCATTCTCTACATTATATGTCACTGAATAATGTGTATTTTATTATTATAGTGCATTGTTTCTGTGATTTTAGACACAAATAGATATATCTTTATTGATTTTATTAACTTTAACAAGGCACTGATAGAGCTGTCTCTCATGGTCATATAACAAATTAGGTATGTCTTATAGCTTATTTTTTTTTTCAATCGCCAATGCTTATACTGTTATACATTAATATAATATGATGCATTTATGACTGACCCGTTATGTCATAATGGGTTAGTAAGAAGTTACAATTAGCTTAATGCGTAAGTTGTTATTATTGATCATGTGCCTATTCTTTGTTTGATGAAACATTTTTAATTTATTTATTTATTTATTTGTAGGAAACCTATAGTTTTTTTTTTTTTAATATTTTATACCTCGTTTGTATTAAAATGCCTTGCCTTGAAAAATGACTAATGTGCCAAAATAGTTATAAAATATTATCAAATTATCGAATTATATTTTTATCATGATTTATATGACTTTAGACTGGACTTAATTGACAAAACTCTGATTTCTTTTAATATTGAAATTAATAATATCAATGTAAATTTATTGCATAAATACTTATAAAATTTTATAAATACCAACAATGTTTTTTAATTGTACATGTTTCTATTTAAATGCATGAATTTAGTCTTCATATAATTCGTTTCACTGCGCCGAGTAATAATAATAATAATAAGCTTAATTTTTTCCTCTTTCTTCTATGTACAATTTTTGCATGGTCTTTATATTTACAAGGTTTTTTTAAAAAGAAAAAAAGGCCCTTCTTTGGGCATAAGCCTCTCCCAATTTACCCCAGCTACGTCTGTTCCAAGCAGAACGGTGCCATAATACCCCGATGAAGTTTTGTAGGTCGTCCCGCCATCTCGTAGCTGGTCTCCCTCTTCTCCTAGTGCGGTGTATTGGATACCAATCCGTTGTTGCCTTAGCCCAATGTGTTGATGCCATTTTTGCAATGTGTCCAGCCCACTGCCATCCAAACCAACCAACCAAGATCAGATACTGTCTTGAGAATATCTTGCATACCAGTCAGCTTCCGTAGTTCTAACTTCTTTATTTTCTCCCTTCTACTTTTCCTTAACATACTTCGCTCCATTGCACGCTGAGTGATGAATCCCACACCTCGATGTTCACTGACCTGACCCTATTGAAAAAATAAATTACCACTTTTCCTTAGTTGTATATTTTCTCCCTTTCTTCTTACTTCAGATAATCCAAGGATTGTTATATCTGAGTTAAACATCGCATTTTCCAGTTCTTCTATTCTCCAGTCGGCTAATAGACTTCTGACATTAATTGTGGCTATAATATAATATAATATCATATCATAATATAATTTTTGAATTTTTTTTTTTTTTTTCGCATGACTGCGCCGAGTATCATAATTTATTTTATGTTGTATTTATATCATTATATATTTTTTGATTAGTTATTTTATGTTTGTTATATATTATTAATACTACTTATTTTTGAAGTATTCACGAGCATTACACCTTTATGATATATATTATTTTTTGTTTAGATAATATGTGTAGATGATGACTCTCATCGTTTCTATCACCTTCCTTGTTCATTCCCACAACTTCAGATTATATAGAACCGACCAATATTTCTGATACACCCGTAATGCAGAAGTACTCGTATTTTAAATTTCAGGTGCAATGAAATTGCCTTCTACTGATAATATGTAAATGAAAATAAATATATTTTGAAGTAATTTATAAATATATTTATTTTTCTCTCTCTTGTCGGTAAGCCGGCTATGGTATACTTATTAACTGTGCATTATATAGAGGAAGGGTAGATAGAGATAAAGCTATAGCGAACGGTCGGACAAACAGGGGGGTTGGTGGAGCCAATATCCCTCGCTCTAATATAAACCTAGCCTCCTTTAATGCTTTATTCATACCCTTCCTCAGGGAGGAATAGCTAAGTCTCCCCTGATGGTATTGTTCAATGTTACTTGTACTTATAAATACCAGCCGTGCACTTAAGTCCACCTTAAGGAGTGGTTTTTATCAAGCTCTTGTTTGAATAATAAGTCACTATAAAAATAACGTAAGAGATATTTTAAACATATATATTGAACTAATAAAAGTGAGAAAAAACTCAAAAAGATACATAAATTATAAATAGGATGCAATAGGAAAAATTCCAAAAACGAAGTCCTTCTATACTGTTAGTGTAAGATGTAGTGCACTTTGTATTCTTTAAAGTAATTTTATTTTGAAGACTGTCCTGATTCCTGAATTGGCGAATCGTTGACTAGTTGTTTTTCCCCGTTAATTTATAGCTTAAGGCTTTGTTTTTCCTATTGTATCTGTGGAATAAGTTAAATACATGGGCGAGTATTTCACAACAGACCAGTTTTATCTGAAATGTGACATACTCGATTCAGAACTGTATATCCGGGAATCCTAAGGATTTTTTTAAGAAGTTTCTATATACATCCTGTTCTATACAACAGACAAACGTAAAATTAGTTTCCATCTCATTAATCGATAGCATTATTAGGTGCAACTAGGATTAATAAGCATCGCTGATGTTTGGGCGCCAAAGATGTAGGCTTTTTTTATTATTTTGCTATCATTTCTAAACTATGTAATTCATTGAAAAACATTTTTTAGCAATTTAAATTACATTTAACTATGCTTCTTACGGTATTAATATATTATAAGTTAATAAATACCTAATAAAAAAATAAATTTTTATAAAAAAAATAAAAACAGTGACCGTAAATTGAACTTAATTCAGTAGATACAGGTGGAGCTAAATTATACTAAGCTAACTGGCGAATTGTCAGAAATGCTCTCAACAGAATTTAAACTTCTGAGTGCTCGATAAACATTAACTTTTATCTTATAACAATTCTTTTTCAATGAATTGTCTCTATGAATATTAGCATTTTGTATACGAAATCTTTGTTCTTGGTTTTTATCTGTGAATGATTTTTCTAAATCATTGCGATTAGACAAATAATCCAACCATTTAAAATATATTTAAAAACCCACATATTAGACCATTTTACTCCCAAATTTTTCCGTAAAGAAATGAAAACATCAAATTAAATTCCTTTAAAAATCTGATTTATTTTATAAATTATTTATAATATGTCGACTTTTAAACTACATCCATCAACTACGTTTAATTCAAAATCCTGCCTATTCATATATTCTTGTATAAAAAGTTCATAACCTAAAAAAATTCATTTTATACAAATTTAAATGATTCAGAGCAATACTATTGCAAAAATATTTTCATCAATTGAAAGTTCAAGTAAATAAATTTGGTGGATAGATATTTTTTTTAGTTACGATACGAACAGTATGAATCTTTAACCACCGTAGTTACAGTTTTCATTTATTTCTTTGTTATTTATTATTTTATTTTTTTAGCAGCATATAAAGATGAAATATGTGTTTCAAACTTATGCTATGGTCTCATGAGATGAACGAATGGAATGTTTAAATAATTATCTGAGCAACTGTGTCCTTGATATGGAAATTAGTATTTATACAATTGTTTCTTTGTTCAAATTATAGTTCATTATTTATCTAAGCGATTCGTCTTTGAAATACTTTTAAGTTATTTTTATCAAGACCTGAGATATTCTTCTGCCAATGAAAGATTAATATTTGTTCAATTAACCAAACTATAATTGTTGATAGTGATTTATCATTTCATTGTTTCTTTTAATATCTTGATACCATTTAAAATCCTTAAAAGCACATACGTACTAATTATGGATGATGTAAAGAGCCTTACTCAATACTACAATCCTTAAAATATTCTTAGATGAATTTAAATGTTTGCGATGATACCTAGTAGTAGATGTGGATGCATATTACAGATAGATTTTTTTCGTTTTTATCTTTTAAGGCTGACCATAGTTTGAGAAATATTATCTTTTTCTACCCTATCCCCAGTTTTTGAAAGCCAGTAAAAAAACAGAAATAAAGAATAAAAATAAAATAAAGCCAAATGAATTTTGGCTTTATTATTACATTATTTCTATTACTATGCAAATATTTAAAAAAAAACTGTTTTAAAAAATTGGTAAAAATAATATGGAATAACCAATAATTAGTAAAAATCCATTTATAGGTAAACATACCCAGAATCGATTCTTGTATGAAGATTAGCTTTTTACATAATTTTTTTCTGTTTTTCTTTATAATAAACCGAGATTTTTCAATGTTAATATGTTTGTTAAAATTTAAAATTCATTTTTTTTAAACATTATTTAACAAAATTAATTTCCTAAGCATTCTAAAGTGAGTTTAAATATTTTTTTTAGCTTTGTAATTATTTCGTTTTGATGATAAATAAGCTTGTTGATTACAGTTCAATACCAGTGGACTTGTTTTGTCAATTATATATATATATATAAATTATGATAATATAAATATATTTTCCGAATCTTTAATTATCCCAAAAAAGAGACTAGGAAGGGAAATTGTTTTGTGCTTGATATATATATATATATATATATATATATATATATATATATATATATATATATATATATATATACTTATTTAGTTTTTTCTAAACTTCATATTTTCTCCATGTATTCTTTTCCCTTTTCTACCCATTTTTTCCCGGTTTCTTCAATGCTTCCTTCTCTGACATTACTATCTTTTTATTGGCGAGTCTTGTTTTGTTTTTTTTAATTAATGGCATTGGATACTTCCATACAGCCAGATATATTTATTTGGTTAAGTAGTAAGAATCTTAAGAGATGCCAACAGCACGCGGTTTTCCCAGGCGGTCACCCATACAAGGGTCACCAAACCACGCCCGAAGTTGCTTAACTTCGTAGATCGGACGGAAACCGGTGTGTTCAAAGCGGTTAGTCTTATTGGGATCTATAATTATTTCTATAAAATTTCACTAGTCGTTTTTTATTTCTGGTGCGAGATTTGAGTTATTTTTTCTTAATTGTACTCGGTATCTTTTTTCAGTTAACTAT
Organism: Arma custos; assembly: GCA_037127475.1. Taxonomy (NCBI): domain Eukaryota; kingdom Metazoa; phylum Arthropoda; class Insecta; order Hemiptera; family Pentatomidae; genus Arma; species Arma custos. The sequence goes on from CM073763.1 coordinate 9,350,739, forward strand.
GGACCTATAATTTGCTAGTATATTCCCCGTGTTATATTTTGATTTGTGAGTCTTCCACGTGCATATAGTGCTATTGGTTTAATTGCTGTGTTAGTGGAAATGCATTTTTTCATGAAATGGAAATTTCACAAGTGCACTCTTCATTTTCGGTTGTCAACGATTTGTTTTCTTTTCAAATTTCTCACTTATAATAATATAACCACATTTTCTTATTGTTTAGTTCATAGGATATCTGGAATCGATCCTCTAGTACAGCAACACAATGAGCTTCCTTTCCCCCCTTAGATCAATATATCGTTATTTTGATTTCAACGAAAGTTGTTGGTTTAACATTTAGAATAACAAAAAGTAATAATATAGTAAACGTTAAATTTGGCGGGGCTTATCTTGCCCCGGAAATACAATAAACCATTAATAATAATATTTATTCGCAAGAAATCTAGCTCTAAGTCCGCCGTTTTAAATGGAAACCCTTTATATCTTACTAATATTATAAATGTGAAAGTTTGTATGTTTGTCTCTCTTTCACGCAAAAACTACTGAATGGATTTGGATGAAACTTTACAGTAATATAGGTTATACAGCAGAATAACACATAGGCTATAGCAAGCGCGGATTTAGGGGGGAGGGGGCACGTGCTCCCCCTCCCTCCCCGCCGACAGTTTTTTAGGTACTGTGGAGAATCCGTTATAGTACATAAATAAAGGAAAATCACATGATAATTGTGGTTAAAATGACAGAAAGGACAGGAGTGAAACTATTTGTTTTGATATCCTACGAATATTATAAATGCGAATGTTTGTTACTCATTCACGCAAAAACTACTGAACGGATTTGGATGAAACTTATTGAATAAAATAGGTTATACATCATAGGCTATATCAAGGGCAGATTTATGTGGGGTCACGTGGGCATGCCCCCCCTATATATATTATAATATAATAGTACATAATTAAAGACAAATCAGGAACTTAGCCTCTTGAAATTTGTTGATAGGTTCTTTGTATAGTTTAAGAAAGAAATTTGGATAATTCCACCCCAAGGGTTTCCCTTTTAATATAATGGGGGTTCAAAGGGTGTATAGAATCCGTCAGTTTTGAAGTCAGACATCTGAAATTATGGATGTACGAGTAACTTATATTTAAAAAAAATAATTAAATTATTTATTTAAAATGATCTTTCACGAAACTTTATGTGGCAGGCCGAATTCCACGCGAGCGAAGCTGCGGGCATAAGCTAGTATGCTATATTTATGTATACATATATATGATGTATGTTGTCGTTTAGCTATTCTCTTAACGATCTCGATCCATCGGTTAAATTGAAATAATTAATCACTATTCTAAAAAGACGACCTTATTGAGGTGAGCTGATGTTCGGTGGCTGATCTCTGAGGCCAAACATTAATTACCCTAACCTCTATTAATCAGCCCTTTCAAAGGAAGCCATTCTCCCTGAGGCTGACGAATCAATAGGATCTTCCTCAAAGTAGACTTTAGAAATTAGTTATCAAATCCTGTTTTTATTATAAATGATTTTAGTATAAATCATATATCATCAACTATCTACCTCGGAGTATGAATTATTATTTCTAATGTCCCCAGTCTTCGAAAATTGATTGTTTTTTTATTAAATTAAGATAGTCTTCCTAAAAAGATTTTATATTGTGTATATTATATGTTAATACGATACAAATGAGAATCGCCTTATTTACTGAACTCAAGACTCTTTATTGGTTGTATTAGCACAGTTTTTTTTACTGTTAAATTATTCTTTATTATTTATTATTCTTTATTAATAAGAATCGTTCTAGGTTAAAATAACTTGTCCCTTTATTATTTTTGATTAGTCACCATCATTACTGTTAGGCATTTTTTTATTTTCTTGAAAAGCAAAATCAAAAAGCATTTTTTTATTTTCTTGAAAAGCAAAAAAACATCCTGTAGTGTGAATAAGCCTTTATAAAACAAAATTAGTGGGAACACGTAATACATCATTATCATTTATGTACACATTTTTTTCCACGTAATTAACAATTTTTAGCACATGTAATATATTTAATAATTTTAGTTGTTTGTTTTATGTATTTAGATCCCTCCATACATACTTTACATATCAGTTAATTGATAAGATCTACATTTTAGGTAATAATGTTTATTCTATAACAAATAAATATAATTGTTGATGTTTGGTTATATGAGGAAGGATTTTCTGGATAGGTGCTTAAAGAGAAGGAACTTTTACTTTTCTTATAATAATAAAAAAATACATTTCTATATTTTATGCAGTTGTTCATTTCTTCGTTTAAAATTTAATAATGGTTTTGGAATCCGATTTTCATAATTAAAATATGATCATGTATTCAAACTACGTTAATATTTTGTTTTATTTATTTAACATAATAGTTTTTTGCCGGATGACGTGGCTCACATGTGGCATTTATTAATCCTTTTCACAAGGACATCTAGAAGCAAATGTTATTGATCAAACCTTTAGACAAATGCAAATAGCGAAAATATTTGCTCTAAATTAATTCAGTCTTTTATCTACGAAAAACAGTCAAACATCATTTAATGATTTACATTTCGTCTTGAAGTGCCAGATGGAGGAATAATATTGCTTAAAACATTCTTAGGATCCTTTAATGAAACGAACGAAAGCAGTTTTAATCAATTCGTAAAGTAGTATTAATTCGTGTGAAAATTAAACAGAGAAAAAGTGAAAAACTAAACAGATAGATTACATTCTCTATCACATACTTAACACAAGTTCCTTCATGGGTTAATATTTCTTTGTCACTCATCAAATCTATATCAACCTAAGCTTCTGAGCTTGCCTGCCAGAAGGAACGTGTGTCACTCAAGTGTCCTAATGCTATTCCAAGCTCTTTAATAGTTCTTCCCATATTTCCAAAATTGTCGGTTTTAGACTAATGCCACTCTAGAAATACCCGTACGATATGTAAAATACCTTTTAAATAGGAATGTAGTGAATGAGTTGTAATGTAACCTACACCTACTTGCTAAGCAAGATAAACAGTAACACATGTTTAATATTCATTTGTTATAATCGTTCCATCACCACATGGTGATGAAGAGTGTAATAAAGAATCATAAAGTCGGTGCCTTCTTCATTACTATGTATTATTCTTTTATATTTATATTTTCCCCAAAGTTGAGGATTTCTCCCCCCCAAAAATTAAGACAGTACTTTCCTCCAGTCTGTAAAAACAAACTTCTTCAACGAGACCGTATCCTGCCATGTCTTCCTGAACTTGGTTAATCCATGAGATTTTTGGGCGGCCTTTTCTTCTTCCTTCAGGGCACCAGTGCAGAATCATTTTTGGCATTATGAATACCAATTACTCTCGAAGTGCCGCAGTTGGTACCTTGCCACACTTTTATATTCGAGCAACTCTTCTCTACCTGACCATCTCCGCGACGGATAGTTTTTCTTTAGCATGGATTTTTTTTTGTAGACTTAAGTATGGTATTACTCTATAGTCCTGAACTTAGCATGCCTATAGATTTTCTTCCTTCTCTGGTTCTTCGAGCTACATCCCCTTTTTGACAGACTTGATTTGAAGTTGGCAACATTTCTAATACGCATACCTTTCACTTTCAATGTTCACCTTCCTCAATATCCAAATATTCATTCCTTAAAACGCCACCTTCAATGTATGCAACAATATAGCGGTGTAACAATTATAACAAATGACTATTAAACACCTGTGTAAAGTTTTTATTTTTATTATGTAACAATTAGTTGTAGGTTACATTATTGGTCATTTAATATTAATCGTTTCGGGTACTGGACTTAAATTATACTTTCCTTTTGTTTTATAAATACAAAAACCCTTTTAGTCCAAGCAGTCATTTATTTATTTTTTCTTTACATGTAAACGTTTCGACCCATGAGGTCATTCTCAATACAAGTTTCCAATCATCATTCAGTCAGCACATTTCAATCCGCAAAATGCATCTATAGAATATTCAAAAAAACGCAAAACATCGGTCATATATAGCCTTCCTATTTATAAAGCATTTTGAATGATTATTATTTTATCTTACAGGGCAATTGGTAGAGAGTTGATAACTGGTGTTTGTGGATAAAGAATATTGTAATTTTTAAACTAAATTGGGCAATTATAATTGCGCACATAAAACGCAAAGTTTTGCATGATGTCGTGTGGAAAACAAACTCGAGTAAACTGTGACGGAATTACCAAGTAACGATTTGGCAGTTATGGATCCAGACAAACTAACAACTAACAATCCACGATGGGCCCTCAATGACCTAATTAAGCGGTATCTAATTATGGTTCGGGGATAATGAGATGGCTGGGGCAAACAAAGAGGGCGCCCCAAAGCTGGTTCAATGCTACGGCTCATGTTTGACTTCATCGGGCTCTTCAACAGGTGGCTCTTGCCTGAGTCCTTGTCTCTGAGGAACCTCACAAAGTCACCCGTGGCTGTCTCTGTCTCTTGGTTTTTATTTAATTTATTTTCAATTTACGGTTAATTACTATACTCATTTAACGGTCATCATCCAAAAAAAAAAATAAATTACGCCACATAAAAAATATATGGAGAGACTAGCTTTTGCCAGCGGCTTCGCTCGCGTGGAATTTGGTCTACCACATAAAGTTTCATGACTACCATTTTAAATAAATACTTTTTTTTTAACTATAAGTTACTCGTACATCCAAAATTTCAGATGTCTAACTTCAAAACTGACGGATTCCATACAATCTTTGAACCTCAATTATATTAAGGGAAAAACCCTTAGGGAAGGAATGATCCAAATTTCTTTCTTATATTATACAAAGAACCTATCTGCAAATTTCAAGATGCTAAGCCCCTGATTTACCATTAATTATGTACTATAATGGATTCTCCAATGTACCTAAAAAACTTAACACAACGTGACCACATGCCGCCTTCTAAATCCGCGCTTGCTATAGCCTATGTGTTATTCTGATGTTTAACCTATATTACTGTAAAGTTTCATCCAAATCCGTTCTGTAGTTTTTGCGTGAAAGAGAGACAATCATACAAACTTTCACATTTATATTCTATATACATTAGTATTATATTGAATGATAATTGTTGACCTTGATAATATATGTGGAAGAAATTGGTCAGGGTAAAGGTAACAGTAATTTATCGTAATTTATCGTAGAATTTGAGAAAAACTTTATTGATTATCCAACGTTTCGACCTACTTTGTAGGTCTTCTTCAGAGCTGTGAGGGAGGAGGGGGAGGGGGGAGACTGGGGAGTAGGTCCTCACTGGCTTGAAACACAGACTGATTTGTGTTGAAATGTCGAAACGTTGGCTAATCAATAAAGTTTTTCTCAAATTCTACGAGAAATTCATTGTGACCTCTACCCGGACCAATTTCTTCCACATTTATAATATTAGTAAGATATACATATGTTTCTTTCGTTATAAAGTATACCGCATTGCCGTACATATAAATATATATATATATATATATATATATATATATATATATATATATATATATATATATATACATTTATAACAGACCATAAACTGAAATGATGGATTGAAGGACAGCTATAGAACGGTCTAGATCCAAGGATTATGGGGTAAGCAGACGCACAAAGACCTATATATCTTTTCCTGGACCAAACCCTCGGCGGCCATTGACATCCTGGAAAACCAAAACACGACCTACTCAAAATAGTACACGGGGGATGTTGAGGATGTACTTCTACGCCCGGTCATAGTGAGTTGTCCCTAATAGCCTGATAGGCCTCACAATCCCGTGGGGGGGAGGAGGTTTTCGCCGAATCTCGAGCTTCACGATTTTCCTGAGCAGGCTGTCACCCATCCCACTGACCATGGTAGAGTTGTATATTGTATAGTCGTAAGAAGTTCTCGATATAATTTATCGATTTAAGAAATTACGGAGCTTTTTGTCACGAATAAGCTAAAAATGAATTTAAATTTCCGAAATGATTTTTTTTTTCTTAAACATTACCTGACTCGTATATAAGTTACTTCATCCTTTTATTTTATTTTTTAAATTTTAATTCTTGGTAGCTTCTGAATAAAAACTACATTAGATTCTTTTATGATAGTAAATAGTTTATAATTATAAAAAATTATATTCCATTGCATTCACCTCATTAATATCAAGTGCCTTAATGCATTAATATTGATATATTAGGTCATTTGAGCTCCAGTTTTCTTTCTTGAATATAATAAATATTCTTTACGATTCCAATTTAATTTTTAATATTAAGAACACAAAAAAAAAAAAGATCTGAAGAATTATTATTATTTTTACGTGTATCTACATAAATGAAGCTAAAGGACTAATTTTAAGTATGATTATAAGATACCGGCTCTAGACAATTGTGGAGCTAGGTACAATTTACTGTTAAGTTACCCAAACTTGACATACGCGTGCATATTCTAAATAGTATAAGCGAATTCTTTAGATACTTTAGGAGCACCCTAAATAGTTCGGGCATCTCAAGCGATTTGTTTCGAAGCTTTTATCATTAGATATTAAGCGCAAAATATTATTATTTTTATTTTAAAAACTAATACTTAAGAGTTCAAAGTTCAATAAATAATTTCAGATTTTTTGCAAGTCTTAATAGTTTATATAAAAAACAGTTTATTATGTGTCATTAATATTTAAAATACATCTTTTCATGTTTTTAAACATAAATTAGTTATCGTGTTCATTATTTTCGGCAAAGTCTTTAATGTTAAAATAAAAATTTATATCATATCATGCTAAATGATTTTTTTATACACATTGTCATTCAATATGTACATATTTCCTGATTCATCAGATCTCTGTTTCTGCTTCAGTTTATTCAAAATTTTTATTTTATATTATTTTTCAGAAAAGAAGAGTTCAAATTCTTCAACTCAAAATATTTTTACTCCATTCCAGTATAAATATTTCTAAGTTGGGATTGTAACCTAGTGCTTTGTAATTTTAATTTCGATTTTTAATTTAGTTAAGCTGTAAGTGTAATTTGCTTCACAAAATAAAAAAATGGGATTGTTTATTGGATTAAAAAATAGTTTGTACATTATCGAACTTTTAGTATTTTAAATTTTATTGATTAATTGGCTTACTTAATAATAAGATAATTCAACAATTATTTACTTCGAAACGTTGCATTTTATAAGATTTTATTTCTATACTGTGTTGTCTTTTTTTTTTTTATCATTTTTGTATCTATTTGATTCAAATTATAGAGTAATAATAAATATTGTCAATATTTGTAAATTGTTAGTTTAGTCAAAACTATTAGTTATTAGTATATTATTATATTTTAAAATTACATATTTTTTCAAAAATAAAACTTGCTGCCTTATGTGATACACCAAACTGAGTATTTCGAAAAATTTGCAATCTAGTGTTAGTGCTATTTTTTATTATTGTTTAATGAATTTTCTTTGCCGTGACGAATGTTTTTTTTTAAATAAGAAAATTGGCTGTGATAAATTTAAGGTTTAATGATGAGGTGAAGGCAATCTGATACTAACCAAAATTAATTAATTATTATGTTATTGGAATTAAGTAATTAATTAATTATATTGCTGAAAGAAAAACAGTGCTAATAATTATTAATTATTTTCCATTTATTATAGGCAACGTTTCTTACATATGTTGTTATTTATTATTGTTAATGTTAGATCCAAATAGGATTTTTTTTATTGAATAAGTATAATTTTATTTATGAAACTACCAAGGACAGAATTTTTAATTATTATTTAAAACGGTTAAATTGATTTTTTCTTTTCTGGTTGTGCCATTACGAAACATTTATTTGCAAAGTCTTATAATATCACATCAAAATTATGTATAAAATATGTATCTTATTCCTGAAATTAGCCACCAAAATTGTTTTTACTAATTTATTCAATTACAAATTTTATTCAATTGACAAAAATTAAAGAAGTTACACAATCACAAAAACTTACGATCCATTTATAATGTTTAAACAGATATTACTCATCAGGACATAAAATGGAACTGATTACTAAAAATATTAATTTTTCGAGCTAGATAAAAAAAAAACAGTTAAAAAAATTATTACATTAATTGCTAGTAAAATACAATAAAAATAAATGCTTAAAGAAAAAAATGACATAATAAAAAGTGATTTATTATATGATCTTATCTAAGAACGTTATTCATAGTTTGTGACAGTGCAGTGCATGCTGATGAAAGAATTTTTTTTTAACAATCATTTGTTTAAAGTTACTTTGTTCATCACAGTTTATTCCGAAACATTTTGTCCTCTAAAGAATCATTAAAATAACTATAATATTAAGTAGAAATTATCATAAATTTTTAGCTTATTCAGTATCTACTCGACTTCATTCGAATGTTTATAGGCAACAGATCCAAATATAGTATTTTACACGGGCAAATTACAAATTTTCTTAACATTCGTGGATAGATAAAATCACTAAATGATTTTATAATAATTTTTTTGGTCAGATTATGATGACATTATCACGTGGATCAAAAAGTGAGCTTGGGAGCTGCAGTAGTCGATGATTTCTTAAACCGGAGTCGACTTCCATGTGGAAGTGAGTGAAAAATTACACACTGCAGTATTTTCCTCTGTACTGACTCTTTGAGCTCACTCACGCTTTTCAAGTTTCAAAAATCTTAAGGCTTATTTTTCTGAATCTCAGAAAAATACACAGCGGTATACCTAGCAATTACTAAGCTGATTAAACCCGAAAGGATGATTTATTGTTTCCTCCATCAACCATGACCTGTCATTTCTGATGACTGATTGAACAAGTGGAACAGGTAAACTGAATCAGCACAATATATAACAAACTCAGAGCACAACACAGCAAAAAGCATTCAGTACTATCTTGGAAAACGTCAACTAAAAAACAAAAAAAAAACTGATGAGACTCCGAATCGGAATCAAACCTATCAATAAGTATTTGCTGACTGTAAAACCTGGAACAATTTATGCAGCTATGACTGATCAACACATACTGACTGATTGCAGGCAATTGATAGATACCTGGCACCCATACTGATTGCCAACCTTACAAATGAAAATTGTAATCATTTTAAGGAAATGTACAAAATTTAAAAAAATATTCTCCGGATAAAAATTGATTTAAAGGTTACAGATATTTTATTGCCTACTTGTGTATGCCTTTGTTTTCGTTCTATTCACTCATTTTTTTTGTCCATTTATTTTATTTTATTTACTTGGTGGAGAGTGCTGCATGGTGGCGTGGTATAACCTGCATAAATATACAAATGTTCAATAACATTTGTCTGTAACTTAGTTAAACTTGATTTCCTGCTGAATATAACAAAGATAAAAACGGTTTTTATTGAAAAATTAATGGATTAACTGATAATGAGATAATACAACCGTTTCTTATCTAATGCACATCGTAAGAACTAAGTACTAAGTTTGCTAGCTCAAAACCGCGAGGGATCTCAGGATGAAAATAAGTCTGCAGAATTAACAATAAATGAAGTTGGCGACTTAGAGCTGGGCATAATTCAGTAGGAGTGGTTAAAAGTTGGTGTTGTTCTCTCGCCAGCTAGTTAAAGGTGTATTCTCATTGTTCACGAATGCAGCTTGAACAAGTCTTTACATCAATCGGAATCTTAATCCCTTCTCCTCTCTTATCCCCTTTCGCTAGTTGGTGCTTCTTTATGTCGTCTTATTCTCAGGACAAATTGAAAACTTAATCAAGAAAAAAAAGTTGAAAAAAGCGGATGTTAGTACCTAATCCTAACTAGGAGTGATGCTAGGATAAATAAAAGTAACCTAAAACTCAAAAATGAATAGAAATTAAAAAAAAAAAGCTTTAAATCTCTAAAATACTAAAAAAATCAACCAGCCAACGTTTCGCCTATTCAGGGATTATTAGAAAACTTCCCAAAAGAAATCACATTAAAGAAGAGAAAGTGCAGCATATCTCGCACTAACAGTCCAAACATACTCATCAAATAGAGCCAGCGACCTTGCTCCAAGATATTCCATTAACCCTTAAATACAATTTTGATTCTTGTTTAAATTTTTTTTTAGGTGGCTTAAGGCTTAATGTCAAAGGTAAAAATAGTAAAAAAAATCATTTCATCCCAATTCAGTGAAAAGTAAAAAATTGAAATTTTATGTATGTCACTCCTGAGTTACATCATGCATTAGCGGTTCCCCACCACAAACTTACTAAACGAATAGTTTTTCTAGATTGTATCAGTAAAAGTACAAAATAAAAAGGCCTTTTTTCCAAAGAAATGTATGAACATAAATAGTTTAATAAACAAGGAAAGTAAAAAAAAATAAAAACTATAACTTGGTTACTTTTACTGCTAGTTGCAATGGAAAATTTCATGAATGGTATTGCAAAAAACATTTTTTTTTAGCATGAAAACACAAATTTACAGAGCATTTAGTACATTTAACATTTGTATTTCCTTTGCAATGATTGTTTTTACACCTATTCCTTTTTTCGTCCCAAACAGGCCAGTGGACAACATTATCTTTTGTTAGTTGAGCTGGGATTTTTGATGCCTTTTGCGATCGTTTTGTTGTTGTTTCTGCTGATGATGGTCTTCCCCGCAAGGACTTACTAATCTCCCCCAACTTGCATAGAGTTGACCCCAACTCTATTCTAAACTCCTTCTGAGTTAGTTTTTTCTCACTTTGTTACAATGTCACGACGTCATCTGGTGATATTTCTTTCTCACCAGTATCTTCTCTCAAAACAATCCCTATTCTTCCGTCCAGACTCATTTTTTCTACGGAGAAAATAAAAACTGTTTTTAAAAAAGGTGATTACAGAAATCAAGTAGTTGAAAAAAAGATACAGTTCCTAAATGCATGTTTATGATGATTAAATGATTATTTACATGAATACTAAAAAAAAAAAAAAAAACCTTCTAGCTTTGACGTGTTCCTGAGTCTTGCTTCTTTCACTGGGATTTTTTATTTGGCTAACAACTCAACAAAAGCTAGAAAACATCACAATTCAAAATGGTTTGGTTACAGGTAGTATGAGGGTCAAGATTCTCCTGGTAAAACTGCCCTAAACCTCCTCTAATGAACAAAACGACACGTGAATGCACTTCATGCGTTCTTAATGGGACTTAATTTTTGAAAATAGTCTCGCGAAATGCCAAGAGATATCGATTGTAGTACTTTAAAGAAAATGTTACAGCTGAGTTACAGAATGCATTTAAGGGTTAACTTTGCCTTTTCACAGTACAACAAGACGCTAGGTTTTGTGGAGCTTCTTGAAGCGAAGTTGCTGGCTCTATTTGATGAGTCTGTTTATACTGTTAGTGTGAGATGTACTGTACTTTGTCTTCTTATCCTGAATTTGCGAAACAATGTTGGTTTTCCCAGCTTAATTATCTTAGAGAATTGAAACTTTGTTTTAATATTTTTTCCTTTAGAATCCTGGATTAGTATTTTTTTTTTTATTGGACTAGTAGAAAAACGTCAGTTTCCATTTATTTGATATCATAGTTAAAGATTTTTTTTTATTAAGTTATAGTTTCTAGCTGTTGCAATTCAGAAAATTGCCAACGCGCATTAGCTTTGCAACAAAATGGAATCTATATTTTAATAAAATGTATCATCATGTGAAGTGCCTCTTGATTATTAGAGTGGGCGAAGGTAACCTCCATATAAGAGATTCTATGTTTACTAAAACCTTCGATGGCTGAGCCCAACCAATGCTTGAATAATTATAGGAGTGCTATGTGCAGTTTGAATGGCGAAAATTTGAATTGCAAAACCAAATCAGCTTCTATTGCCGATGATCCAATATTGGATCTGTATAACTTCTTTTTCGGAGGCCTTGTCCAATAAACATCTGTCTTCTCTCGACGTTCGTGTCAGTCTTGTTGCTCATGCCGTTTCAGTCTACGATTATGTCCGTGTACTTTATTATGGAAACGTGGATACCATATTTTTTTATGACGGTACTCTTCGACTTAAAGTCGATTGTTGGGGAATATTTAAGGCAGGGTTTGCCAACTGGAAGGACAATTTTCCAATCTGCAAGGTTCATGTCACATTTACAGGATATATTTGTTTTATATTGGTCCAAATTAGTGAAAACCTATGCATTTAAATTATTATTTTTTTTTGTGCATCAACTTTTCGAGTTTTCATATAAGATATTGTAATATATTAGGTCTAAATCTAATATCGAGATAAATAATTTTATATTCGGCTTCCTAGCCACATTTTGGATTGGCTCGCAAAGACTTGTTTGGCTACCCCAATATATATGACTTTCAGTAGTATTATTATTTACATACCAAGAAGCTTATTTTATTTTATTATCGTATATAATAATTTATAATAGCAATTCATTGCGTGTTTTCTTTTTTATAATCTGATAGGAATGCCAGTGACGCGGCTGGGAAAGGGGGCTGGGGCCTCCCGGACTTCTGCTTTGCCCTCATTCATGAGGAAGAAGCTCAGTTCGGGGACCCCAGGCAAATTGTAAATAGAGTATGAATGTGTACAGTATATTTCTTTTGTTTTATTTATTATTATTATATTTTTTTTATTATATATATATATTTTTTTTTTTACTTTATTTTTGTATATTTTTTTCGCTTGTATATATTTATTTATGCATTTATTTCGTTTATATCATTGATTTTTTATGGAATGATTGTAGCACCATTACTTATTGCCCACAACAGGCAGATTGTAATGCTTCAATAAAGTATTTTCTTCTCTCTCTAAAAAAAAAAAAAAAATAATCTGATAGGAGCGTTTCTAAACAGCTATATGGCTCCGTCAGAAGAAAACTGGCAGAAGTCATCTTCCTTCTTGTGCCTTTCAGCGTGGAGGTGCCTCAGTCCTTTTATTTGGTTCTCATTCTATTTATCCGAGGCAACTTTGTATACTTTGAATAGACAATTCTCTCCTACGAGTGATCAGCCCAGTAGAAGAGACCCCTTGCCCACGGACAACGGGGTCCCGCCGTTTATCAGGAGTTGGGGTCACTGGTAGATTGCCTTCTCCACGGCTAAGAGATCCACATGCCCTTCGCAGTACATCGGCCTTTTGCCTCATTATAGCTCTGCGCGATGCTTCCTAGATATGGGACCCAGCTGACTCCGGAAAAAGTGAAAATTGCAATTTAATAGATAATGTGCCACTGTACATCGATTCCTAGAGAAGGTTTTGATAATTCGGTACTGACATAGCTGCTCTCTAGCGGCCGACTACTCGTGTTAATTTCTCTTCCATATAAATATTTACCACATTTTCATTTTGTTTAGCAAATAATCTAAAAATAACAATTTTCTAGTTGTGCCGTTTTTTTTTCTAAAGTATTGGCTTGCAGTTGGTTTCTCTCTTATTTATTCAAAAATTAAAAAAACAACAATATTTATGTCGTTTTTTTATTTAGAGTCTTTCATTTCATTTTGAAGTATGGATCCCACGCCATTAACATTACCCCGAAGTAAACAATAGGAATTCGTAAATATGCACTAAACTTCGCGTGATTGTTAAAAATACCTTTATAAATATAAATGTGAAATAATATAATAAAATAAATAGTTATAAGAGAAGTGAATTACACGTATTTCTTCCTGGCTATTCGTTCTATCATTAACATTCATAACTTTTATTGTACCTGAAATTTAATAATTGACGTTCAAAAAGTTTAAAAAAAAATTCTATCTCTATGAATTTTATATTTTTTAAGAACATATTTCAAAAATATCTTTCAATGCCTAAAATGAATGTAACATGAATAACTGGTGGTCATAAACTAAAGGCTAAAAGCCTCGTGTCCTGGTCTTTGATAAATAATTTTAAAATGTCCTTTTTATCTCTTCTTAAGCAGAAAGGTCCTGGAAGCTAATTAGCTACTCAGGTATTCTTTGCTTAACTTAAGTAATATTTTAATTTTATGATTTAAATTTGTTACCGGACTTAATCTGTTTACAATCAGTTTAGTATGTGGTACACTATGTATTTGATATATGTATTAATATTAACTAATTAATTTATTTCTCATTAGTGGATATTTTTACGCTTACTTTATCATTCTTATATTTTTTTTTTCTTTTTTTAAACTGGATTTAATTCTTCATTTATTTAGGGTAAGAGATATAAAACCGGTTTCCAGTTGTTTATTATTGTTGCTTACTTTATCTTAATCGATATTGAGTTAGTTAATAATATTTCCTGAATTTAGAGTTATACCAGAAAAAGTAAATATAAAATTCACAGTAACGTTTTGAAGTTTTGCGATATAATCTTAGATCTATTTTTCTTCTAAATTACTTTAATTTTTTTCTCGGGATAAGGTTAATTTTAATATCTATTCTTTCGTGATTACGATCGAAAGTTTTCTTAACGAAATGTTTTTTTTTTGTTAAATATCTAAGATTTAAATTCCTTTGAAAGCCAAAGTCTGTCAAACAATCATAATAATTATAATGAAAACCCAGCCCTTCAATGATGAATTTAAATATATATTTTTATTTTACTATTTGAGATCTTTCATTAATAATATTTCTGTTATAATAACACAACTACCTTCCCATATATAATAATATAATAGAACTTTCAATTGCTATGTTTTTCAGTAATTGTATTTGTTATTATTGCTAGATATTTTACTTTTAGCATCATTATATGAATACATTAATAATTTTTTTTTCAAATCTTTTTGCTCTTACTCATTATTGTCACTCTATTTTAATGTTCTGGAATGTTAATAGATTTAATAAAGTGTTTTCCGTTAGAGAAATCCTGAAATTTGTGCGAGACATTTATATTTTTGCAACAAAAATTCTGTACCTATTCAACTTTTTTTTTTTTCGAATCCTTAAAATAAAAACAATCCATTCTAATTTTAAAATCTGAGCTAAAATCTCCGTAGAAATATTACAGTAGATCACAAGTACATCTCATATTTCAATTTATCTGATCAGATTAGAGTTAGTTAAATCAATTAATTGTCTATATTTCTAACAATATTTTTACTACCAAAATAAGTTCAGATAACACCATCATAATATTGTTTTATTTTTTACTGATTTATTATTCATTGGAAAATAAGTTGAAATGTTTGAATTTAAAATCATAGTAGTTAGAAAATAAATAAAAAATACGAAGAAAGAATCAAACAGAAATTGACAAATAGTCTCATAAAATACTCAAGGAATAGATGAAATATACACCGAATCGGATTTTATGGCACGAGATATTTAGATAACCATAAAATTAAAAAAAAAATTATTGGTTTTTCATGTAATAAGTTCAGTGTTAGACGTCGATCTCTAACGTGCTCTAGGAGGCTGTGACTGATAAAAATAAATTGTTAGTGATCCAATCTGTCTAGGCTTAGCTCTTTCCATTAGCAATTTAAGATTTCTGAAAAATATTTATAAAAAAAAATTTGAAAAATTACGTTACTTTATGAGCTCTTAATTAATATCTATTAAATAATTTTAACAAGATTGAATACATTAATAATTTTTGTAGTGCTAAAAAATGTTTTTATAGTCTAGACGTACTCCGTAAATTAATATAACGTATATATTTTTACGAAAAAACATGCTTTTTATTTAAGTCTCATTTTCGAATCAAATTAAAAATTTTATTTATAAAAATAAGGAAAACTATAAGTTTTTCATTGAATTAATGAATTGAAGTTTCCTCTACTAATTGAAAAATTAATAACCGATCATTATTTTAATTCCAATAACGTTTCGATCATCAATTTTTTATTAGCTTTGAAATCGATTATTAAATATGCCAGTTATTTAAATAAAATAAGTCATAGACTGATAGAATAAAAATTGCAAAGTATAGTTCCATTATTTCTTCACCAATATTAATTTAGTTAGTCTGGAGTTAATCTTGAGATAGGAATGATGAATAATTTTTAATAAATAAACGGAATGAACGTAGGAATAGATAAAAGCGGACTTCTAATTAGATTAAAAAGATAAAATATAATTTAAATGATATCATGACATATAATTAGTTAAAAGAAGAACAACCTAGTATATAGAAATTTTATTTATACAACTAAATTTATTTTGATCAATTTATTGACTTATTTCACTATTAATAATATGATACATTAATGCAGACGATTTTAAGAGATATTGGAAGCTAGATATGAATTAACTACTTATTGTTCATAACAATGCCATATGGCATCAATGCAAATGAAATGTAGCCGTATTATTAATAATTGATTTTTTTTAAAACAGAGATCTTCATATTAAAAAAGTTATATTAATCCCTATATACTCAGTTAAGATCGTGAGTTATCATGAATTTTTAATTACCTTGATTATCAGTTATTAAATTTACGTTACCCAAGCTAGAAGTAATTAAGTATGACAGAAAAAAACAGGGCAACATAAAGTCATCTTTATTTTCTAAATTATTTTGATCCTGATATAAAGTTATTGCCATAAACAATTGTTCCAGTTTCACCATAACAATAACTCAATTTTTTTTAAACAGTCAATTTTTGCAAGGCAAGGCATGTTTAAATATTTTATATGAATATTAGTTAATACTTTAGATATTATTTACTGTAAATATTTTTTTTTAAGTATTGCTAATTTTAAATAAATTTAGTTTAAGAAAATATGTACACCATAAAATGATAATTATTGAAAAAATGTTTAAAGTGTATTAAAAAAAAATGAACACGCCAGTAAATGAACTGTTTTTTAATATGTATTTTTATGTAAAATAATGATACTGTTTATATTTAAATGCTAATTTGATATTTATTGTAAATATGTATATGTTTATTTATTTCTCTTTACTGCTTAGCTGGTGTATAAAATTACTGCATTGTGTATTAAGGCCATAAGGAAGGGTTATATAATCGTTATACTTAAAGTAATATTCGTTGTAAAATATTTCAATTATAAATAAGTCCTCATTATTTTTAAGGAATGAAACCTAAAACGGGTATTGTTAAATTAAATATGTGAAGATAATAAATATAAATATATATATCTGTATATCGTTGCTTTTTTCCTTTTACATCTACTCTAATAGTAGATTAATTCTGATTTTTTTATCAATATCTAAGAGGCTGAGGATGCGATTCAAACTACGCCCTATGTCTTAGATAGGGAGTAGTTCCTTCTACATCGATTGAATGGATCTGAACTTAAGAGTTATAAGTACTTATGGAAAAGAAATCCTTTCGCGATATTGGGATGAGGTTATGGGACAAAACTGAAAACTTCGTAGATAAAGATAGTGTAGGAATTCATAGCTACGTCTTGAGGTTTATTGAATCAGTCATTATTATGTGGAAGGCGTTCCTGTTCACTGGACTTCTGATGTATGAACAAGAAGAAGATTTGAGTAAGGATCAAAAGGATAATAATTTCAAGAAATATGGGTAATCATATAATTATGACTTACAGTTATATAAAATGTAAACTAATAGATTAAAACTGGCATGCTAAATTTGTTAAAGAATCTTTGGTATATCCTGGGATAACTGTCTTTATGACGAGGTACTGTTTTTTTGTAGCTTAGTGCGACAGGATTATTATGGTCGGGAATCCACATTATCAGTGTCAAAACGACAGTCGATTGATAGTTTCAAACACCCCCAATTTTTAAGTAACCTACAACATAGTGTGTGCTTGTAGGTATTAGAGATTGTCAAACACTATTTCCGAGTATTGATTCCTGACCGTTGATTGATAATGATTTCCAACTCATGCTAGAGCGACAGAGATATATAAGTCATATTCATGGAAAATTAATATACATCTGAAAATAAGAACCCTAGAATCGCTTGTCATATAAGTGTGAAGAATAGTAACAAAAATAACACAATAATGTTTTTTATTTCATTCATCAAATCAATTTTTTTTAAATAGATCAATTTAGTTTTTTTTCGTATCCCACGTCCATTATTGCCGCTGATTTTTTTCTTCTATGACATTGAAATAATAACCTTCAGAAGCTACCTTAGTCTTAGTGATCAAAGAACCGATAACTTGTCAATGAGTCTACCTTGTTTCAACTTTATAAGTCAAGTCCGTTCTAAATACTACTTATTAAATACTAATGTTATGTATGATTTACATATATTATTAAAAAGATAAATAAGGGAGTTATAATAACATGCGTTTTAGTAGTTAGATATGACAACCTATTGTGCCCAAGATCGTGGGTTCGCAGCCCAGCAGGTGGCCAATGGATTTTTTAAATTAAATAAAAAAATCTTAGTTATGCCTTCCTTCGGAGATGACGAAAAGGGGGCCTCGAGCCTATTATTATTGTGCTGCAAAAAATAAATTTACATCATACAAATTAACCTGTTTATATATAAATATATATATATATATATATATATATATATATATATATATATATATATATATATATATATATATATTGATAATTCTGACATTAGATTCTCGTGGCTAGAAATAATTAACCCTAATGGTAAGGTAAACCTGCAAGTTCAGATCAATATGAAACAAAAAATTTAACAACTTTCCAATTAAATCAAACCATTGATTTAAGACATTGCCAATTGTCATAATTAATAACGTCTCAACATATTCAGTATTACTGACAAGAGGTGCTATTGTTAGATAACATTACTTTGAAATAGCTAATAGAACTGTTTGATATGTAAATCGCTTGGCAGGTGTGTGCCTGGCCGTTGAGAACAATACCCAATCAAGGAAAACTATTGTTTTTTTATCAAATCCTAATAGTGATGATAACTGAAATTTAATAGCAGTTAAACTATTTTATATTAATAAAATAGTTAATTTGAATGCTAAAGATTGAAATAATATTGCCTCATTGACGGTTCAATATTGAACTAAATCCATCAATCTATCAATAATGCTATCCGACCTCTTTGCATATTGAAAAAAATGGTATGGTATAGACTGTACTGTTTCTAGGGCAACAGATATATAGGGAGGTGATTTGCCTGATATCACTCTGGCTGCCCGTTTTTTTCCCCGATTAAGAGTTCTCACATCATAGAGAACGAGTGAGCCGCAGGAGAATTGGCTCATCCCACAAGATATATATATATATATATATATATATATATATATATATATATATATATATATATATGTGTGTGTGTGTGTGTATGTGTAAAACGCTTTATATTGGCAACAAAAGAGGTGGTAAATTTAGAAAATATGTTTATTTTAAATTTAATGATTTTTAAATATTTAGAGAATTTTATCCACCAGATTAGGCTTGAGCTTTTTAAGTATCTGCTTTAATTGACTTGGCCATTGAAAATTTAATTTTCAGATTTTTCCATCATCAAGCTGGTCTGCAATGTGTTCAAATTTAATTAAATTTTTGAAAATTATTCGAACCCATCCATGGTAGTAAGTATATAAAATATTGGAATTTTTATTCTTTCGTGTTTCACATTTAAAATTTTGTAATTTAGTGAAAATATTAACTTTAAAATAACAACTGATATTAATATTACTTACTAATATTAGCCCGATTTTCTTGTTTCAACAAGCAGTTAGTATTATGAAATCCTAAGAATATAATAAACCGGCTTACAGATTCCTACACAGTAGTTTTAGTTAACACTGTTATGGCCTGTGGGCTACAATATTATTGAATATTTACACCGGCCAAAAATGGAATGAGTCGGACATCGGTATATAACAACTCTTATCTTCCTGCTTCTTTGTTATCACTTCACAACACCCAACATGTCCAAGCTAGTTCTGTTCCTTTTCCTTGGTGTCTGCGTCATGGCAGTACACATGGCACCTACCGGTTAGTAATATATGGAAATTATAATACCATTTATAAAATAATCAGTTAAATTTAGTTTAACATACATTATTCTGAGTCAGACGATGACGACCCAGAATTGGAGGAACTTGTGAATTCACTTGGACCAGAATTGGAAAAGGAACCTCAGTAATCAGTTTGGCCTGAAATGAATTATTTTCTTGTACATATTTTCTTACCCCCATACTTTATCTGTAATATTATTTTTCACTAAATATGTTAATAACTATTGCCATTATAAAGACAAAACATTATTACACCAGTCCAGGAAATCTATCCCAAATTCAACTGGTCACAATTATGGAATCAAGCAGTCATTCCTGAAAATAATAGGGAAGGCTGTTAGACCACTTGCTGTGAAAGCTGGGGAACTCACTGCCGAAAAGTTATTATCAAAGATTAACCCTGAAGCTGGAGAATAAACATTTATGTAATAAATAAAAATTAATGTAGAATTATAATATATTTCATTAAACCTTTCGTATATATATATTTAATAAATAAATAAATAAACCTTTATTTACAGTTTTACATATACAAGTAGCAATAAGTGTACATATGGTACATGTTCCGGACTTCCTTTACATGTTCAAACATGAGTGATTTTAATTAATTTAAGTTTTCTTTTATAAGTAAATTTTACAATAGCAGGAAAAATGTAGCAAAAAACCCGCTTAAAAAAAAAAAATAAATAAATAAATAAAATAGATAAAAAGAAAAGAAAAATTAACCATAATAGTAATTGTAATTTAAAATACATAAGAATAATACTAAATAAAGTAAGTAAATATAATAATAATAATAATAATTAAATAGAAAATAAATACACAATTAAAAATAAATACAGATAACTAGATTATGTTACCTACGAATAGTGATTTGTTAAGTGAGAAGTATATGTTTTGTTCTTTTGTGTGTGTACCGTCGTAGTGAATGTTTATCATAGTTACCGATTTCTCGGATTAATGGGTTTTCGGAAGCTGGAGTTTTTTCGAAGTATGCTTTTGTTTGGGCTGAAACATATTGTTTTACCGTGGGAAGTTCAAGATCTCTGAGCATAGTCGATATTTTCGTGTAGCGGGGATAATTATTAATAATTCTCATGCATAGGTTTTGTACCCTTTCCAACTTTCTATAATTTGTAGCGCAGGTTGAACTCCAGACAGGTGAGGCGTAGGTCAGCACTGAGCGGATTACTGTTTTATAAAGGATTAGCTTGTTTTTGGGGCATAGTCTGGATTTTTTATTAAAATAGGGAAACATTTTGTAGATCGTTTTTTTCGCTTTTTCTGTTTTCCTGTTGATGTGCTCAGTGAATGTTAAGGACCTATCTAGAATTAAACCGAGGTATGTTATTTCGTATATATGTATGTATATTTTTAATACCTCCCCCTACGTATATTTATTTACAATTATATTTACTATTATGTTTGTCTACTATAATTGTGCTATGTTTCATAATGTACTATTCGTGATACTGTAAATATAGCAAATTAAATATTTACTTTTTAAGTCCTTTATGAATAGTTTTATTCAGTTATTATTTGACGCGAAACAGCCATGGAAGACTATGCGACTATGATGCAGGGTTTTTTTTTCAGTTTTTTCTTGGCCCATTTTTTCCTCGTGGTTTCACTGAAGGCTTTTTTCTTTCTTCTGTCTAGGTCTTAGATGGAAATTTTTTTCTTTCTGCCACTAGAACCGCATCTTTAAGCAATTTTTGGTGTTCAGTTCTGTTTTATAATAAATCTGGTGTAATGCCGTGTTTCTGTGTTCTTGTTTTATTTGTTATTTGTATCCTTGTTTGAATTTGTAGCCCATAATCATGGTGAAAATTTTTTTGTTTAGTCTCTCCTCGTTCATCCTCATCATATGACCATAAAATCTGAATCTTCTAACCCTCATTTCTGTTTCCAAGTCATTTCGAAGTAAATTTCTTTGTTAGATTTTAGCCGGTATCCTTCTGGTGTTACTTTCTGCCTATGGATTCTCCTAAGAATCCCTCTCTCTATTTTAAAAAGTTTATCTAAACTGGGTAAGCACATAGTCTCTGTCCCGTACAATATAACTGGTTTTACCACTGTATTGTAGTGCCTGATTTTAGCCTTTTTGGAGAGACATTTTTTATTATACATACTACTTGTTAAGTAGCTTAAATTCTCCAAATTTTTAATTCTATACTCCATGCTTTCCTTTTCAGACAAATTTCTGCTTATTATCTCGCCCAGATTTCACTTCTTTTTTCCTTAAGTCTGTAGTCATAATAGGTCTTTTGAACGGAGATTTTAAGTCCAGTTTTTTCAGTTACTTTCTTCAATGAATTTATTTGCCGAATTGCGTCTTCTTCCGACCCTGCCAGTAGGGCTAAGTCATCCGCAAAAGCAAGACACTTTACCAGGATATTACTCTTCTGATTTCCTGCTTTAGCTCCTGATGTTTCTTTTTCCCATAATGTCTTCATAAGTTTGTCAAGAACAACGTTGATGAGAACAGGTGAAAGTCCATCCCTTTTTCTCACACCTGTTTTTATCTGAAGCGGTTCGCTGATATTCCCTCTTAATTTTATTTTTGACCTGGTCTCTGTAAATGTTTCTTTTATTTTATGGTCTTTTGATCGACTCCGTATTCCCTTAGGGTCTTCAGTAGGGTTTCTCTTTCTAAGGAGTCGTATGCTTTTTCAAAATCGACAAAAGAGATATAAAGGTTTTTCTGTGGCCTATTTAGATAATATTTTATCAGAAGTTTTACGCTAAGTATCTGTTCTTGGCAGGATATTTCTTTCCTGAATCCACCCTGGTATTCTCCTATTTTGTCGTCAATTTGTTGTTCTAACCTGTTCAATATGATCTTAAAGAAAATTTTGTAGGTCACCAGCAAGAGAGAAATTCCTCAGTAGCTGTTCACATCTGTGTTTGCGCCTTTTTTTGTGAAGAGGGTGGATTAGAGCGGTTTTCCATTCTCCTGGTATTTTCTCTTGTTCCCAGACGTCCATTAGTATTTCTGTGACTTTCCTCCTGAATTCCTCACTGGAGTATTTCCACATTTCTGCTAGTACGCCGCCCTCACCAGAAGCTTTTTTGTTTTTTATTCCCGCGATAATTTCCTCTATTTCTTCTTCGTCCGGTGGATCCGAGTCTATATTTTGTGGGATGTTTTCTCTTATTTCCAGTTTTTCAATAGGTTACTCAACATTTTACCTGTTACTCACAATTTAGAAGACCAGAATTTCGCAGTTTTCTTCGTCTGTCAGTGCCAAGGAGCCGTCTCTTTTTTCAGTGCAAGTCCTCTGGGGTGAAATCCCCTCAGTCTTCCCTCAAAGACTTTGTGGAAAAGTCTGGTGTTGTTCTATTTGAAGTTTTCTTCCATTTCCACCAGTTGTTGACTAAGGAATTTTCTCTTTGTTTCTCTGAGTATTTTCTATGCTGCTTTTCTCTGTATTTTGTACTGTTCTCTTTTCTCAAGGGTTTTCTGTTGGTCCATAGTCTCCATTTTTCCAGACGCGTTTTGACAGCGGTTTTCGCATTCTATGTTCCACCAACACCATTCTATCGCTGTTTCGACACCCTAAAGCCCGACACCTCTTCCCAGTTGCTTGGTTCCTTGAGTTTTTCACTGAATTCCTGTCTTTGTTCTCTCAAAATTTCTTTGTCGATTCTAATTGCTTTAATTCTTGTAGTTTTTGTGATTGTTTTAGCCGCAACAAAATTCATCTTGATTTGGGTGGGAAAATGATCTGATGTTACGTTGATTCCTCCGTTTACTCTGACATTTTGAATTTCTCGATAATTCCTTTTGGATATCGCCACATGGTCCAACCGGAATTCCCCTACGTTATTCCCAGAGGACACCCAGGTCTTTTTTTACCAAGTTTTGCCCTGTAGAAAGTAGACATAATTCTCAGTCCCGCGGTTTCACAGAAGCTTACTAGTCTAAGACCGTTCCTGTTGGTTCTCTGATGCGCCGGATAGTCCCCTATGATCCCCGTGCATTTCTTTCCCCGCCCGAGTTTGGCGTTAAACTCACCCAGGAGAATTTTCGCATGGTTAGGAGGAATTCTGTTAATTTTGTCTTCTAGTTTTTTCCAAAAGGTTTCTACTTTATCCGGGTTTTTGTTAATTTCGTCATTAATGGGAGCGTGTGCATTAATTAAAGTGTATTTTTTATTAGTAGTATGATAGCAACGTGGAGGACACAATGTGAAACAGAAGTTTTAAATTATTAAATTTTACATATCTTCGCTAGGTATATGAATAGGTGTATGAATAAGATATCCATACATGAAATTATAATATATATAATTATAATACCGTCATCAGCCTCATATTGACTCTTATATTTTAGTAATAGTAAGTACAGAGTAACTACACGAAAAGTTTGTCGTATATAGCCTCAAAAAATAATTCTTCATTAACACAGCAATATTGAAAGTTCACATGATCAGTATAGTTAAAGTGCACAGTTTTTTTTAAACTAACAACTGTATTATAATACAGTATGGTGAAAATACCATTATACCTTTTTATGGGATATGATACATTCCCTCTTTGATGATATAAGAGCACTGTATATGAAATTGGAAGAGTGGATATGAAATAAAAGGCATTATTATTGTACATAGTATAATGATAACAAAATATACAGGGTGTCCCGAATTTAAATGGCAAAACTTCAGGAACTTATAGGGAACCGAAAAACTAAGACAAAAAGTCCTTTGAAATTTGCTCGTTTTTGCTTAGTTTTAGAGAAAACCGCAAAAAAAGAAACAAAATAAGTTTTCATTTTTATACTTATTTACATTTATATTTACATTATGTTCTTTTTAATGTAAATATTGCTCAAAATGTTATCCTTCTGCACCAATGCAAGCATTACATCTAGCACTCACTTGATAAATTGCAGCTAAACATTGTTCTGATGATATTTGGTGCACTGCATCTATGATTCGGTCTCTTAATTGCTCTCTTGAGTTGATTGACACCGAATAAACTTTCTGCTTCAAGGTTCCCCATACGAAGAAATCCATGGGTGTCATATCAGGTGATCAGGGTGACCAAGGTACTACTCCTCAACGTCCAATCCATCGTTGTGGATAATTTACATCCAGCCAAGCTCGAACAACTCTGCTATAATGAGCTGGACATCCATCGAGTTGGAACTACATTTCAATCCGCTGTTGTAAGGGAATGTCATCTAAATAATTAGAAAAGTCGTTCTCCAAAAAATGTGTAAATGTGATACCATTCAATCTTCCAGGTAAAAAATATGGTCCCACCAGTAATCCGTTCCAAATTCCAAGCCAAACGTTAATAGCAACTTCATACTGAAACCTATTTTCTCTAATTGCTCTGGGATTTTCAAGAGCCCATACACGATAATTTCTTTGATTAAGAATTCCTCCTCTTGTAAAGGTAAAGGACATAATCTTGAGGTAATAAATTCTGAAATTTTTGAAGATGGTATGGGTAGCGATTATCACCTTTCAAAGTTCGCCATATTGCTTGCCGCGATATTGCTAATGCAGCAGATGCTCTTCGTATGCTAGTCTTAGGATTGTTATCGAAGTGGCGTTGGACACAATTTCTTCTCCGATAATCTGCTCTTACTGCTGCCTGGAATTGGTCGCCTTTATTACGTATTAAGAATGACCCAGTCTCTCGTAGTCTATTAAAAGCTAACGAACAGACTCGTCGATTAGGCACTCTTCTATTTTGGAAATCGGCGCGCATACTCCCGCACCGCTTCTAAAGCATTACCGTTATAGAAACCATACACAAAAATCATATCAGTGTATTCAACATTAGAATATGTATACGGCATTGTGGCTGATGCTATTCATACAATAACATCTGAGTAACTGAGTGAAGACTGGTTTAGGAATTATAATCCTAGAAAGAAGCCAAAATGTAAACAAATATAAGAATGTAAAGGATAACATTAAGTGTTTACATATCTCACTGCCTAGCCTAACGAACTTTGAAAGGTGAAAATCGGTACCTGTAACATTTTTGTTTTGTTTCTGTTTTTTTGCGATTTTCTCTAAAACTAAGCAAAAACGAGCAAATCTCTAAAGGACGGTTTGTCTTAGTTTTTCGGTCCCCTATAAGTTCCTGAAGTTTTTTCATTTAAATTGGGGACACCCTGTATAATTTTGCTGATTCCATCCCTGAATGGTATCTTTCCTTGTGTGGTTGTGGTTCTCTCTCTCTCACTCCCCTGCTGAGTGGTCCACTCCATGTTGAGGCAAGCACATGTTCCCAGCTCTAGCTTATATTAAATTAACTTATTGAATTGTTAAAAAATACAACATTTTTAAAATTCAATGATTACATTTTTAAATATAAAATAAAAGCGTTTTTTTTTCCGGAACAACTAGATTTTACAACAATCACATAAATTTTTATGATATCAAGGCTTTTCAAGAAAAAATCATGACTATTTGATTACGACGATTATTTCGTAAGCGCCTCGGGTAATTTTACTGTAAAATATAAAGTATGTAAAAAGTTTTTTTTTTAATTTTTAATCGAAGTACTCAACATTTATTTTTATGAACTTTAAAATGAATTATTTTTACTTATTTATTTATTACTGGGCTCTACAGTCCTTGAAAATCCTTGGCCTCCCCTAATTTTTTCTGCCATTCGCCTCTGTCCGCAAACACGGCGCCTCCAGCGGATACAAAACATTAATAGTTTTCTTTCTTGTTAGATGTTATAATTTTTTTAATTTTTTAAATATTTTATTTGAAATGAAAAGATATGGCGTTGTTTACTAAATAATATAATGAATATAATCCTCCCTTTGTTTTTTTATAAATTTTAGGGCATGGATGTAATGAGATTGCCCATGTCAAGTTCGACATTACAGATATTTCTTTCTTTATTTTAAACTGGTTCCAGTGTTAGAAATGTGACTCTTCTGTAATATGTTTTAAATTTAGTACCCTGAAAATAAAATTGGTATTAATGAATGCAGTTCATTAGCTAGTTAAATATTAATTGATCAAACACGCCGCTTACTACGTGTTCACCAAATAAGGGTATATAAGACCGATACCTGTATGCTTCCTCATAATCACTCGACAGCATCCAACATGTCCAAGCTTCTTTTCTTCGTTTTCATCGGTGTCTGCCTCATGGCAATACACTTGTCTCACGCCGCCGGTAAGTAATACATTTTAATAACAATGCAAATTATGAAAATATTCATTTAAAATTTGTTTAAAATAAATTGTTCTAACTGAATCAGAACAAGAAGAAGAAGACGATCAATACTTGAATGCACTCGTAGAATCAGTGAAACCTGAAATACAAAAGCAGTGTAAGTTTTTTTCAAATAATTTGAAATTAATTCAATTTGACCGGAAACGGGTTGTTTTCTTTCTAATAATTAGTTTCTTTTACATTAACTCGTTAACACAATTTACTAACTTTAATCATTTTCTTTTATAAATATTTTTATTTTTTCAGTTGAAGAAGCCGATGCCAGAGTCGAGTGGAAAAAATGGTGGAATGAATCGGGAAAACCTTTCGTCAAGGAAATAGGAAAAGCCGTTAAGCCAGTTGTCGTTGACTTTGTCAAGAAACAAGCGGAAAAGCTTTAATTGGTCATCTTTTAAATGTACTTTTTATATAACTATACATAAAAGGTGTGAATAAACGATTTATATTATATATATATTTTCCTTCAATGATATTAGCTGACCTTTATTGTATATGTGGAAGAAAATGGCCCGGGTGGAGGTCAAAGGTATGGAGAAATGTTAATTAAGTAACCAATATTTCGACCTGTATTGCAGGTCTCCTTCAGGGCTAAATATGCAAAATACAAACAATTGAAAATTACAAAACAGTTAAAAATCACTAAATATGGTAAATATCAAAGTTAAAATGTTTAAGAAACAAGAGTATTAATAACAAAGTGACAGAAAGGCAGTACAAAAAGTAATAAAGAATTAAAAGTAAATTAATAAGAAGTAATTAAAAAGAAAGTGTTAAAAATTCAAGAATAGGATAATAAAGGTAGAAATTAGAATTAAAATTGATAAATATTAAAATTAAAATACATAAGTATAAAGGTGTCTGAGTAATGGAACATAAAAATCGGAGGGGGGGGGCCTGAGATATTTATACAGAGCAAGGTTAATCATAGTAGAGTAGAATAGAAAAATAACTTTATTCTGAGACCAAGTCCCTTTAGAATAACAAATATGAACATAAAAAGAAACAAAAAATGTTTATCTGGCCAGAAGGCTAAGTGTTACAAATCATAAAGCGTGTAAACAATGGCAAAAAACAATTTAAAAAGAAATATTTAAACAAAAATAATAATAAGTAAATAATCAGTACAAATCTTGACAAGATATTAAGCAATTAAAGAGAATTGATAACTATATAGCTTTTGTTAAATGCATGAGCTAGCATGCAATAATTCTTTACATGATGTACAGCTTCTTAAAAGACAAAATTAAAAGAAATAAATAGCCAAATGAATTTCTATACATTACAATCTAAGCAAATGACTAACCTGCTTAGAGAGCATCTTTTTGGGAAGCTAGGAGATGTTGGAAAAGCAAGGATTTAAATGACGATAGTGAGAGAGTATGATGGATGTTACGAGGGATTGAGTTCCACACTGTGGTGAAGCGGGCAAGAAAAGTGCGTTCGAATGCTTTGGTTCGGTGGGAACGAATATAGAGATCGGAAAGGCGGGATCTTGTTTTATGGTGTTGAACTGAGGATTTGAATTAGAGGAGGCTGTAAATATATGAAGTATGTTGAGAGTAAATAGATTGGTATAAGAATATACAGAGGAAATATTGTCTTCGGAAGGAAGGGAAGAGCCACTTTAACTTATCATAAAGGGGGAACACGCGCGATCGCCCATGGAGTGCCAAGCACAAATCTTAGAGTTCATTATTCTCTTTAGTCTCTCTTCAAGCACTTTAGAAAGGCCTCCATATACCACGCTACAATAGTCAAAGTGGGGGAACATGAGAGAAGATACGAGAAGCTTACGGGAAGATTGTGTAAGGAGATGACGAGAAGGATGGAATAACTTCAGGGAACTAATTGTCCGTCGGGATATCTGGGTGATGTGGGATTTCCAAGAAAGGTCTTGGTCAATGGTGATGCATAGGTTTTTTACAGAGGAGGTGAACGTGATAGGATGATCGTTTAGGTTTAATGTAGGGAGGGTGTGGATGGGTGTAAGGAGGGAATTAGAACATAAAACAATGGCCTGAGTTTTCATTGCGTTCAATACCAGTTTGTTCAGCTTTGCCCAGGCAATGATCCCATCTTGGTCTTCCTGAATACTGGCGAACGCAATTAAAAGCGCAGAACTAGAAGGAGGAAAGGACAAGTATATTTGGAAGTCGTCAGCATATTGATGGTGGGAACAGTGGTGAACAGAGTTAGGAAGATCATTGATATAGCAGTTGAACAGAAGTGGAGAGATGCTTGAGCCCTGTGCCACGCCTGAGGAAAGAGTGAGGAAAGTGGAAAGGGGATGATTAGGTATGGGAACTGCTTTAGATCTATCAGATAGGAATGATTGGAACCAACGAATAGAACTGTTAGAGAAAGACAGTGATTTGAGTTTACTGAAAAGGATAGAATGGTCCAAAAGATTCAAAAGCTTTAGAAAAGTCAAGAAGGATAAGCACTGTAAGTTATTTTGTCGGCCATCGCGGTATGTAGTCGTTGGTGATTTTGGTAAGTGTAGATTGTGTTGAGAAACCGGGACGGAAACCTGATTGAAGTGGGTCGAGGAGGTTAGACTGTTCGAGGAAATTTGACATTTGTGACTGGACATTTCTTTCTAGAGGCTTGGAAAGGTTGGAGAGAATTGAGATTGGGCGGTAGTCTTTAAGTGAAACAGGGTTAGAGGATTTGTTGATAGGGGGGACTATAGCTTTTTCCCAAGAGGTAGGGAATACTGTGTCTTGCAGTGAAAAATTGTATATAAAAAGTAGGGCAGGTATAATATCGATAAGACAGGATTTTAGCAATTTGACAGGAATCCCATCAAAGCCTGCGGAGTTGGAGTGGGATTTCAGAACAGAGAAAATTATTTCGTTGGGCAAAATGTCAGCGAAGTAAAAGTTGTCAGAGTTGAAAGATGGCGTTGGGGAATATACGGGAGAGGATGAATTAGAAGTATTAACTGAAGTGGACAAAAAGTATGAGTTTATTTCATCGTGAGAGGCTGGAAAGGATCTAGAGGAAGATGAATTAAGGAGAGAAAGCTTTCAAGGAGATGCCAATTGGATTAAGAATCGGGAGCAGATGAAAGGGCTTCGTGGAAGTATTTGGTTTTTGCCTGTCTAATTGTAGACTGTGTCAAATTGCGGAGAGCCCTGAACGCTTGGTAGTCATCGGTTTACCTTGTACGTCTAAATCGTCTTCGGGCCGCATCACGCTTCCTTTGGAGATCTTTAATTTTTTGACACATCCAGGAGCCGGTGACGGAAGGTTGAGGTTTTCAGTGGGGCATGGATGTCAAGGATATATTTGAGATTGGAAGTAAGTATGTCAACCATGGAATCAATAGCGGCACAAGAATAAATCCCTCTCCAATCCAAAGGTTTCAAGCGAGGGTGAAATGTTCTCTGGATTGAGAGGAACTAGGTTTCGGAAGGTTATGGTTTTAGGTGGTGTAACTTGCGTTTAGATATTGTATGAAATTTGGATTTGATCGTAAGAGGACAGAAATGGAACGGGTAATTGAGAGGAAGAACGGAGGTTCTGCCGTGAAACAATGACAAACAGGTCTAACCAGGTGTCAGATAGAAAGGTGTGATGGGTGGGAGACAATGGAACAATGGAATTGTGTAGAGAGTAAAAGAGATTTTCCAGGTATAGTCGATAGGACGAGGAGATTGGTATTACAATCACCGGAGATTATGATGTGGTTACAGAGAGGAATGTAGTTGTAAAGGGTAGATTCAAAGATAGAATCAAGAGGGACCACAGGAGGGCGATATACTACGACAGGAGAGGGTTTGGGTTAAAAGAGATTTCAACAAAAAGGAATTCTGTGTGAGGATAACAGGTTGCAGGTGAGAGATCAAGGATACGTGACTTTAGGGAGTTGTGTACATAAAGACCTACCCCTCCACCAGTCCGGTCTACCCAGTCGTAGCGGAGGAATGAATAGGCAGGGATATAGCAGATGTGGGGATGTGGGGTTTTAGCCATGTTTCGGAAATTCCAATGGTAAGATAAAAGTTTCGGTTAAAATATTGAAGGAACTCATCAAAATGGGTAGATAAGGATTGTGTGTTGACGTGACAGGAGGTCAGGACACTGGACATGATGGTGAAGTTGGAGAGATGACTCAAGTATTAGAGGAGAAGATGCTGTGAACAATTAATTTTAGCAGATAGATTAAGTAAGAAGCTATGAAATATTCCAGATAGTTAAAGAAATGCAAGATAAGACAAAAAACAGATACAAATATAAACAGTAAGGAAATGACACTACAGTTAAAATATGTAAAGAGAGAAAGTAACGAATAAATTATGAGAAAAGTAGAGTAATAAAATAAAAAAAGAGGATGGGATAGATGCTTAAACATGAACACTCTTAAAAGCATTGAATTCAACATCCTAAGAAATAACAATATACTTGGTCCAGTAAATAGAATTTAATAGTATAGAGAGGACGTGAGCAAAAGATAAAATCCCGAGGTGAGCGCCAGAGGTTGTCATTGAGTTAGCTGGAAAACTAAACTTTAGTATTCACCCGAAGACGTCTAGATCCTGGGCCTGATCTATGAAGATCACCTGCTGACCATCTTCTTTTCTACAGCGCACTCTGCCCGCGGAAAACCGCACATACATTATCTTTCACGCTGCCTTCTTCTGACGGGCTAACGAGTAGAGGTGCCTGTTTGTTATTGTCATCTCCTCGCTAAGATAGATACGGTGACAGTCATTCTCCTGCCAACCTATATCTCGCGTGGCGAAATCTCTTTTTACTTTCCTTTTATGTACCAAGTCATCCCTAACTGATTGTCTCACAAAGCGAGCGATGATTGGTGGGGATCGCGGATCATCATTTCTGGCTCTCCGACGTTGCTCTGTGTCCAGGTCCTCAGCATTTAATTTTATACCTAGGCCGGCCCCGATGCTGGGTAATAGGGCAGACGGGGTTTCCCCGGCTCGGATTGGAACCCTTCGGATCTCTAGGGACTTAAATAATAGGCCGTGCTCGCCTTTTTTAAATCTCACTTCAGGGTCCTCTACCCAGGCCTTTAGGGTTTTATTTTCGGCCAGTATATCTTCGATAAATTTTGATTGCCCCTCTAAGTGATTTTCTATTTTTAAAAGCCTATCATTCAACTCACCTGTGACATTTTTAATTTCTTGCTTGGCGTTATTATCTCTTTGTTTTACAGCCGTTAAAACATCTGATAATAAAGATCGGCTTTTTGGTTCGGGTCAAATTTTTCTCCCGTCGCCGTACTTTTTTTCGCCTGCCCACATTTTGCACATGCCCACTTATTTATTTTGCCTGACTTAAGGTCATCTAGATCTTTATCAGTGAACTTAATACAACGGCCGTGAAGTATAAGATTACATTTGGCACAGCTAATATTGTTTTTGTTCTCACGGGCAATGACGCTGTTGCAAATAGTGCACTGAACCATTATGAAAAACTAATAATATTAATGAATGTTGTATGTAAAATTCTATAAAATGTAAGTAATTATAAAGTGAGTAAGATAAAATTGATGGATTGTGTTATACAAAAGTAAGAATGTAAAAAGACAATAATTTTTGTTGCTAAGCAAAAATATAATAAGATAGTAAGGGGAGATATGTTTGTGTAATGTTAATACCCTCATAATTTCATAACAGTGATATGAGGGAGAAAAAAAAAAAGAAATACAGAATAGATGGAGGTTGATGGATAAATTTGTGAAGAAAAGATAAGATTTTACCTGTTCGAGGGACTGGGGGGGGGCCGTGTTAATCCTTCACCGCAAGTTCACGGTTTCCTAGCTAACTGTTGACGATGTTCAAGCAGGTAAAGGAACTCCCCCCTTTCCCGGAATACAAAAAACCGTTACCAAATGTATGTATATACGCGATGAAATTAGGAAAATATAGATAAAAGGAATAAACTAAAAGTGTAGAGGCAACGTTATAAATTAAATGTATAGCATCCTTAATTAGGATGAATTGACACCTAATGTAATACTAAATACATTCATTATTTTAATTATTAATTTCATAAAATTCATTCATTCATTTTGTAATTTTCAATTTTCTCTATTTTGCAAATATTTAGCCCGGAAGGATACCTGGGATGTAGCTCAAAACGTTGGCAATTTAATAATCATTTCTCCATATCTTAGAGAAATTTATTGACCTCCACCCGGGCCATTTTCTTCCACCTATATATATTTTTCTTCTTCTTTGATTCCGACCACCTAACTCTGTTATATTTTTGCTTATTCTATCTACGTAACTGTTACATTATTCCTAATTACCTTTTATGCAGAGTCTTCTTAACAATCTTTTGATGTATAGAATGTTGTGTGTGTTTTTTCAAAGCTGAAGTTTGCTAGGATTACGAAACCCGCCGTGGGTGTGTTCGACGGGAGATAGAGAGGGTTTAAGGGGGGGGGGAGATTTATACAGCGCAAGGACAAACATCTCTTCGCCACGTTGTGAGGTTTATAGCAGAAATACAATTTTGAAGTATAAATTTAACAGTACTTTTAATATCCCCACAATCCGTGGCCCTTCAACTATCACATACAACAATAAATCAGTCAACAATTGTTCGGTCCTATCCACTCCTTACTTTGTTCTTAATAAAATCACACCTAATTTCCCATTTCTTGCTGATTTTGCCCGAACCCAATATCAATCCTTTCATGACATTTTTTATTCCCACCATAATCCTCCATTTTCAAACCTAGCTTCCTCTTCATTTTCCGATAATCCTCCGAATAACCTGAAAAGAAGATGACCTCTTGATTAACTTATTTTAAATCTGTTATTTGGGTACTGCAAGTAGATTGTTATTCTAATTGACATAATGTATAATTAGTAATATTAACTCGTATTTTTAATGCATTTGTATATTTTAATAAATAAGTAATTTAAAATTTTTTTTTTCCCAGTTTTCTTTTTCCTTTTTTTCCGTTTTGGTTTTCTTATAAGTTACCTCATTTGGATTAGACGAATCTTTTCTGAATTAAAATTAGAATTACGTTTCTGATGACTATTTTCTCTCTATCATCTCTGGTAATTTTACAGTAAAGTATAAAGTATGTAAAAACAAGACGTTTCATTTTTGATCTAGTACTCAAGATTTTAAAAAGTTTAAAATGAATTATTTTTACTTATTTATTACAGGGCTCTACAGTCCTTGAAAATCCTTGGCCTCCACTAATTTCTTCTTCCAATCGCCACTGTCCGCAAACAAGGCGCCTTTAGCGGTTACAAAACATAACAGTTTTCATGAATGAAAGTAATTTATATCTCACATTAACAGTTTTCATTAACCATCTTTTTACCGGGTGAGCTCGTATGACTCACGACAAACTTCCTCCAACATCCAGACTAGGGAATGGCAGCGGTCTTAGCTTAGCACATCTCACTGGCGGAGTTAGAATGAATTATTATTCCTCCCTTTAAAAAATATTATCAAAATTATAACTTCTTATTTGACGGGATAGCCCTGAAATGTTTTTTAATAAACTTTAGGGCATGGATGTAATCTAGCTACCAAAAGATAAAATGAATTATCCGAGCATCACTGTTTCAGGGCAACGGTGTGTGTAAATGGACCAAAATATTTCTGAAATTGCCCGTGTCAAGTTCGACATTACAGATATTTGAAGATATATTTTCTTTATTTTAAACTGGTTCCAGTGTTAGGAATGTGACTCTTCGGTAATATGTTTTAAATATAGTACCCTGAAAATAAAATTGATATTAATGAACGCAGTTCATTAGCTAGTTAAATATTAATTGATCAAACATGCCGCTTACTACGTGTTCACCAAATAAGGGTATATAAGACCGATACCTGTGTGCTTCCTCATAATCACTCGACAGCATCCAACATGTCCAAGCTTCTTTTCTTCGTTTTCATCGGTGTCTGCCTCATGGCAATACACTTGTCTCACGCCGCCGGTAAGTAATACATTTTAATAACAATGCAAATTATGAAAATATTCATTTAAAATTTGTTTAAAATAAATTGTTCTAACTGAATCAGAACAAGAAGAAGAAGACGATCAATACTTGAACGCACTCGTAGAATCAGTGAAACCTGAAATACAAAAGCAGTGTAAGTTTTTTTCAAATAATTTGAAATTAATTCAATTTGACCGGAAACGGGTTGTTTTCTTTCTAATAATTAGTTTCTTTTACATTAACTCGTTAACACAATTTACTAATTTTAATCATTTTCTTTAATAAATATTTTTATTTTTTCAGTTGAAGAAGCCGATGCCAGAGTCGAGTGGAAAAAATGGTGGAATGAATCGGGAAAACCTTTCGTCAAGGAAATAGGAAAAGCCGTTAAGCCAGTTGTCGTTGACTTTGTCAAGAAACAAGCGGAAAAGCTTTAATTGGTCATCTTTTAAATGTACTTTTTATATAACTATACATAAAAGGTGTGAATAAACGATTTATATTATATATATTTTTCTTCAATGATATTAGCTGACCTTCATTGTATATGTGGAAGAAAATGGCCCGGGTGAAGGTCAAAGGTATGGAGAAATGTTAATTAAGTAACCAATGTTTCGACCTGTATTGCAGGTCTCCTTCAGGGCTAAATATGCAATATACAGACAATTGAAAATTACAAAACAGTTAAAAATCACTAAATATGGTAAATATCAAAGTTAAAATGTTTAAGCAATAAGAGTATTAATAACCAAGTGACAGAAAGGCAGTACAAAAAGTAATGAAGAATTAAAAGTAAATTAATAAGAAGTAATTAAAAAGAAAGTGTTAAAAATTCAAGAATAGGATAATAAAGGTAGAAATTAGAATTAAAATTGATAAATATTAAAATTAAAATACAAAAGTATAAAGGTATCTGAGGAATGCAACATAAAAATTGGAGGGAGAGAGCCTGAGATATTTATGCGGAGCAAGGTTAATCATAGTAGAGTATTAATTACAACGGGACAAGGGAAGTAATAATAAAATGTAATAAACAATACAATAAGTAATAAATCAGGTAATAAAAATTGAAGCATACGGTAATAAAAATGAAAATAATAATAATAAGAAATAATGTTGATAAGTAATAAAAATGATAAATCCAATTAACTAATAATGGGGACGATAAGGTATACAAATCGTTAATGAAATATTGTAAAGGATAATAATAGCAGATTATGTAATAACTAGTAAGACATAATAAGAAAGAGTAACATATTTGATTGTGAGAAATGATGTTTAAAATTCTATAAATGTGCGATGAGTAAGTTAAAATTGATGGATTGTGTTATACAGAAGTAAGAGTGTAAAAAGACAATAATTTTTGTCTTATAGTGGGATATTGAATGGCCACCACGTAGCCCCGATATCTCTCCATGCGATTATTTTCTATAGGGCTACGAGAATAAAATTCCTTAAAAATCAAAAAAGAAGAAATGTGTATTGATAGGCGCCTGGGTAGGCAGGATCGGTAAAGAAATTACAGAGATAGAAAATCGGAATCAGCAATTAATGATTTATTTATTTTCTACATCAAAAACTTCTATTAATGACATACATTTCTAATATTATCATTCGTCCTTAAATACTGGCAACTCTTTGGTTTCCATTACTCGTTTGAGAATAGCCTTCATTCCTTTCGCCCACTCCTTCAGTAAAGGCTTGTTTTTGATCCACCAAGCGTCTACGTAGGCCCTCCCATCCTCATTGTCGCAGTATCTGAGGACTGGTGGAATAATGTTTGATCATTGAGATGAAAATATAAACGTAGACAAATAAGCGAATATATAGATAATAGAGAATGTAAGCGAATTATTTGTAAACAATTTTACTTACGGTACTCTTTCAATGCTGGTTCGATTTTACTTAAGTGCGCTTCTATTTCTCGATCTTCTTCTTCATTGTCTGAAGCAGTTATAATAATTTATGTTAAACAAATTTTGACATAAATTATTTTCAACAAACTACTTTATTTTTTAAAAAAAATGTATAGACTTAGTATAATCAATACCAGAAAATATATCACCTCAGACTAAATTGGATAAATCTCAAATTATTTATAAACATGTTTCTTACATTCTGTCTCCAATTGTGATCCGGGCGGGTCCATGAGTGTGTCTTTGGGGGAGTCCATATCGTTATTGCCTGAGCCAGGACGATTTGTGTTAAATTAAATTTGAATGAATCTTATCACAATTGGTATTATCATTTTAATATATAACTTACCGGCAGGTGCCATGTGTACTGACATGACGCAGAAACTAAGGAAAAGTAACAAAACGAGGTTGGACATGTTGGATTCTGCAGAGTGAATGAAGAAGCAAGAAGAAATCAGTTCTTATATACCTTTATTAGATGAATATATTATAAGCAGCGAGTGTAATTATTTAATATTGTGTCAGCTAATGAACTTTATTCATGAGCTATTAATGCAAGCGAATTTTATTTTCAGGACATCAGATTACAGCATGTCTTAAGTCGTAGATATATTATTTTAAAATGGTACAGTCTATGAGTTCAGATGATCCAAAACTATTAGTAGGAATCATTACCTGTTTAGAATTCATTTAAACTCTGAAAAGATATATATCATCAACATAAGCTAACCGGTAAGACATAATGAAAAAAAAAAATGAAAAAGTAAGACTGGTTGGTTGTTATGTTAAAACCCATAAATAAAAATTTTCGTTGACGCCAAAATTTGGGGCTCAATTTTAGTGTATTTCCCCTGCTAATTTCATCATGCCACTCTTAATTCATTAGGAATTTGTATTAAACTTTTTTAGTAAAAATAAAATATCATTATTAATCTATAAACGTAATCACTTTAACGCTATTATGTATTATACTTTGTTAAAACTCTAGTCTTGGTTCAAATAATCCTGCCATTTTTATTCGATTTTTCGTATTATTATATTCTTATCTCACTTGTTAAAAGGACCCCTATGAAAATTTAAGTGGATTACTGAGGAGTGTAGGTAGTTAAGACGAGCAAAATCATATCGACTAATAAATTTCATTTAAATCCATAATTGCAATATCCGTTACTCCCCCTATAAAGAAAAGTGAGCATATTTATTATATTTTTTAATGAACATAAAAATAAATATTGCTTAAATATATGAATTGTATATATAAGATTAGTTGTGAACTAATAATATAATACAAAACTTACTTGACTTACTTAATTAAACTATCTTTTAAAATTTTAAATTTTAAAAAGGATTTATACTCCATTGGCCTTTTTAAAACAGTAGCTTGTTGACACTGGCGTTCTGGACTAATATTAGCTAGGAGTCGACATTTTTTAATGCTACTCGAATTTTCTAGTAGTTCTATTCTAAAATTCTAATTTTTTAATAGTTTTACAAAAAATAAAAGAATAATCTTTAGCACACTCAGCTAATTCAAGCGTAGGATTATTAGAAGTTACCAGATTTTTACAGAATCACGAAATTTCAAATCAACAGTCGTCCATTAATTTGACTTGCCTAAAGCTTACGACGACATTTTCGATGTTCTCTCATAAGAATGATAATAATAATTATTATAAGATTATTATAATTGTTATTTTTATATTAACTTACTGGATAATATTCATGTTTTTGATGTTTCAGTTGTTGAAAACATATTTCTTAGTATTCTCATTCAAATTGGTAAACAGCATTTTAAAATATCTAACGAATAGAAAAAAAAAACAAATAAACATACAAGACAAATAACAAGAACAAAAATATATTAAAATTAGAAGCCAAGGATGATAGGATACGTACATGAAGATTAAAAAAAAATTTTTTTACATTAAAAAACGTTTATTAGAGTTACATTTACATACATTTCTATGATTATTTAATGTCCTAAGGTGCTGGTGTCGTCGTCATAACTTGCTTGAAAACAAGCATCATCGATTTACCCCATTCCTTCAGAACAGGTTTATTTTTCACCCACCATCCTTCCCAATCCTCATCAGACAACCCAAGGTCCATGACTGGTGGAATAACGTTTCATCATTAAAATGAGGATATAAACAGAAGTGAGGAAAATAAAAAAATATATGAATTTTATTAAATTATTAATTGGTGTGTAAAGAAGATAATTATTGCAAGAAAATACCCCGTTTCAGACTAAATTTAATTAATGTTAACTATTTGTAAAAATTTACTTACGGTTCTTTTTCAATTCTGGTTTGATTTTTCTAAGGTGAACCTCTATTTCTGCGTCTTTGTCTTCTTCATCTTCTGAGTAAATTAGAATAATATATGTTAAACTAAATATGAAGTAATGGTTTTATTTCTAAACAATATGATTATTTTAAAGTATTACTTACTGGTTTGGTCCATGCGTACTGCCATGACGCAGACACTAAGGAAAAGGAAAAGAACTAGCTTGGACATGTTGGTTGCTTTGGAATGATAGCGAAGAATCAACCATGTTTGTGTTCTTATATACCGATATTTGATGAATACATTACAAGCGGCGTGAGTAATTATTTAATATTATGCTAGCTAATGAACTGTTTACTTAAGAATTAATGAGCCAGTTAACCAAGCCAATTTTATTTTTAGATTCACAAAAGTCTCATTATGCAGTAATCTTACCAATGAATTTGGGTTGGTAAGAGTGAGGAAGATATATGAATAGGAAGAACATTGAATACAAATCACAAATATATATATATATATATATATATATATATATATATATATATATATATATATATATATATATTAATTAATGTTAACTATTTCCTGCACATTTCCCAGAAATCAAACAACCTACAAAAGAGGATTATGCTGAAGCAGAAATTTATACAGACGGTAGCAAAGATTGTGGAAATGTGGGATGTGCAGCGGTATTGTTTGAAGACGGTGTACTGACTGATGTAAAGAAATACAGACTTGGACCTAATTGTACAAACAATCAAGCTGAACAATACGCTATACTGAAAACACTAGAATATATACAGACATTTAATTTCCGCAGGACATCTATTTGCATACTAACTGACAGCCAAAGAACGTTATACAAACTCATTAATCGCAAAATTCATGAACCGCTGATTGAAGAAACCAGACTTACTTTACTCCACTTACAAAATGCAGGATACATCAACTTCATGTGGGTGAGAGCGCACTCTGGCAACGTGGGTAACGAATTAGCTGACAAGGCTGCTA
The DNA here is from genome assembly GCA_037127475.1 of Arma custos. Taxonomy (NCBI): domain Eukaryota; kingdom Metazoa; phylum Arthropoda; class Insecta; order Hemiptera; family Pentatomidae; genus Arma; species Arma custos. The sequence continues at coordinate 9,390,937 of CM073763.1, forward strand.
AGTCAGCTGCCAAAGACAGCTCACTTCCAATACTCTACAGTAAATTGACTAAGACTTACTTGAAACACAGACAAACAGTTACAAATACTAATCAGTGGCAAAACACATGGGATACGACAACTAAAGGCCACATCTTAAACTATACATAAATGACTTACATGAATATTTTAGGAATACAAAAATAACAACTGACTTCTACCTCACACAAATGTTGACAGGACATGGACCCACAAAATCCTACTTGTATAAATTTAAACTTACAGACAATAAGACATGCCCTTGAGACTTTACCATCGAACAAACTTACTTACACTTAATATATGACTGCAGACTCACCGACGAACCAAGGACTACACTTATCAGACATGTGACGCAGAAGGACAGCTGGCCAATCAGTGTTAAGGACTTATACTGGAAGTATTTTCAGCAATTCAAGGTGTTTGCTAAAGCAGTGTGGTTAATCATCACTACACGAAATCAATATTATAGGTGAACAAGAATTTTAGTTTTGTTTTCAATTAATTTGTTGTAATTTTGTGTTTTTTCCTATTTCTTTTTTTTTTATTTTGTTCAAATGGCTTAATATTTACTATGATCAATATTTTTATGTTTAAGTTTTGTTTTTTAAAGATGTATTTTCAATTTAGCGTTTAGTTTTGTATATAAAAAATCAAAAAAAAAAATGTAAACAATAGAAAAAAAACAACAACATGTAAGTACAATTGTATGTAATGTACTATAAATGTACGGAACATGCAGAACAATAAACTTCCTTCGCGTAGGGGTACTGCGTGAAGGGAAAATAAAAAAATAAAAAAAAATATATATATATATATATATATATATATATATATATATATATAAGATTACTAAGATTACTTTCATTTGGCAAATTTATAGTATATAATCCCAGCCATTTCTAAATCGTATCCGTTATTCACGCAATTAATCAAATTTAAATGAATTTCTTTACCTTCTTGTTCCCACTCAAATGTCTTGTGATCCTCAAACGTCGAATTATCGAATTATTTTTAAGGTTATCATCAAATTTCGTAACATTTATGGAACGTAATATATATGCTTGCTGTGGTATCTAATTGCGAATTCGCTTGGAAAATAAATAGATCAATTATTCAACAGTAATAATACTTTTTGTTTACAAGGATTATTGTACATTGATTATTATGGATTTATTACATATAATATACTTATTGGACTTATTGTATTTAATTGATAATATTTACTTTTGTAGGAATAAAAAACCTGTACCACTACATCCCATGAAGGGTTTTGTGTTCGGTACGTGGTAGAGACTACTGTTTCTTAGACAACGGCTTTGGAGGAATGCATTTTGTCCTAGATCACACTCTACGGCCAGATTCCCCCCCCCCTAAATTTGGGCACTCACCTCATAGAAACTGATCAGAATTTATGAACCAACTTCCTTCCAACTCTTTTTTAAGGGTGTGGAACGTGGCCGCTAATGCTGAAAGATGAACAATGCTTTAAGTCATTTGAACATAAGGTGTTGCGTAGAATATTCGGTCCAAAACAGTTTAACCACTGGCGAATTAAAGAGATTACACAACGCGGAATTCCAAAGCTTATAACCGGTTAATATTATTCAAGTGATAGCGTCACGAAGATTAAGATGGGCTTGTAAAGTTGCTAGATGTAGTAACGAACGAATTCCTAAAATGCCAACAAACGCTGTGCAGACTGAGAAGCGTCAGAGGGGTAGATCGAGACGTAGATGAGATTGACTTAAGAGTGAGCTGGCAGATTTGGGATTTGGTAGTGATCACTGAACAGAAGTTTATAAGCAGAGATTGGTGACATCGGGTTCGCTATGCCTCATTATTATTGCTTTATAGAGGCTGGGTGAGCCCCAGGAGGGTTCTAGAGCCCATAGGATCATTCTCCAGTTATTTTAAATATTTTAACAGATATGGATATTGCACTTTCAATTATTTTTTAGAATAATTTTTTGATATTTACAACTGTAATAATATTACAAATAAATCTGCTAATAAAAACAAATGACATGAAGAAGAAAAGCACTTGTGGAGAAACTACCCATCGGTAGCACTCCAATAAAGTTCTATAGTAGAAGGTCTCGAGGCTACCTTCTTACTTTCAAAAACAAACATAAATTTCATTCTTAGAAAATAAATATATTATTATTATTATTAATTTTATTGGCCACATTGGACCACTTGAGTCGATCTGCATTCGCTTTCTCTTATAAGGTTGTACTTTTGTTATTTTTGCGATCTGCCCAGAACATTTTCATTCGTTCCGATCCGTAATTTTCTTAATAAGCCTTAGGTCATACGAAGACGTATTGCCATCATGTGCGTCAAATGCGCTGGACAACACTCATCTGACACTTGTCAGAAATCAAGAAGCGAGCCTGCAAAATGTGCTCTTTGTGCTGAGGATCACCCAGCGAACTACAGAGGCTGTTCAGCCCAAAAGACCTTTCGAAGTCTTAGAACCAGGAACCATCAACTAAAAAGTCAGCACTGACTTATTACTGATTCAGATGTTCATCACACCGCCTGGTTTAATACTGACTGATTGACTCGCACCGAAAGGGTATTTAAATAGGCAAGGCCGACACGGAGGGGGGGGTTCTCGAACCTTCCAGAAGAATTTCCTTAATCTCTTCCGACAAAGGGATTAACGTTCTTTAATGTTCCTACAAAGGGCTTAAGAACGTTAATGCCTTGCGCCCGTCTTTCTCTCTGTGACCGTAACAATACAATAAACATATTACCATAAGATATAGGTAATATAAGACATAACACGATAAGATATAATATAAGACATACTACCATAAGACATAATATACGACATAATGTGAAGCATAATACCATAAGACAAAATACCATAATTATTTAACTTTTTTTTTTTTAAATTGCCAATTAAATTAATCTAACAAAATTAAATAAGCAACCAATACTAATATCCAAAGCCAATATTAAACACAATATCAGTTTTCCTAACTAATTGCTATAAGTCATGCATAATGTTAACACACTAATACTTAATATGATCATCGTAAACGTTGAGGTATGGCTTTAGGTGGTCCGGTGACATAACACCTTCATAGGGCACCCTTAGTGAATCCCATCCTGTTAACCCTCTTTCTCCTGCAACGAACATTTGCGCTGACCCTTCAAGGTGTTTCTTTGCTATAAGGTAATGTTACGTTATTTACAAAAGTGATAAAAGAATAAAATTAAACCATTAACAATCACTAACAAAGAAACTAAACAAAGAAATTACTAACAAATACATTATTAACTGAAATAAATTTACAATAACAATATTTTAGATATTTATAATCTAGGCCTAACTTCTATTTAATTATTACAATAATATAATGTTACGGGCTACTGGGTATTAAAAATGAATTAAGCTATCCCTTAATTAAAGATACTAATATTTATTTACAAAAGTGATAAAAGAATACAATTAAACCATTAACAATTACTAACAAAGAAACTAAACAAAGAAATTACTAACAAATAGATTATTAACTGAAATAAATTTACAATAACAATATTCTAGATATTTATAATCTCGGCCTAACTTCTATTTAATTATTACAATAATATAATGTTACGGGCTACTGGGTATTAAAAATGAATTAAGCTATCCCTTAATTAAAGATACTAATATTTATTTACAAAAGTGATAAAAGAATACAATTAAACCATTAACAATTACTAACAAAGAAACTAAACAAAGAAATTACTAACAAATAGATTATTAACTGAAATAAATTTACAATAACAATATTTTAGATATTTATAATCTAGGCCTAACTTCTATTTAATTATTACAATAATATAATTTGTTACGGGCTACTGGGTATTAAAAATGAATTAAGCTATCCCTTAATTAAAGATACTAATATTTATTTACAAAAGTGATAAAAGAATACAATTAAACCATTAACAATTACTAACAGAGAAACTTATAAAAGAAATTACTAACAAATAGATTATTAACTGAAATAAATTTACAATAACAATATTTTAGATATTTATAATCCGGCCTAACTTCTATTTAATTATTACAATAATATAATTTGTTACGGGCTACTGGGTATTAAAAATGAATTAAGCTATCCCTTAATTAAAGATACTAATATTTATTTACAAAAGTGATAAAAGAATACAATTAAACCATTAACAATTACTAACAAAGAAACTAAACAAAGAAATTACTAACAAATAGATTATTAACTGAAATAAATTTACAATAACAATATTTTAGCTATTTATAATCTAGTCCTAACTTCTATTTAATTATTACAATAATATAAGATATTAATATTACTCAATAGCTCAACTATTTACATAAGCTTGTACAAAGCACATAAAATTACAACTGCTACTTAACTAATTAATTACTACTAATTAACACTTACAGTTCACTAATTAAAGTCCACCGACCGTAAGAATCTCTAAATATAACAAACTGTCACACAATTACACTCACAAACTGTCACTGACTTATCACTGTTTGCGATGTTAACTGTACCGCGTGCTTTAACACCCTCTCTCTACTCGCGCCGAGATGTTGTTTAAATAGCCAGAATGCCATATCTAGAACATACGGGACGGATCGCGAAGTTTCGCGGAAAGGCCTCTTTCATCTCTGCCGACAAGGGGCTTTGTTCTCTTCCAGGAATCGCCAATTCCCGCGCCCGTAACAGTAAGTTTCCAGGCCAGACCATTGGAAAATCTATTGGTTCCGAGCCACCACATCCAACCAATTCTCGATCGAAATGACTACCGTTCCATAAAAATTTGGAATTGAACCTTCCATATCCCGGAAATTAATTCAGGATTGATAAAACGAAGGTGCGGCGGGCGAGTTACACTAGTCTTTTTTAGTTTAGTTTTACTTAACTTCTTTAACCTTCAAATGATCCATGTCGTCGCGTAAAATAAATATTCACAATAAGAATGAAAAAATAAAACGAAAATACAGACTCACGATCACATCCCACTTTTGAATTGTAACTGGTTGTAATAATGTCCTCAAATGTTACTTGCTACTCAGTTTAGAATAGAATAGAATAGAAAAGTAACTTTATTCTGGGACAAAGTCCCTTTAGAATAACAGATATGAACAGGAATAAAAACATAATATTTATCTGGCCAGAAGGCTAAATGTTACAAATCATAAAGCGTGAAAACATGACAGAAAACAATTTAAAAAGAAATATATAAACAAAAATAATAGTAAGTAAGTAAATAGTACAGATCTTGGCAGGATATTAAGCAATTACAGAGAATAGATAAATCCAAAGCTTTTGAAATTGAATGCATGAGCTAGCATTCAATAATTTGTTTACATGATGTACAGCTTTTCAAAGAGCAGAATTAAAAGGACTAGATAACACAGTTTGTTATTATATACATTGTATTCTAAGCAAATGACTAACCTACCTAGAGACTATCCTTCTGGGAAGCTAATAGATGTTGAAACAGCCAGGATTTGAATAATGATAGAGAGGGAGTGTGACGGATATTAGGAGGGATTGAGTTCCACATTGTGGTGGAGCGGGCGAGAAAGGAACGTTCGAATGCTTTAGTTCTGTGTGAACGTATATAGAGATCAGAAAGGCGGGATCTTGTTTTATGGTGTTGCACTGATGATTTGAATTGGAGGAGACTGTAGATATATGAAGGGTGTTGAGAGTGAATGGATTGGTATAAGAATGAACAGAGGAAATATTGTCTTCGGAAGGGAGGGAAGAGCCACTTTAACCCATCATAGAGGTGGGAGACGCGCGATCGCTTCGGAGTACCAAGCACAAATCTTAGAGAGCAATTCATTATTCTCTTTAATCTGTCTTCAAGCAATTTAGAGAGGCCTCCATATACCACGCTACAATAGTCAAAGTGGGGGAAGATGAGAGAAGAAACGAGAAGCTTACGGGAAGATTGTGTAAGGAGATGACGAGAACGATGGAACAACTTCAGGGAACTAATTGTCCGTCGGGATATTTGGGCGATGTGGGATTTCCAGGAAAGGTTTTGGTCGATGGTGATGCCTAGGTTTTTCACCGAGGAGGTAAACGTGATAGGATTATCGTTTAGGAGTAATGTTGGGAGGGTGTGGATGGATGTAAGGAGGGAATTGGAACCTAAAACAATGGCCTGAGTTTTCAATGCGTTCAATTCCAGTTTGTTCAGCTTTGCCCAGGCACAGATCCTATCCAGGTCTTCCTGAATACTAGCGAACGCAAAAAATAGCTCGGAAGGGGGAAAGGACAGATATATTTGGAAATCGTCAGCATATAGATGATGGGAACAGTGGTGAACAGATTTAGGGAGATCATTGATATAGCAGTTGAAAAGAAGAGGAGAGATACTTGAGCCCTGTGCCACGCCTGAGGAAAGAGTGAGGAAAGAGGAAAGGGGATGATTAGGTATAGAAACTGCTTGAGATCTATCAGAGAGGAAGGATTGGAACCATCGGATGGAACTGTTAGAAAAGGACATTGATTTGAGTTTGCTAAAAAGGATAGAATGGTCCAAGGAATCAAAAGCTTTAGTAAAATCAAGAAGGATAAGCACAGTTAGTTTTTTGTCGTCCATAGCGGTATGTATGTCATTGGTGATTTTGGTAAGTGCCGATTGTGTGGAGAAACCGGGACGGAAACCAGATTGCAGTGGGTCAAGGAGGTTGGACTGTTCGAGGAAATTTGACATTTGTGACTGGACTATTCTTTCTAGAGGCTTGGAAAGGTTTGAGAGGATTGAGATTGGGCGGTAGTCTTTGAGTGAGACAGGGTTAGAGGATTTATTAATAGGATGGACTATGGCTTTTTTCCAGGAGGCTGGGAATACTCCGTTTTGCAGTGAAAAATTGTATATAAAGAGTAGGACAGGTATAATATCGATAAGGCAGGATTTTAGCAGTTTGACAGGAATCCCATCGAAGCCTGTGGAGATGGAGTGGGATTTCAGAACAGAGGAAATAATGTCGTTGGGTGAAATGTCAGCGAAGTAAAAGTTGTCAGGGTTGAAAGATGGTGGTAGGGAAAATACGGGAGAGGATGATTTAGAAGTATTAACTGAGGTGGACAAAAATATGAGTTTATTTCATTGGGAGAGGCTGGAAAGGGCCTAGAACAAGATGAATTAAGAAGAGAAAGCTTTCGAAGGAGATGCCATTTGGATTTAGAATCGGGAGCAGATGAAAGGGCTTCGTGGAAGTATTTGGTTTTTGCCTGCCTGATTGCCGACTGTGTCAAATTGCGGAGGGCCCTAAACGCTTGATAGTCGTCAGTTAACCTTGTCCGTCTAAAGCGTCTTCGGGCCGCATCACGCTTCCTTTGAAGATCTTTAATTTTTTGACACAACCAGGGAGCAGGCTGGTGACGGAAGGTTGAGGTTTTCAGTGGAGCATGGGTGTCAAGGATATATTTGAGATTGGAAGTAAGTATGTCAACCATCGAATCAATAGAGGCACAAGAATAAATCTCTCTCCAATCCAAGGCTTCAAGAGAGGGTGAGATGTTCTCTGGGGTGAGAGCATCTAAGTTGCGAAAGGTTACGGTTTTAGGTAGTATAACAGGAGTTTGGATATTGTATGAAATATGGATGAGATCATGAGAGGACAGAAATGGAACGGGTAATTGAGAGGAAGAAAGGAGGTTCTGCCGTGAATCAATGACAAACAGGTCTAACCATGTGTCGGATTGAAAGGTGTGATGGGTGGGAGAAAATGGGACAATGGAAAGGTGTAGAGAGTAAAAGAGATTTTCCAGGTATAGTTGATCGTAGGATTGGACAAGGAGGTTGGCATTAAAATCACCGGAGATAATGATATGGTTATAGAGAGGAATGTAGTCGTAAAGGGAAGATTCAAAAATTGAATCAAGAGGGGCCAAAGGAGGGCGATATACTACGACATAAAGGAGAGGGTTTGGGTTAAAAGAGATTTCAACCAGAAGGAATTCTGTGTGAGGATAACCAGTTGCGGGTGAGGAATCAAGGATACGTGATTTTAGGGAGTTGTGTACGTAAAGACCTACTCCTCCACCAGTCCGGTCTACCCGGTCGTGGCGAAGGAATGAATAGTCTGGTAAGGATATTGCAGAGGAGGGGATGTGGGGTTTTAGCCATGTTTCGGAAATTCCAATGGTATGATAAAAGTTTTGGGTAAAATATTGAAGGAATTCGTCATAATGGGCAGGTAAGGATTGGGTGTTGACGTGACAGGATGTCAGGATACTGGACATGATGGTGAGGTAGGAGAGAAGATCCCCGTATAAGAGGAGAAGATGCTGTGTGCAATTAATTTTAGCAGGTAGATTAGGTAAAAAGCTATGAAATGTTCCAGATAGTTGAAGACATACAAGATAAAACAAAAAACATATAAGAATATTAATAGTATAGAAATGATAATACTGTTAAAATATGTAAAAAGAGAAAATAATGAATTAATACTGGGAGAAGCAAAGTAATAGAATATATATAGCTGCTTGAACATGAACAAACTTAAAAATATAGAACAAAAGATCCTAAGAACTAAAAATATGGACCAATAAAAAGAAATTAACTGTATAGAGAGGGCGTGGGCAAAATCCAAAATTCCGTGGTGAGCGCCATAGGTTGTCATAGAGCTAGCGGGGAAACAAAACTTTAGTAGTCACCCGAAGACGTCTAGATCTTGGGCCTGATCTATGAAGACCACCTGGTGACCATCTTCTTTTCTACAGCGCACTCTGCCCCCAGAGAACCACACATACTTTATCTTTCCCGCTGCCTTCTTCTGACGGGCTAACCAGTAGAGGTGCTTGTTACCTTTTGTCATCTCCTCGCTCAGATAGATACGGTGGCAGTCATTTCCCTGCCAACCTAAATCTCGCGTAGAGAAATCTCTTTTGACTTTTCTTTTATGCAACAAGTCATCCCTCACTGATTTCCTCACGAAGCGTGCTATGATAGGTGGGGGTCGCGGGTCATCATTTCTTGCTCTCCGTCGTTGCACTGTGTCCAGATCCTCTAGATTTAACTTTATGCCTAGGCCCGCACCGATACTAGTTAATAGGCCGGAAGGGGTCTCACCGGCTAAGACTGGGATCCCCCGGATCTCCAGGGAGTTAGATAACATGCCCTGCTCACATTTGTTTACCCGCACTTCGAGATCTCCTACCCGGGCCTTTAAAGCTTTATTTTCCGCCAATATCTCTTCTATGAATCTTGATTGGCCCTCTAGATGTTTTTCTATTGTGGTTAGTTTATCACTAAACTCAAAGGTGAGGTCCCCTTGTTTATCAATGGCTGTTTTGATATTTTTAATCTCATCTTTAATACTGGTGTCAATTTGTTTCACGGCCGTTAGAACATCTGATAAAGAGAGTTCAGCTTTAAGTTTTTCTCCCGTCGCCGTATTCTTTTTCGCCTGGTCACACTGAGAACATAACCACAGATTTTTTTTGACAGATTTAAGGGCCTCTAAATCTTTATCAGTGAGGTTAATGCATCGCCCGTGAAATATGAGATTGCATTTAGAGCAACTTATATTGATTTTGTCATCTCGGGTAATAACGCCGTTGCAAATAGTGCAGTGAACCATAATGAATAAGAAGAGAAAAAATAATTACGTAAGTAAATAAATAACTCACAATTGTTTGTATGTTCGGGATAATGCCTAATGCTATTGGTATTAGGACCGAAAGCTTCACCGTCTTCAAGGTCGTCGAACTTAGCTTAATTTATCGAATGAAAATCTTCTCTCTGCTTTTTTTGAATAAGTTTATAGTATAATAAATAATAAATAATAACCGATAAATATATAGAGAGAAGAAAAGAGACAAAACTAAACACAACACTACAAAAACACGGAACAAAGAGCAGAAGAAATTAGGAGATAATACGATGTGTACAGGACGGTGTCTCTGGCCAGACTACTGGAGACTAGTTTATTAATTAATATTAAATTAAATACTCGGACCACGAGGCAAACATAACCATAAGGTAACATTAAGGTTACTCTCTAGTAGGTACTGTTACCTAGTGCCTCCATGATTGCTACAAATGTCTCATCACTATAATGACGTTAAAAGAAGAAAGATCTCAAAAATTAAAATTATTTTATCCGCATGTTGCGAGGGTAGTTAATACCTGAAAAGAATATATTTCTGGCCTTGGTTATACATGTTGTTATAATATTTGGTTAATAAAAGTCTAGTCTTAGATTTATTTTAATAAGCTTTATTGCAAGCATTACAAGAGCACACTTTTTTGGTTTTTCTATGGAGGCTCAACCACTGTTACAAACAGTGTTGCCACACATGTATTGGTTAGCCGTGCTAAATCCAGCCTCCACATTTACTCACTAAGCACGGTACTTGGTAATTCCCTTTCCCGATCCGTCGTAATACGTCACGGTACAATCAAGTATTTAACACCTCTAAGATCGCTTTTCCCGCATCTGGTGAGCCATAACCATTTTACTAAGCACTTTCAGAACGGTCACACACTTAAAACCCAACAAGGAAAACGTATCCAAATATCTCGAAGGAGCTCTTCGAATATCAAATATCTCTTCGCCTGTAGAGGTCCGTCCGGGAAAGCCATATTTCGTTGACTTACTTACCTCGAATGACCCGAAAACGTCCTGCATTGTGGTTTCATTCCCAAGCAAAAATTCCTTCTGCGCCTGAAACGTTTTGTTCTCCTGCTACGGTTCTTTTCCCTTGGTGCTGTGCCAAGATTTACTCGGATTGACGTTCCTCCTCCTTGACTGTCTCAGCAACAAGCGAATACAAAATATATAGTAGGTAAATGATCTGTCCGGACTTCCAGATTAGATTTGACTTCTGCCAGATAGTGGCGTTATCTGCATGTAGGTGATCATACCGCTCGGTTCGGGAGCAACCTTTAATGCTTTGTAAATTAAGTGTCCTCAATCCCGCGGCCGAGATTAAATTACCACGATCTTTATGCGCCCATAATGGAGATATGCGATTGACATCATCTTCAATGTTTTAGTCTTCCAAATTATCGGTATCAGATCTGTCAAATTGGGAGAATGTTCACAACATTTAAAAATGTTTGTACTACTAAATGCTGGTTTCTCTGCCTTTTTTCAAATGAAATTTTAATATTTACAATTCTTCTCCTGATAGCGTTATGTAAGCCAAAAAGCCTATATTTCTATATAAGTCTGTCGTAAATAACTGGTAAAGGAATTGAAGGGAAGTAGGAAATACAAGAGGGATAGGAATTAAATAAGATAAATTTACTCATGGAGAAGGAGAAGATTAAATAAATAAATATATGTTGTTTATTCAAGATAAATATTAATTAATGACATATATGTTTATGCTAAGTTCTGGAGCAGCGTCTGGTTTAATCATTAAGCTTTTCTGGACAGTATTTCTTAATTTCATCAGCAAGAGCAATATCCCCTATTGCCTTTAATACTTTGAAAATTAAGTTTATTATCTTCAAAGTTTTAGTCTTCCAAATAATCTGTCTCGGATCTATCAAATCGGGAGAATATTAATAGCTACCATAATGTCAGTACTATTAAATGTTTGTTTTTCTCAGTCAAATTTGTCAAATATTTTAATATTTAAAATTCTTGTCCTGATAGCATTATATAATCCAAAAAGCATGTCACATATAACTGTTACAGGAATTCAAGAGAAGTAGGAAGTACAAGAGGAATAGGAATTAACTAAATATCAATAACATAACATTTACTCATATACACATATATAAATATATATATATATATATATATATATATATATATATATATATATTGTTTATTCAACATAAATATTAATTAATGACATACTTTAAAAATGTTATGATTTTTGTTTTTTTTTCTCTTCACAGTACTTTTTCACTTCTTCAGGGAGAGCAACTTCCCCTATTACCTTAAGGATGGGCTTAGCTGCTTCATACCAAGGGTTAAAGTTGAATTTCTCGTTCTTTATGATCTTCCGAACTGGTGAAATAATGTTTCATAAATAATGAGTATAATGAGTAGAGGTGAAGATAAATAAAATTTATTTATTTCAGGACTAACTGAATCAAATTGTAAAAAAATGTTACACACCTTTCTCTTGTATTTTCGGTCCATTGCTAATCATTATCGTAGAGTCGTCGTCTGAGACAGAATCAATTATATTATAATAATATATCTATAATATAATCTATAATAATAAATCTAAATAAATAGTTTTAAAAATGAAGCAGCATCTAGTTTAAGCTTTGATATTACCATCTTTACAGAGTTCGTCCTTGTTTTTTTCATTAGCGGGTATAACCTCGGCTATTACCTTCAGAATGGGCTGAGCTTCTGTCCACCAACTGTTCCACTGGAAACCGGGGTTTTTCTCCCGAACTGGGGAAAAATGTATCATTATTATAATGAAAATACAAGGGAAAAACCAAGTGTATTGTAAAAATATGTTACGGCGGTTAAGTAATACCAAAATAGAATTACTTTCGGGCAAAATTAGATCAATATTATTGGTAAAGATGTAGCTTACCTTTCGCCTCTACTTGATCTCCGAATGCGGTAACTTTATCCCGATTTTTTTTTGCAGATTCTTCTGTGCCTGTGTCTGTGTGTAGAATAATTAATTTTAAACTAAATTTAAATGAATATTTTTATAAATATTTTATTATTTCAATATGTTAATTACCGGCAGGTGCCATGTGTACTGCCACGACGCAGACACCAAGAAATAGGAAGAGGACAAGGTTGGACATTGCGGAGAGATTGTGAAGAAGTTAGGAGATGTCAGTTCTTATATACCATTGTTTGACAAAGCATTTATGCGTCAATGTAAACGTTTACCATTAATATACCATACAGATTGTTTACTTAGGATTGAAAGCGCCATGAATAGAAGTAAATTTTATTTTTAGGAGGCTGGATTACAAACATTAAGCCCTCCTGGGTAAGTTAGATAGATATAATTGCTCTTTTATTAATAAATTATTTACAGTGTTTTTCTTTTTAATTTTATTTACGACTTTAGCAACCACAGTATGGCACTTTATATCGTCTGCCGGTAGTTTGATTGAACGAATAAATAATAACAAAAATAAATTAAATTTCCTCTTGGCATTAATAATTAAATTCTGAAATTAAAAATTTTCTATATCGACCTGCATTTCTTACTAAATTATATAAACCTATTAAATTCTCCCCATTCAGAATATCTATTAGTTTTTGTTTTGCGAGCAGCTCATATTTTAAGTATTTTTTTCTATACGATGTTAAGACGGGACATACTGCCAGGAAGTGAAAAGTGTTTTCAATTTCGTTCAAATTACAAAGTGAGCATAAATGTATATTTGTACATTTTGCGAATCAAATGCTTTGTAATTTAGATTCAGAAGTTCCCCTCAACATTTCATAACTAAGCTAATTCCATTTGCTACTTTCAAATGGCTAAGGTAATCTATTGTTTTATCTAAAGAGCTATAGAGGCCGTGGTGTGTGCCCTCTGATGATTTTGCATGGCAAACTTGAATAAAATAATCATTGTACAGTTTTAACATTTTGGACGTTTATCCCTCTCGGTGGAAATTGTTTTTTACGTCAAATTAACACAGGTACTATATTTTATAACTGTTGAAATTTTTATCTCCATACACTCAATTTTATCCACCTTTTAAAAAACTTTTGCAAGACATGATGTTCTCTACGAATGCTAGAATCAAATTCCCAACATTGGAAATGATTTGCAGTTGATAAACACAACGGAAATGTATAGAAATTGTACATTTTGATTTAATTATAAAACTTTAATGGGAGGTTTCTCCATTTACGCCTCCACGATAATCCCTTTGGGGAGGTTTTCAAACGAAGATCGAAAATGGCATGTTCCATGATGTTCCAAATGGCATATATATGATTTCAGAAATAAATATTTTTATTATTATTATAAATAATTATACTATTCAGATTGTTCGTACCGAATATAATTAATAGTGAAGGACTATACCATTATTGCAAACCACATAATACTAGACCATCACATTGGATCCAATATCCAGCATTGTCGTCTTGTTTTGGACATTGTTTTCTCTGCATTGGAAAGTTGATTATATTGCTCCAAGGCCTTTGATATGCTGTTAACTGTGCCGGGATTGTTTTACAGATTCCGTGAGTTCTTGTTTCTGAACACTTTTCTGTTAGCAATCGCTAACATATTATTCAAAATGAACCTTAATAATGTCTTTTCGGCAATGTTTCTGAATCTGCTGGTTTACCTCCCGGCAGTATTCTCGACCCGATCCACAACATAGTTTATACAGTTGACGACTCAACTACTCCTAATGCTGATGATACATGTATATTAGCCGTCACCATCTCATACTCATCAATCCTATATCGCTGACCTTGAAGAGTGGTGTAAAAAATGAAGGTTGAAAATAAATTCCAACAAATCTCGTCATATGTAGAACAGATCCTATACTCAGGACTTTTAACTTGGAATACTCATACTAGACTGAAAAAACATTCTAGACAGGGCTGCTCGCCATTTCAGGCTACTTCAATAGTTATTAGACATGTGCTTTAAGTACCCCAAAAATTACAAAAGACTCATTTACATGAATGAATTACATGACGTTATTCGGACGAAGTAGGACAGGGGCTGCTCTAAGCTATCGAATTCCTCTTGGATCCAATCATTACTATCCAAAATCCTTGACTTTCGATCGAAATCCTTAGCTCATTACTTCGTGACGAATAAAGTCATCCACAATGGCCTTCATGTTGGTTGCTGATTATTTTTATCCACCCCGATATCAATACCTTCATGAAAAATTTTATTCTCACCCAAACATCTAGTAGCAAGGCTAGTTACCACTTCAATTAGTGATAATCCTCCAAGGTGCCAGATAAAAACTTCGTACCTTCTGAGTGAGTGAGTTAAATCACTGGTAAAACTACATCTGCTTAAAAACAATCCGAATGAGTTAAATACCGGTGCCGGATCTACTTTTATAAATTTACATAGATGTACACTTAAATTTTTATATATGCATGGATGGTTGGGGCCGTTTGTACTTCGAGTGGGCTTAAATGTTCTTATATTGCTTTGTTGAAAATGGTTGTGGCCTGTTCTTAAATTGGGTGACCGTCGATATCTTTAAGTCAGTATGCAAGGATTTGTTATTGACAAGCCGTAATCCTTTTGTGGACGGATTAGGGATGCCGTAAATTTCTAATGCATAGTTCCAAATTGGTTTCAATAGTAAGTGTTCGGTTTTAATTTGTCATGTTACTACTTAGATTTTTTTCTGAATAGTGAATTAATTGAAGACTACCATGGAAGAAAATGGGTACGCCCGAACGGTAGGAGAGGAAGAGGTTGACATGAAGATGTCGCGATGGTTTATAACAATCAACACCACATCCCACAAGTATATTTGGTCAAACCGTTTGATAGGGGAATGAAATGGAGTCCTCTAGGTTAGAAAAAACCCCAGTAACTTAATCTAAAACACAGCTTAATGCATTCACTATTGAGAAACAACAAAGTAGTATTAACAAAAAATTAAAACGCAAACTTACTAATAGAAACCAGTTTGGAGCTATGTATAGAAATTTACGGCATCCTCACCAGACCTTCAGAAAACGACTACAAAAATTACAGCCAAAGATGCTTAATCTTATCAGAAAAGGATTACATTTAGTTCTTAACGAATCCCTGCATACTGACTTACAGATACAAATGGTCACCAAATTGAAGAACAGGCTACAACCATTTTCAACAACAAATATTTGAACATCCAAGCCCACTCAAAGAACAAAATTTTTTTATATTTATATCGAAATTTTAAATTGTGAAAAAAGAGTTGCGTGTTTACATATTTTTCTTACATATAACTATTCATTTGTAATGTTACTCCAAGAGAACTGTGTTATGGATGTAATCCAGCCTCCTAAAAATAACATTTACTTGGATTCTTAAATAAACAACCTGTATCCTAAATAAATAGTAAGCGTTTACATTAACGTGCATTGTCAAACAACGGTAACAACAAAGCAGACACCTGCTTGCTTCCTCCCCCTCCAACATATCCAAGCTAGTTATCTTCATATTTGTTGGTGTCTGCGTCATGGCAGTACACATGGCACCTGCTGGTAATGAACATATTGAAATAACAAAATATGTATAAAAATATTCATTTAAATTTAGTTTAAAATTAAATATTCTACACACACACAAACAGGCACAGGAGAAGATGCTACAAAAAATCGGGATGAAGTTACCGCATTCGGAGATAAAGTACAGGCGAAAGGTAAGTTACATCTTTACACATAATATTAGTTTTGCCCGAAATGAATTCTATTCTGGTATTACTAAAACGTCGTAACATATTTTTACAATGGACTTGGTTTCTCCCTTGTCTTTTCATTATAATCATGATACATATTTCCCCAGTTCGGGAGGCAACCCCGGTTTCCAGTGGAACAGTTGGTGGCCTGAAGCTCAGCCCATTCTGAAGGTAATAGCCGAGGTTATACCCGCTAATGAAAAAAACAAGGACGAACTCTGTAAAGATGGTAATATCAAAGCTTAAACTAGAAGCTGCTTCATTTTTAAAACTATTTATTCAGATTTATTATTAATAAAATTGATTCTTCCTCAGACGACGACGATACGGTAATTATTAGCAATGGACAGATAATAGAAGATAAAGGTAAGTTACATTTTGATTCAGTTAGACCTGAAAAAATTTATTTTATGGTTATAGCATATACTTACAATAATTATTGTTTTTATTTTTATTTATCTCCATATCTTCATATTCTCATTATACTTATTATTTACGAATCATTATTCCACCAGTTCGGGAGAACGGAAACCCCAACTTCGGCTATAACACTTGCTGATGAAGTGAAAAAATACTGTGGTGACAAGCTGCTCCAGAAAACAGCAGCATTGTAACTTTTTATTTAATTAATATTTATGTCGAATAAACAATATATATGTATATATATATATATATATATATATATATATATATATATATATGTGTGTGTAAATGTTATCTTATTGATATTTATTTAATTCCTATTCCTCTTGTACTTCCTACTTCTCTTTTTGTCTCTTTCACATCCTCCAAGATTTTATTTACAATATATATACAAATTTACAATAAATACCTGCAAATGCTTCTATATAAACAAAAGCCTTCTGTTACCTTTCGGTATTTTAAGGCGTTACAATGGGCTGAGTCCGCTGAAGGCGGGTTTTACTCGAACCGGCTCGAGGCCGCTGACGTTATACTATACAAAACAGGGAGGGACCATTTAGCGGGATCAATAAATAGTTGTAGAAAGAAGAAAGGAGAGGAAGGAAGAAGGAAAAGGAAGGAAGGATAAGGACAAGGGAGTACTTACCCCATCCCTAGATGAAATGTAAGCACATCGACCAAGGGAGCTGCGCACACTGCCCTGCCATCTCCCAGATCTAGGATACGGTTTTAAGTCCTTAAATAGGCGGTTCGCACAGGTCTTCATCCCATCAAAAAATTTGATGTGCCTACAACCTATGCAGTCGGGCACCGAGGGACACCGAAGCTCCTCCCGGATGGTGGTGTTAAGTGCCCCCTCGAGCGATGTGCCACTTACGATCTTCCTAAGATGAAATTGTGATAATGCTGCAGACGCTTCACCGTTGTTTAGAAGAGGTGTCTCAGTAGTGGTGCACCATAGAGCAAGGTAGGTCTTATGATGCTAAAGTTGTTGCTCTTATGAAGCAACATAGCCTTGAGGTACTCCAACGGTGGTGGTGCTAGAGTAACTATTGCCGACTCGTACGACGAATGATCTTCCGCTGAGATAGCTTTGGATCAGACGACATAGAGTGGCGGGAAAGCTGAACTGTTTTAAGCGTCGGAGTAACAACTCATGAGACACACAGTCAAAGACATCTGCATGTGCTCTATTGTGTGCGCCCGCTGCTTAGCCAGGTGGTGATCACTGGCAACTCCTCTCAGAAGATCTGTCTGCTCAGGGGGGATGATGTTTTTCTCTCTGCAGTGCTTCGACATGTGATGGTGAACCAGTCTCTCAAAGATTTGCTATTCATTTAAAAAATGTTAAAAACTATAGAGAACTGTGTCAAACTTTATCATCGGAAGTCGGACCTCAGGGATTTTACTGCCGTTCGAGCATAACCCAGACAACCATTAACCCTTCAACTTCAGACGATTATCGCAAAATAATGAAGATATTACAAGCTCAAAACGCTTTATTCCACACGTATCAGCTTCAGGAAGAAAAACCTTTTCGCATCGTTATATGAAATCTACACTATACACCACAAATAGAAGTCATAAAAATTGAACTTGAAGAACATGGATACGAGGTTGAAATTACCATGAACTATATTTTTCATAGACTTGGAGCAAAGTCTGAAAAACCAAGATGTATTTAAACTTTAAGTTTTGGTTCACACAAAAATTAAAATTGAAGAACCATACATGAAAAATGAACCACCGCATGGTCAAAGATGCCAGGCCTACGGCCACACATGAAGTTACTGTAGCCTTCTGCCAAATGTGTCCGGTGCGCAGGCCCACATCTTAAACTGAATGTAAGAAGACAAAAGAAACTTCGGTTACTTGCGCTGACTGCAACGGTGCTTACCCTACAAATTACAAAGGATGCTCAGTTTTTACAACTTTAAAAAATCTTCGTAATAATAAATCTACAACCATTGCAACAACCGCGTCAACTACACTAGTCAACCAGGAGCCTTCTTCTCTGATTAAAAATGTTGTTGATACATCTACGGTAAATGAAGTGGTAACCTTATTATTATTTATGTGTGACTCTTATTACCATGCACTTCGGCCTAAAAAGGCCCATTGTGCTTGAGTCCTAAAGATCCCTAACCTAGGTCTAGAGTTCTGAGAAATTTTAAATAGTCTTTAAACCTCAGTTCTTGAAGTTCCTTGTGTCCACCGGGGCCAAGGTCAAATGTCCTCTTTCGACTTAGTGCTATACATTCAAAGATAACGTGTCAGGGGGTTTCGTCCTCCTCTTTGCACCATCTGCACCGAGGTTCTTGTTCAATGTCCAAACGATGCATGTGTTTCCTGCGTTTACAGTGCCCAGTGATGGTTTCAACCATACTTTTGAGGTTGGTTCTCGACAAGTGAGCGGCTTCTTTCTTGATTTTATCAGAAAGATTATCATTGGGATCCGTTATGAAAAGTTTCGTATGCCTTATCTTGGTTCTATCCCAACGTGTTTTTATCTACCTCTTGGCTAGTTTTTTAATTGTATCCTTAGCCAGGGGAAGGGGGACCCCGCACCATGGTTCTGGTCCAATAGGAGCTAATAACTGCTCCTTTCTTCGCCAATTTGTCGGCCCTTTCATTTCCTGGAATATTACTGTGCCCAGGGATCCAAAATATGTTAACTCTGTTATGTACAGCTAGTTCATCTAGTCTTAGACAGCATTCCTCCACTAGTCTAGAGTTTGTTACTGCATTTTGTAATGCATTGCATGCTGCCTGACTGTCCGTGAGAAAGTTGATTACCTTATTCTTGTGGTCCTTCATAGCGAAGGCACCTGCAAGTATTGCCCATATTTCCGCTTGGAATACAGTGGGTGTCATGCCTAGAGCTAAGTAATGACCCATGCCCTGACAACCCCTGAACCAGAATCCCGAGCCGGCACCAAACTCCCCTTTGGATCCATCCGTTTACACATTTAGACCATTGGCTGGATTAAAGCAATCATTCTTGCTTTTACAAATCGCCTGTATATTAACGTGAAATCTTTTGTCAAAGTTATATTTGTTCAGCATTGAATCTGAATGCTTTTTTAAATCTGCATTTTGCTCGATTATATCAAAGACACTTCTGTGTCCAAAATCGTTGGTGGGTTTTTTGACCCCTCCTATTTTCACTAGCCTGTAGGCTGTCTTCAATGCCTCTGCTTCAATTAGAATGTCAAGAGGAGTTAAATCAAGTATAGTTGGTGGTTCTCATGGCCCCAGTGATCATGATGCACCCAAGCCGCTGCACCTTCTCCAACCTTGATCTATTTTGTTGGATACCAGCTTTGTGCCACCAGGCTATTGAGCCATAGGTTAGCACAGGTCTGACTATTGCTGTGTACATCCAACGAGCCATCTTGGGGCTAATTCCCAACTTGTTGCCACAAAGGCTCTTACAAGTCCACAGAATTCTTGTGGCTTTCTTGGTAACGTAATCGATATGTTCATTCCAGTTTAATTTACTGTCCATAATAACTCCGAGGTATTTAACCTTCTTGCTGAATTGAATACTCATCCCTTTCATCCTAGGGGGGGTGAGTTCCCTCAATATCCTTTTGTTGGTAAAAGGTACAATTACCGTTTTATTAGGAGTGATGTTCAATCCTTCTTTCGTGCACCATCTCACCACCATTCTTAGTGCCATTGTCATCAACTCTGAAATAGTTTGCTGGTCAAAGCCCTTGATGATAATTGCTATGTCATCTGCATAGCCTATCGCTTGGAAACCCGCCTCATTTAGGAGGTGTAGTAGTTCGTCCACTACCAGGTTCCATAAGAGTGGGGAAAGAACACCTCCTTGGGGGCAGCCTGCGGCTGCTTTAACCTTTAGGTGATAATTGCCCATATTGGCTTAAATGACCCTGTTCTTTAGCATGTCAATAACCCAATTAGCAATGTTTGTTCTAGTGCCATGCCTTAGTTAATATATGACTAGGGGTGATGCATTAGTAAATATATGAGTAGGAGTATTATCAAATGCCCCCTCTATATCTAGAAATGCTCCGAACGCGATTTGTTTCCACTGCAGAGCATCTTCTATTTGGTCCACCACTGCATGCAGCGCAGTGTCGCAAGATTTGCCCTCTCTGTATGCATGTTGATGCAACATTACTAATCTATCATTGAGATGTTTATCCCTGATATATCTATCCAGAATTTTCTCCATTGTCTTCAGCAAGAATGAGGAAAGACAAATGGGGCGATATGATTTGGGTTCATCATATGTTTCTTTCCCTGGTTTGGGAATAAATGTGACCCTAACTTCTCTCCAAGCTGTTGGGATATAATTATAGGCCAGACAGCCCTGGAATAGAGTGGAGAGCCTGCCTAAGATGATTTCAAGACCCTCTTTTAGCATGACAGGATAAATTCCGTCAAAGCCTGGTGTTTTGTACGGCTTGAGGTTTTTAACTGCCCATTTTATGGCGCTGGCATTGCAGATTTCACGGAATGATGTCCAGTCCGGTTGCACCTATCCTCAGGGAGGTAGACCTTCGTGTCCGAGGTTGTAAGCTTGCTCCCCGGGAAGTGCGATTCCAGCATAGCAGTTATAGATTCTATAATGTTCATGGGATCTCCATTTGGTTTCTTTAGGGAGCCTACGGTATTACAGTAGTTGCTCTTAGAGAGTATTTTATTCATGCGGGCGCATGTATTCATATTATTAATTTCCTCACAGAACTGTCTCCATGAGTTCCTTTTGGCTTTCCTAATGAGGTTATGATATTCAGTTAGAGCTTGTCCATATTCGATCCATTTACCAGTCCTTTTTGCTTTATTGAAAAGTATTCTGGTTCTAGATCTTGACTTCTCTAACTGCATGTTCCACCAGGGTGCATTGCAGTTTGACCCTTTAGTGGTTGTTCTACAGTTATCCTTGAATGCACTGATGAGTGCCTTAGTCAGTAGTTCATTTAAGAACTCCAGCTGGTATTAGAAGCCAAACGGGCACATTCTTTAATTAAGTCTTTAAGATTTGTCCTAAAGCCTTCCCAATTTGTATTCCTGGGGTTTCTATAGGTTTCAGGCCTTGAGATTGTGGCCTCAAGTTCCCACCTAATATATTTATTATCAGAACTGGAAAAGTCTTTAGAGACATTCCGGTTTGTAATATTTATCATTCTAGTTGATTTAAAACTCAGAGTGAGGTCTATGACCTCCTGTCTGTTAAAAATTTCAAAAGTTGGTGTGTTACCTTTGTTAACTATAACTAGATTATTAACTAGCAAATATTCCAGAAGAGACTCACCTCTACGGTTAGTATTGCTACTGCCCAAGATGTTGTGATGGGCATTGGCGTCCGCCCCAATAATTCCCATCGTTTCCTGTCTTTTGAGATAGTCAACTATACTCTCAAGGCAGGTCGTTGGGACTTGTTCATCGAATGGTAGATACAATGAGGCCAGGATAACTTCCTGGCCCCCTAATTTGATCGTTACTGCTACAGAGTCTCTGGAACATAATGACCACATTGGAAAACAATTTAATTCTATTTTAGCAAGGATGCAGGCTCTGGGCCTTGGGCAGTTTGCTTGGATAAGTCTATATCCCTTCAGGCCCAGTCCCGCAATCCTGCTATTTTTGTTAATCCACGGCTCTTGTATAAGTATAATATCAATGCCATGACTTACCACATATTGCTGCAGAGTTCCACTGGCTGCCCTGCAGTGATGGAGATTTATCTGCAGCAGCTTGATCATCATAGTGATGAGGGGGGATCACCCCCGGGATGTGGTGGAGTTTCCTCCTTTCCACTGCCCAGGGACGGTTTGCGGCATACGGGCCCGGCCGCGCCCACGGCCTGACGCCCCACTCCGCAATCCCTCCTGCCTCCGTGCTCCGTTCGCTGCCGCCTGGTACCAAGCTTGGCAGTGACAGATGCACTTTGGCCATTCTTTTCTTCAATGGCTTTAGCCACAGATTCAGGTATGTATGCCACAATGTACATCCCATGTTTATGGGTCTTGTTGCCAAGGATCTTCCATCTCTCAGTCTGCAGGCCCGTATTCTGTACCTGCAGATTCTGTAGGCATTCCTTAATACCTTCCACTGGGTTTGGTATGAAGAGGCCCATCTTCTTGAAACCCTCAAGTTCTTTGGGGTCGCAGGTTTTCAGCGGCGCCTCCCTCCCATGGGGAGTGCTCCGCGATATTGCTAACGAACCACTCCCTGGTGGACTCGTCCTTGCAGTTCACCACCAGTGCTCCGTCTCTCAGGGTGTAGCCATTGAAGCCAACAGGGGTTTGTTCAACCTTCCTCTCTCTCGTTCTTTTCAGGAGCTTGAACATAATGCCCTGAAAATCTTCATCCTTTAGTTTATGATAAGGGTAATCTGTGTGGGCAACTGCAACCTTGATGCTTGCGGCTGCTCCACTATAATCCATTTTAGGTTTCTTCACCGTTTCGCAAGGTGAATGAGTCTCCTGCTTCTCCCTGCCTCTCTTCCTCTCATCCTTGGATGTTGAGGGTTGAGTTTCGGCGGGTCGCCTTCTTCTCCTGCCGTAGAAAGTTCTCCTTTGGCTATGCGTCATATTCTTCCAGACTTCGTCTGGAAGTTTGTTTATATTGATCTCAGAGGTGGTTGCCAGCTGCTGTGCAGGTGGTTCCCTTTCCTCTGCGAGGTCTGAGACCTCTTGTTCTAGGTTGGTCATCAGTTCAGAGACCGATTGGCTAATTCCTGACGAATCAGTCATATTGGACTCCATGGAGTCCTCATTTATTTTAAGATTTGTAAGATTTGGGTTCATTTTATTTCCACGAGTATCAAGGAAATAAACGGTCACCTATAGCAGAGCCTTGTTACTATAGGAAGGCATTTATTGAAACCGGAGGTCGCCCAGGTGTCCGGAGTTCGCATAGTAGGACTGAATCACCCTCAGCCATTCATCCCATAGCCTATGCAGTTCCGCCTGGATTGGGGGATATTTATCGACTTCCCAGTCTAGTTCCGATGGGTTTCGTCTGTGTGGAGAAACTCCCCACTGTGCAGGGGTACCACGTGCAGGACGAGGCTCTTCACCTCGCTTGGGTTCTGGTACTAATAAAAATTTCTCAGAAATCCCAAACCCTACTTAGGGCTAAAAAGCTATTATCTTCTCATAAAATACTTCTTTGGAACTCCAATGATCTGCTCCATCGAAAATACGAACTAGAAACTTGCCTAAAAGAAGACGACATAATCATTGCACTTGTAACAGAAACTCATTTAACAGGCAAACAAACATTCAAAATTCGTGGATACGAAGTATATAGAACAGACCATCCGAATCACTCGGCCCATGGAGGTAACCATTGTAGAAAAGTCGTTGAATCATCAAACTCACCACTATTTGCTTAACTTCTCCAAAATATCAGCTAACAATTTCTTCCGTTTATATTGCTCCGAACAAAGTTATTTCTATAAATGAATTGAAAAACATGCTTTCAACTATGTGTAAACCATTCTTAGCTGGTGGTGACTTTAATGCTAAAAATACTGGATGGAGTTCTCGAATTTGAAATACTCGCGGGAAAAGGCTAAATAAATGCATAGAAGAACTAAAACTTTCTACTATTTCCCCTCCTGAACCTACTTATTGGCCTACCGAAATATCAAAGTCACCCGATGTTATCGATTTCTTCGTTACAAACTCTTCCACTCCATGTTGCCGCTTAAACATTCCAAAGTTTCCACTCTTTCTGATCTCTCTTCAGACCCAGTTTTCCTCGAGCTATGAAATCACCCATTTACAAAACCTACACCCATGGCATTAATACATTTCTATAGAAACTGGAGTAAGTTCGAAAATTATTTAAACAACAAAATCACCCTTAATACTGACATACCGACAGCCGATGACTTGTACAATGATGTTAATCATTTGACTGAATGTATTCAAAACGCAGTTTGTTATTCCACAATACCAAAGACGAATTTATCAAAACCTGATTCCTACCTACCTCAACCAATACGAAATCTTATTGAAGAAAAACGTAGAATCAGAGCTTTATGACAAAGAACGAGATATCCTTCATACAAAATAGAAATCAACAAACTAACCCCCAAACTTCAACAAGAATTATTACAAAATTTAAATTCTATAAATAACAGACACAGACCAGTATGGACAGCTACAAGAAGTATACTAAAGCAAAAGGTGGTTCAACATCCTCTTAGACGTGCAGACAACACTTGGGCGATGACGATCGAAGAAAAAGCTAACGAATTTGCAAAACATCTTGCACATATATTCAAGGCAAACCAAATTCAGAATAATACACTCACTGACAAAATAGATGGCGACTTGACAACAGCCTTTATCACTCCCTCTTCCGGCATTTCATCCAAAAGAAATCTACCAAGTACTGAACAAAATGCCAAACAAAAAAGCTCCTAGCTTTGATCTCATCACTCCCTTCATCCTCCGCCACTTACCTCGGAAATCTGTTATCTTTCTTACCCTCATCTATAATTCAATCATGCGCACAACATATTTTCCGCTCCTTTGGAAACTTTGCACGATTAAAATGATACCTAAGCCTTCCAAACCTGTCACTAATCCTTCATCTAATCGTCCAATTGCACTCATCCCTATAATGTCTAAATTATTTGAAAAACTCTTACTTAATCGCATAAAGCCTATCCTCGAAAATAGCGGAGTGATACCGAACCACCAATTTGGCTTTTGTTCTTATCACTCCACTGTACAACAGTGTCATCGTATCGTGGATGCAATATCTATCACTTATAAGAAAAAAAGAATATTGCTCTGCGATTTTTCTTGACATTGAAAAAGCATTTGATAGTGTCTGGCACAAGGGTATCCTCTGGAAAATAAAACCTCGCTTACCTCCTACATACTTTTTAATTCTTCAATCTTATTTCCAAGACAGATTCTTCTGTACTTCCGTTGACTCTTCGATTTCCTCCTTTATTCCTCAATACAGGTGTACTGCAAGACAGTGTTTTAAGCCCCATTCTCTATTTTGTATTCATCTCTGATATTCCGGAGTACCCTTGCAGTAGCATCTACAAAGACCCAAACCTAGCATCTATGGCTCTTCGAAATCATTTATTTGATTTATAAAAGTGGTTCTTTAAATGGCAAAACAGAATAAACGCCTCAAAATCGAGCCATGTAAGCTTCTCTCTACGCAAAGCTTCGTGTCCAGCAGTCAAAATTGACAACGACGAAGTACCTTCCAAAAATTATGTACGTTATCTCGGACTATACTTGGACAAAAGACTTACATGGAACGTACATACGAAATTAAAAAGACAATAACTGACTAGACGGTACAAAAACTATCACATATCCTGGACTACAGATCTTCACTCGACTTGAGGAACAAATGACGTATCTATAACACTATACTAAAACCTATTTGGACATATGGAGTAGAACTTTGGGGTTCAGCAAACAAAGTCCTTATACACAAGATACAAACAATACAGTCCAAAATTCTCAGAAAAATTATGAATGAACCATGGTATACTTCGAATCACACTATACATAACGACATGAACATTCTCACTATAAAATCATATGTTCATAACTAATACATAACATTCCACTCATCGACACAATATCAAACAAACCCATTCGTTCTTCCGCTTTCCTACTCCATGTTACCTGGACTTGATAAAAAAAGATTAGAAAGACATTGGCCAAGAGACCTACTCAACTATTGATATTTTTATTCCAAAACTTGATGATCATTAGAAAAGCGAAGAGAAAGACACTTCGATCAAATTTGCTGGATGGATAAATAAAATTTATTATGTAAAACAAAAAATACATTAATATCGAGAATGCTGCGTTACTCGCCACTTTTAGCTAATGGAGAAGAGCTAGGAAGTCAAAACCTTTAGCGTTTGTTATCGAAATCTATATATATATATAAAAGAGAGTGGCGTTAGTTACTGACCTAATAACTCAAAAACGCCTGGACCGATTTCGATGATTCGAGCCATTTAGGACTGCTCTTAGGCAAAATAAGAAGAATAACCAAGAAAAATCGAAATCGGTCCAGGCGTTCTTGAGTTATGTTTATATATACATAATATATTTTTGTAACCTTCACAGCTTCTCTATTAATTTTATATCAACATATGATCTATGACTTCCTGATCAAAACTTTACAATATTATTTATATAACAAAACCCATTTTTGAAAAATTTGCACTTAACACATTTGTGAAATAAGGCAACAACTTTTGAAAGCTGATACATTTACAGTATTTTCATCGCATACTATTCTGTTTGATAATTGTGTGTGGCAATTATTTATTTATTATTTAAATTAATCGTAGTTTCAAATATTTCATTTATTACATTGCTTTTAAACGATTTATCAGTTTGATGAAGTGCACATTGTGAATAGTTATGTCTTTGTCATTGCATTGTAGTTTCAAATATTGCATTAATAAATTGTTTTGAAACGATTTATCAGTTTGATAAAGTACACATTGTGAATGGTTATGTTCTTTGTTATTGCATAAGATTAATTAAAATTTTCAATATAACTGCCCAGTTAACAGTAATAATAATTTTTTATTATTTACAATTATTGTAGTTTCAAATATTGCATTGAATACATTGTTTGAAACTTTATCAGTTTCATGAAGTGCACATTGTGAATTGTTATGTTCTTTGTTATTGCATAAGTGGGTTACTTTGGAAATCAATTCGAATTCGCTGTGTATTTCACTCTGATTTATCATTTTGACGTGGAATTCTATTTTCAAACGGTAAGTAGCCAGCGAATATGTTTATTTTGTTAGGTTATGACATTTGAGCACATGTTTTCATCGATGCTTATTTGTGAGGTTATGAAATTTATATTTATTTATTTATGTATCGATAATTCCTTAATTGCTTTTGTGACATTCATTTTGTAGTGTTATTTACAATGCCGCTAGCCAGAAGATTTAATCTTTCTCATCGAACCCGTCATGCTAGTGCAGTTCGGAACATGGCCAATCAATTGAATATGGATGAACAAGAAATCGTATGAGAACAGGGCCGTGTTAATATTGCCCGACTTCGTGCATCACAAACACAAGAAAAAAGACACATGGCAGTGAAACGGCTCAGTTGTCAATGAGAAATAGAAAAGTCGAGAAAATCAATCAACTCAACAACGTGAAAATCAAAATAAACGCGTAAGAATTTCTTCTAGTGTTGATTTGAATCGAGTAGCATTTCATTACGATTGCACAGTTGACTACAGCTCGCATCCTTCCGTTCAAATTGGAGGCTGTGTGCAACCATTGCGGTGCATTGAAGTTCGCTGGAGAAACGCCTGGATTGTGCTGTCTCAGTGGCAAGGTCAAATTACCAACATTGCCCTTGCCACCAGAGCTATTGCATTCTTTGGTTCTTCGTGAAACACCAGAATCACATAATTTTCTATCGAACACTCAGAAATATAGCGAATGCTTTCAAATGACTCTAATGGGTCTAAGTCATTGTTTATAATATGGAGTTCATTTATGGAATTCAAAACTAACTCTCTGTTTAAACTCAACATAGATTTCTATTTAAAATCAACGCGGACGAAGTCGCGGGCAAAAGCTAGTATAATATAATAACTCTATCGAAAGAGTTTCTTTCCAGCAAACACTGCCTAGGCAGAAATTAGGCAAACGACCCGGTACCATGCTGCCGATCAGGAACAATCCTAGAAAGCTATTTTCTGGAAGTTTTATACTCCATGCTACATCTCCAAACATTTTTTGTGAGAGGAAAAATGCATGAGTAATTGAAGGTGGGAATGAAGGAAAAATCCCTGAACAAATATTTTTTATTTTACTTAATTTAATTGTTAAAGATATATTTTAGACTATTAAAGAGTGTGGAACACTAAAACATTAATAATATTGGTAATGCCATTCAAAATACTAATATTTATGTATTAACTTTGAAACGGTGCCATTTTTATATATTATCCCTATTTTTACCTATTTTAATTAATTTTTAATGTTTAAATATAAGTTAATAACTAAGGGGATAACAGTTCTGCTTTATATATGCAAACTAATATCCTAAAAATAACATTTAATTGTATTCATGGCACTTCGATACCTAATTAAACAATTTGTTAGCTAATCTAACAGTAAACGTTTACATTGACGTATATATTATTTGACAACTATCGGTATATAAGAACTAATACACGCTTACTTCTTCAATAACTTCGCATCTCCCAACATGTCGAAGCTAGTTCTTTTCCTTTACCTTGGTATCTGCGTCATGGCAGTACACATGGCACCTGCCGGTAAGTAATATATTAAAATAATAATAATATTTATAAAGATATTCATTTAAATTTAGTCTAACATAAATTATTCTACACACACAGACACAGATAAAGAAGATCAGGTTAAAAAAATGCAGGATATGGTGAACGAATACGGGCCACAAGTAGAAGAGAAAGGTAACTAACAAATTTACAAATAATTTAATATTGATTCAATTCGGCCAAAAATAAACTTTTTTTCTGGCATTATCTAACATATCTTTACTATAATTTTAGTTTTTAATTATATTTTCTTATATTTTTCTATATTCTGGTAATAATAATGAAACGTTATTCCACCAGTTCGGGAGACCGACCCCACATTCAGCTGGGACACTTGGTGGGGATACTCCAAGTATGTCTTTAGGGTTATAAATAAAATCGTACCCCCTAACCCGGAAAACCGCATACATCTCTGTAAAGAAGGTAATGTCAAATCTTAACATAGAGGCTTCTCCGTTAATAAAAATATTCACTTGAATTAAGATTAACATAAATTTCTCAGACGCAGATAACGAGACCATCTCATATGTTAACCAATCTGGATCAAGAATAGAAGAAGAAGGTTAGTAACATCTTTAAAAATAATTTTAGATTAATTCAATTTGAACTGAAATAATTTTTTCTCGTATTCAAATTTAGCTTACTAAATTTTATACTTTTACTTTAATTTTGTTTTGTTTTCTTTTTGTTTTTATCTCATTATAATATTGAAACTTTTTTCCCAAAAGTTCGAAGCAACGACAAATACATCGATTTCCACTGGGACAGTTGGTGGAGTCAGGCGATACCCATCCTGAAGGTGATGTCGGAGGTGATTACGCCCCTCTCCGAGAAAGCGAAATCGTACTGTGAAAAAGGTGATGTAAAAGCTTAAACCAGGACCTATTTCATTTATGAAAATATTCATTTAAGTTTAATCCAATATAAATTGTTCTGAAACAGATGAAGAGTTAGAACGTACGCAGGCACTTGTGAACTCATACGGACCACAGATAGAAATTGAAGGTAATTAATAACTTTACAAATAACCTGATATTGATTCAATTTGGCAATAAAATAATTCTTATCTATCTTGTTATAGACATTATATCTTATTATTAAAATAATCTATTTTATTATTACCTAACCTTCAGAACATACGTTTGCTATAATTTTTGTTTTTAATTTTATTTCCTTTACATTTCTACTAATTGAAAATGGTGAAAAATTATACACTCAGTTCAGAAGAACGACTCTACATTTAACTGGGATAGTTGGTGGAGGCATAATAGGCCTATCCTGACGGTGACAAACAAGGTTTTCATGTCAGATCCTAAACACTTGGAAAATCTCTGTAAAGAAGGTAATGTATAGCTTAGCACAGAGAATGCAACAGTTATAAAAATAATCATTTAAATTTAATTAAAAATAAATTATTCTGATTCAGATGAAAACGATAAAAAACAGGAAGAATTTATTATCAAGACA
This sequence comes from Arma custos, assembly GCA_037127475.1. NCBI lineage: Eukaryota > Metazoa > Arthropoda > Insecta > Hemiptera > Pentatomidae > Arma > Arma custos. The sequence continues at coordinate 9,421,503 of CM073763.1, forward strand.
TTGGGAGCAGAAGTGGAAAAGCAAAGTAAGTAATAAATTTACAAAATAATTGAGATTAATTAAATTCCTGAACGAATTATTTTCAGGTATTAGCACAAACTCATAACATACTTTTACTGTATTTTTGTTTCAAATTTTATGTGTCTTTACTTTTATATTTTTATATTTTATATTTACTTTGTTCTAATTATAATAGTGACAAATTATTCCCCCAGTTCAGAAATTCGACCCCACGTTTAGTTATGAGAGTTGGTGGATTCAAACTGAGCCCATCGTGCAGGTAATTTCAAAGGTTGTGAAGCCTCTTACTGAGAAAGCGAATGCATTATGTAAGAAAGATGAAGTCAAAGCTTAATTCAGAGGTTGCTTAACAGCTCTAAGCATGTAACTGATTGTAATAATAAATAATGTTAATCAAACAGCAAACATGTAACTGATTGTATTAATAAATAGTATTGATCAAACATCAAACAATATGAATTAGTCTAATATCATTGACAATTTTTTAATTCATTTACTCCTCATAACAAAATCTAAGATTTCCTTTTCCTTAACTGCTGTGTGATTTCCTTTGTAAGTTGTGCATGAATATGTTTTTGATGACACAACAAGTAAATATTATCGATTGTACCTAAGGACACGATATAAAAACTAGTAGGAAAATTTTAAGCGGGTTTTTTCTTTTAAGCGGGTTTTTTCTACATTTTTCCTGCTATTGTAAAATTTACTTATAAAAGAAAACTTAAATTAATTAAAATCACTGTTGTTTGAACATGTAAAGGAAGTCCGGAACATGTATGTACACTTATTGCTACTTGTATATGTAAAACTGTAAATAAAGGTTTATTTATTATTTATTATTATTAGTAGGTAAATAACCCATAGGTAGTACTCTAATAAGAGATGGAGTTATAAGGACCCAAGGTATCATTGTTTTCAGAGGCCGTGGAGAATTTGTCATCAAATATAGGGTTTGTCATCAAAGTATTGATATCTAGATCAGGCTAAACTGGCGACAAATGGAATAATGACGTCATTACGGGTAATTTTATTCGTAACAAAGTAAGGAGCATTAAATTATTTAAGATTATAAGAAATATTTTTGGATTGTAAAAAAAGGGATACGGGAGAAATACGATGGTTCAGAGGAGCACCAAAGCTCTAGTAAGTAAGTCCAAATAGGTCTGATAATAGTCTTGTAGACGAGTATTTTGTAATTTTTATATTCCGCAATCAACAAAATTATTTACATTTCAATGTGTTTTAAAGTATTTTTTCCCATTAGAGAATTTTATGATGCTTTTTGGCTAAATTTTATCATGATATCTAGCAAAATGTCATCATCGGAAGAAGTTTAAGAGAAACTGGAGGGGGTCAACCAACATCTCGGAACATGGTTTCTTCAACACCGTCATCAGTACCTTTGGAGCCGATATACCTGTGTCCTTCCTATCGAGGTACATCCTTATATTTCTGAGGAAGAACACTGGTTAGCCGGACTATCATTAGGAATGTTTCTATACCTGAAGAGGTCCAACTCTCAGGTGGTGGTTAGGCAATACTTCCGGACGGCTATTTGACATCCTGGAGAACACTGTCCCTGGTAGATAATCACTATTCCGGATAGGGTCATCTCTAATACGTCCGGTCTGTGTGAGTCGCATCGTGTAGCCTGATGAGCCTCACACAACCAAGATATGTCCATAGGGTGCTGCTTCTTCCCAGGAAGGGAACAAGAAATTCTCAGCCTTTGGGTTGGTAAGGTGGACTTTTCTATGCGAGTTAGCGCTCCGGTCTATTAGTTTGTTCATTTAACGTTACTGTGTGCTTCTGTGGCTAATAGGGATGGGTAAGATTGTATCTATCCGATACTGAAAAGTAGTTGATACAAGTATCAGATACGGTCGAAATGAATACAGAAACTCAGTTGAATATTTCGGGTGGGAGGTCCTACCAAGGTCACTCCTGAGTCAGTATCCAACTAGTCAGTACCCACTACTAGAGAGAGGTAGGTATGGGTAAGGTTGTATCTATCGGATAATTTGTAGCTGATACTGAAAAGTAGTGGGTACAAAGGACCGGATCAAAATGTACCTGATACGAGTATCTGTTGGATACTTGAATACGCGAGTCAAGCGATGGGGTTGGAGGTCCTACCAAGGTTACCCCACCTGTCTCAAGATACTTGTATTGACTGACTAGTCAGTATCAATTACTAGTCAGTACCTACTATAATCTCTACTCCCGCACCTGCCACTTGCTAGACCAGATAGATACCAGAGCTGTATTCAAGGCCTTCGTTGTTAGAAGCATCAGCTATTCAGTACTCACGAATATATTCTATACCTCTTATATTCTATACCTTTATTTTATACCTGATACTACCTGATGGGGAGAGCGGCAATTTTTTAATAAAAATTCACAAATCTCCGACCCCGTTTCTAGCTGATCCGAATCATTAGCTTAGTCTTAAATATGAGAGTAAATCTTATAAAAATAATTATGGAAACCAACTTTACACTTAATTCAAACATAATCAATTGAACTAATGGTGCAATAATAATAAAAAGATACAAAATAAAATAAAACACTTTAATTACAGAAAAATAAAATACAAAAGATACAGTTACATACATACAGCTATTGTTATACTATGGGTGAGTCAGCGCTGGCGAAGTGTGTCTTCTCGACCCAGTGTGTCCTCTCGACCCGGGTGCGTAAGAATGCGACAAGGTGCCAAAGTGAGCCGAGAAGAGGGCCAGGAAGGAAGTAGCGAGAGAGAAACGCCCTCCCATGGTACATGGCAGAGAGGCAGGAGCGTTACAGAATGTTCTACTCCCCCCAACCCCACGCCACACTTCGCCAGCTCTCACCACTGACTGACTGGTCGCTAATACCAAGTGACCCATGGGACAAAGTACGAACGCCCAGGCTGGTCATTCATAAACATAGTGGGATATTATTTATATGAAAATAAAATTAAAAAAAAACAATTGATACCCAACACTACCTTATGTGTGTGTGTACATATTTAAATAAACAAATTGTTCAACAAAGATAAATTTTAACAAATCAGTCTTGAAGACAAATGCCGAAGAAGAAGAAATATTTCTTGGTACCAGCAAACTCCAATATTTTAAAGACACAACCTGTCTAGGGCAACTCATATCATTTGCATATAGATCCAAGAAAGAGGCGAATAGAAGGATTAAAATAGGATGGTCCAAATTTTGGTCACACAAAAATATTTTCAAAAGCAACATGGCCAAACATCACAAGGGAATAGTTTTTGATCCTTGCATCATTCCTTCTTTAACTTATGGATGCCAAACTTGGAGTCTAAATAACGATATATCTAAATCCCTAGCAACCACTCAGCGTGCAATGGAGCGAAGTTTGTAAAGGAAAAGTAGAAGGGAGAAAATAAAGAAGACAGAACTACGGAAGCTGACTGGTACGCGCGATATTCTCATGACGGTATCTGATCTTAAATGGCAGTGGGCTGGACACATTGCAAGAATGGGATCAACACATTGGGCTAAGGCAACAACGGATTGGTATCCAATACACCGCACTAGGAGAAGAGGGAGACCAGCTACGAGATGGCGGGACGACATACAAAACTTCATCGGAGTATTATGGCACCGTTCTGCTTGTAACAGACGTAGCTGGGGCAAATTGGGGGAGGCTTATGCCCAAAGAAAGGCCTTTTTTTCTTTTTAAAACCATGTAAATATAAAAACCATGTAGAAATGTACATTGCAGAAAGAGGAAAAAATAAAGCTTATTATTATTATTATAAGTCTATATGATGGGTGTGGAATTTTTTCTTGATTTAATAATTTGCAGAGTAGTAGTATACTAGGCCACATACTCTTTCTGCTCTACACCGCAGATATCCCCAAAGTTGAAGAAGGCGTCATGGCCACCTTCGCCGATGATACAGCTGTTCTTTCCATCGAAAATGACAATCAGGAAACCATAAGAAAATTAAACATAGCAATAGCTAGTATAGTAAGATGGACCTCAAAATGGAAAATGAAATTAAACGAATCAAAATCTGTGCATGTTGATTTTACGAACAAAAAAATCAACTATCAACCAATAACCATAAACAACTAAGTGATCCCGGATGCAAAACTCCGATGGAAAGAACACGTTTAAAAAAAATAATGCAACTCAATTTGAGTTTTCAAAAGATATATTGGCTCCTTGGTAGACAAGCAACATTGTCTGTAAAAATTAAAACATTAATTTACAACCAAGTCATGAAGCCAATCTGGACAAATGGAATCCAGCTGTGGATGCACTAGGGACTCCAACAGAAAAATAATTCAAAGATTCCAAAATAAAGTCTTAAGGGGCATCGTAAATGCACCTTGGTACATCAGGAATGTACCAACACTTAATCTCCACAGAGATCTTCCGGTGCCGACCGTGGAGGAGGTAATCCAAAAATTCGCCCAGACACATCAGGGTCGCCTGCAAGACCACGTCAACGCCGAGGCCGCCCATCTCCTCGACTTCAATGCACTAGTAAGAAGGCTAAAGAGAAGGAAGCCCCATGAACTAATATAAAGTTGTGTTTTACGTTCAGAGCCAGAGACATTTGAAGCTCCAATCGTGAAAAATAAAACTATATTATGTACAGCTATATCTTTTAAGTGTGTTATTGTTATTATTATTAGAAAAAATTGCTAATAAGCTCGTAAAGAGCTTGATTCTAATATAAATAAATAAAAAAGAAATAATAATTTGAATTGAAAATTCCTTTTTCTACATTATCGTACTATAAAGTAAAGGCAATCGACATAGATGATTGAAATCGGGTGCAAAAATAAAATTGTTCGAAGAAATTGATAAATTCTCCATTTTTTACTTTCAACGGTAACAAATTTTACATCGTTTTAAAGAAAAAAATGAGTTTCACATAATTAAAAAACATCACTGGATTATGACAAGGATTACAACAGCTATAGCTATTTTTTTTTTTTTTTTTTTTTTTTTAATATCTATATATTTTAACTAGTTTCTCAAATCTTGATAAAAACAAACGAATTTCAGGCGTTGATGACCCTGGGGTTTTACGCCTTAAAGCCCAAATAAACAAACAACAGCTATAGCGTTTTAAAGAGTTTAGCGTGCGGTGGCGGACAGACAAATTTTGTATTACAATCCAAATTCTACGCGTCTTGGAACGTGAATAGCAGAAGTTTGAGGTAGGGTTAACAAATATTTGTTTTTGTTCAATTCCATAGCTTTCAAAAAATAATTAACTAATAAAAAATTTGATTTTAATCATTCGATGCCTTGTGCAGGTTAGTATTTCAGCGAACAAATCTTTAGAAATGATATAAAAAACTGATGCCCCAAGAAAGACTTCTGTGTAGCGTATTAGAAGAGTAACAGTCGGGATAACTGTATTCAACTACAAATATATCAAGTAAAAGATTCAGAAACAGAAAAATATCCGTATCACTTGTATTCAGATACAGGAAAATCCATTATCTACCCATTACTAATGGCTAATCGGACGATGCTACATTGGGAGCTCTAAATTTTGCCTTTCCAGGTTTAATTAGGATAGGGATTTTTAACGAGTACCTGACATCGTAAAGCTCGGGACCAGCTTCCGAAGGACAGCCTTAATAGGAACACCAGCCGGGATACGAACCTAGGTCTTAGTAGATTTAGACGCTAACCAATAGACCACAGGTCTCCCCGTGCATCGGTATATATATATATATATATATATATATATATATATATATATATATCATTTAATATATTTTATTTATCTGACTCAGGCTAGAGACCTGTGGATCTGGCTCTACTGAGGGAAGTCAAAAGGAATGTGACATTCATAATTGTTTTGAGGTGTCTTGACACATTACTTCGAGCTACATTCTCCGCCCATTTTAAGCTTTTTGCCGATATCATGTGATACCGATTGACCAACATACGTGAGAAATTCCTTATTGGTCCTTCTCCTCCAACATTTTTGACTCTGATCCCATACAGCTCCGATTATCCGGTCCAATCTTGTCCGGCCTTTCTTCCCCATTTTTCACTCTTCTTCAAAATTCACTTATTTATAGCAGATGAGATTCAGCAATACTTATCTTCCTAATCATTTTTTACTTCTTTATTCTACGTTGTATTTTTTTTCCAGAAATATTTGCTTGTTTATTCAAAACAGATGCCCGAGGAATGTTTGTCTCCTCCTCGCATAGTATCCAAGATTCATTCCACATCCTAGTAGATGTCTCTATTACTTCTCAGTTTCCATTGTTGCTTTTTCTGATCCATTCTCTATATAGTCTCTTCCAGATAGCTTATTCCTTCGTAATAAACATTTTGAAAAAAAAAAGAGGGGAGTGAAGTTACTTTTTAATAATTGCAATATGTTTAAACATGAAATAGAGCTAGGAAGTCAATACCTTTAGCGTTTGTTATCGAAATATAATAGTCTATCGAAAGAGTTACTTTCCTGCAAACATTGCGTAGGCAGAAATTAGGCAAGCGACCCAATCTGGAACAATCCTAGAAATCTATTTTCTGGTCGTTTTATCCTCCACGCTACATCTCCAAACATTTTCTGTGAGAGGAAACATGCAGGAGTAATTGAAGTTGGGAGTGAAGGAAAAATCCCTGAACAAACATTTTTTACTTCATTTATTTAAATTGTCTACAACCATCAATAATATGTATCATTTAACGGAATCCTCGTGTATTAACTGATTAAATCAGTAAAAAAAATTAATCAACTCCACATCTAAATGGAAATTTTAAAGTGTATTAGTTACTGTATTAGTGATGGATTGAATAAACTTTCTTTTTTATCTACTACTGATAAATATATTTTGGAGATAAAATAAAGGAATAATTCTTAATAACTAGCTTTCACAATAGGTTTATAAGAGGCTAAAATTAGACGAGACTCATGTTCAGAAAAAAACCTTAATGATGAACCAAAAAAACTCTAATGATGAACCAAAAAAGCCTTAATGATGAACAAAAAAAAAACCTTTAAATTAAATGGTGTGTAACATTAAACAATTAATAATATTGGTAGTGCCATTCAAAATACTAATATTTATACATTAACTTTGAAACGGTTCAGTGTATATAATATATATATATATATATATATATATATATATATATATTTATAATCTCTATTTTTACCTAGTCCAATTAATTTTCAATGTTTAAAAATAAGTAAATAACTAAAGGGATAACAGTTCTGCTTTATATATGTAAACTAATATTCTAAAAATAACATTAACTGTATTCATAGCACTTCGTACCTAATTAAACAATTTGTTAGCTAATCTAACAGTAAACGTTTACATTGACGTTTATATTATTTGACAAACATCGGTATATAAGAACTAATACACGCTTACTTCTTCAATAACTTCGCAACATCCAACATGTCGAAGCTAGTTCTTTTCCTTTACCTTGGTATCTGCGTCATGGCAGTACAAATGGCACCTGCCGGTGAGCAATATATTGAAATAATAATAATATTTATAAAAATGTTCATTAAAATTTAGTTTAACATAAATTATTCTACACACATAGACTCAGATAAAGAAGATCAGGTTAAAAAAGCGCAGGATATGCTGAAGATATACGGACCACAAGTAGAACAGAAAGGTAACTAACAAATTTACAAATACTTTTGATTACAAAATTGATTCAATTTGGCCAAAAATAAATTCTTTTCTGGCGTTATCTAACATATTTTTACAATAATTTTAGATTTTAATTATATTTTCTTATACTTTTCTATATTCTGGTAATAATAATGAAAGGTTATTCCACCAGTTCGGGAGACCGACCCCACATTCAACTGGGACACTTGGTGGGGATACTCCGAGTATGTCTTCACGGTAATAAATAAATTCGTACCCGCTACCCCGGAAAACCGGATACATCTCTGTAAAGAAGGTAATGCCAAATCTTAACATAGAGGCTTCTCCATTAATAAAAATATTCACTTGAATTAAGATTAACATAAATTTCTCACACGCAGAGGACGAGAGCAGCTCATATATTAACCAATTTGGATCAAAAATAGAAGAAGAAGGTTAGTAACATCTTTAAAAATAATTTGAGATTGATTCAATTTGAACTGAATAGTTTTTTCTCGTATTCAAATTTACCTTACTAAATTTTATACTTTTACTTTAGTTTTGTGTTTGGTTTTCTTTTTGTTATTATCTCATTATAATATTGAAACTTTTTTTCCCAAAAGTTCGGAGCAACGACAAATACATCAATTTCCACTGGGACAGTTGGTGGAGTCAGGCGATACCCATCCTGAAGGTGATGTCGGAGGTGATTACGCCCCTCAAGGAGCAAGTGGAAGCGTATTGTGAAAAAGGTGATGTAAAAGCTTAAACCAGGACCTATTTCATTTATGAAAATATTCATTTAAGTTTAGTCCAATATAAACTGTTCTGAGACAGATGACGAGTTAGAACGTACGCAGGCACTCATGAACTCATATGGACCACAGATAGAAGTGGAAGGTAATTAACAACTTTACAAATAATCTGATATTGGATCAATTTGGCAATACAATAATTCCTATCTATTTTATTATTACCTAACCTTCAGAACATACGTTTGCTATAATTTTCGTTATCAATTGTATTTCCTTTACTATTTTACTCATTAAAAAAGATGAAAAATTATACACTCAGTTCAGAAGAACGACTCTACATTTAACTGGGATAGTTGGTGGAGACAATCTAAGCCGATCCTGACGGAGATAAACCAGGTTTTCATATCAGATCCTAAACACTTGGAAAATGTCTGTAAAGAAGGTAATGTATAGCTTAGCACAGAGAATGCAACAGTTATAAAAATAATCATTTAAATTTAATTATAAATTAATTATTCTGATTCAGATGCAACCGAAAAAGAAATTGAAGATATATATATCAAGACATTGGGAGCAGAAGTGGAAAAGCGAAGTAAGTAATAAATTTACAAAAAAAATTGAGATTGATTCAATTCCTGAATGAATTATTTTCAGGTATTACCACAAACTCATAACATACTTTTACTGCATTATTGTTTCTATTGCTATGTGTTTTTACTTTTTTTAAGTTCTAATTATAATAGTGACAAATTATTCCTCCAGTTCAGAAATTCGACACCACGTTTAGTTTTGAGAGTTGGTGGATTCAATCAAGACCCGTCTTGGTGGTAATTGGAGAGGTTGTGAAGCCTGTTGCTGAGAAAGCGAATGCATTATGTAAGAAAGATGAAGTCAAATCTTAATCCAGATGTTGCTTAACAGCTCTAAGTATGAAACTGATTGTAATAATAAATAATATTGATCAAACAGCAAACAATATGAGTTAGTCTAATATCATTGACACTTTTTTAACCCCTCATAACAAAATCTAAGATTTCCTTTTCCTTGATTGCATTGTGATTTCCTTTGTAAGTTGTGCATGAAATAGTTATTTATTTGACAAGTGAGGAAAGTTCCACTTTATTACACCTGGGTGAATTTTAATTAAACGAGGATGTTATAAACACTTTTCTCATGTGTTAAATATTACATTTTTCCTACTAACATTTAAAAATTAAGAAATTAAAGGTGAAACTTTAGATTTGTTAAAACTACACTAGCGCTATCTCTTACAATTTTCTATTAATAACCATGCAAATTATAACTCTAGGACAGTTTACTCACGTGTGTAAAATCGCTTCCAAATAAATAAAATAACTTGAATTAAATATAAATTAGTTCTAAAATTATTTATTTTAATATTTTAGGAATATAAAATGAATAATATTATAATACTGCCATTTTACATTTAAAATAACAGAGTGCTGATTGTCAAATTCCATCTAGGTGGCAGTTACTTTTCCTCACTTGTGAGAGAAAGTGGTTTTCCCTCACTAGTGAGGGAAAGTGGGACTTTCCACGCCAGTTTTAGTGGAGTAATGGATAGCATTACTCAATGGTTGCAGGAAAATGTTGTTAATGACACAACAAGTAAATATTATCGATTGTATCTAAGGACACGATATAAAAACTAGTAGGTAAATAACCCACAGGTAGTACTCTAATAAAAGATGACGACCCAATGTATTATTATCTTCAGAGGCCGTAGAGAATTACGGAAATGAAGAAGAAGGTAGGTTTGAATCTAGTGGGTTTAAATGAGAATAGGGTTTGTCATCAAAGTATTGATATCTAGATCAGGCTAAACTGGCTACAAATGGAATAATGACGTCATTATGGTTAATTTTATATTCCGCAATCAACAAAATTATTTACATTTCAATGAGTTTTAAAGTATTTTTCCCATTAGAGAATTATATGATGCTTTTTGGCTAAATTTTATCATGATATTTTGCAAAATTTCATTTTCAGAAGAGATTTAAGAGAGACTGGAGAGAGTCAACCAACATTTCGGAACATGGTTTCTACAACTCCGTAATCGGAACCTTTGGAGCCGATATACCTGTGTCCTTCCCACCGAGGTACATCCTTATATTTCTGAGGAAGAACAATGGTTAGCCGGACTATCATTAGGAATGTTTCTATTCCTGAAGAGGTCCATCTTTAGGCAATAGTTCCGGGAGGCTATGAGACATCCTGGAAACACAAAACACTATCCCTGATAGATAGTCATTATCTTGGACTGGGTTATCTCTAATGCGTCCGGTCTATGCGAGTCACATCGTGTAGTCTGATGAGCCCCAAACACCCAAGATATGTCCATAGGTTGTCCCTTGAGTAATCCCTGGACCGGGATGGGAATTCCCAGCCTTTAGGTTGGTAAGGTGTACTTTTCCATGTGAGTTAGCGTTCTGGTCTATCGGCTATGGCTAATCGGCCGATGCTACATTGGGAGCTCTAAATTTTGGCTTTCCAGGTTTAATTAGGGTAGGTATTTTTAACGAGTACTTGACATCGTAAAGCTCGGGAACACCTTCCGAAGGACGGCGTTAATAAGGATTTTTTACTTGCTTTAAATAATCCTAGGGCCACCTGCCGGGCTACGAACCCGCGATCTTGGGTTTAGTAGTTTGTTACGCTATCCAATAGACCCAATCCACCTCAGGAAGCAAGTAGAAATTAAAATTTTTTTGGCGTGCCAACCTAAAGTCATATCAAGCGTTTGTTTTTGAATTTGCTGTACTATCAGAAAACACGGAGGAAGCAGTCATAAAGGTCTTTCAGAATCATCATCATCATTATCAAAGCTGGATTAAGAATCTCAGTTGAAAAGACTAAATCCCTTAATAAGGAGAAAGTGTCAAAGAATTGAGGTATCTGAAAGTGGCTATATAGGATAATGGATTAGAGAAAGTAGCTGTTGGATATCGGATTATAAAAATGAATAGGGCTTATGGATTAACAAAGGATATCTAGAAAAAGAAATGTCTCCTGGATGCCAAAACAAGGCATTATAACTCTGTCGTAAAAATAGAACGCTTCTTTGCCAGTGAATGCCTCTCGATAAACTACAGCTTCAAAAAGCTGAAAGTCCTGGATATAAGAACTTTTTTGTACCACGCCCCCCTTTTGTTGAAATGAAAGCTTCTCGTGCCCCCCCCCTTAACAATAAATTGTGGGGACCTAGGAACAAAACAAAAATAAATAAACATTACATTGAAAACAAAACATTTATCTTTATAAGGTACAACAATATCAGTTTTAATAAAATACAAAAATTATTAATAAGAGAAAAGTAGATTAGGTTGGTAAGTGAGATGGATGGGCTTCCATTTTTCTTACTAGCATGCCTATTCGTGGATTTTAAAAAGTGCACAACACAAGTCACTAGCAACATCAAGTTTATTCCGATACTTTGTTTTAATTGCCACAAGTGTTGAAAATGCTTTTTTGCACAAATAGGTGCTTGAAAAAGGCAAATATAAACGAAGAGCTTCCCGTGATACGCTAGGATACACTTTGAAATATTTTAACCATAGTGAAGGTTTGTCTACTATATCAAAGTGGTAAATTTCCTAAACATCATGGTTAATTTAGAATTTTAGAAACAGTACTTAAATTTAATTTAATGTTCAACTTGTCTCGCGCCCCCCCTTACATGTCCTCAGGCCCCCTCCTCCCCAGTTTGGGAACCACTGTACTAGAATGTGGAATCAATTTTGGATACAACAAGGTAGATTAAAGAAGTAAAAAACGATTTGGAAAGATAAACATTGCAGAATCTCAACTGCTAGAAACAAGTGAATTTTGAAGAACAGTGAAAAAAGAAAAATTCTCCCAATCTTCTCCAAGACACAACTGAACAGGATTGCTGATAGACCATACCTTTGTCTTGATTTGATTTTGAATGGATGAGGAAGCTCTCCCATGAACTTCAACCTTCACAACTTGGAAGTTGTGTTTGTTAGGGATTCTTTGATATGTATCGCTGAGTTGCAATGCCAAAGATCCTAGGTTCAAATCCCGCGCCTTGGAAGACATTGATTTAATCTTTTAGCTTCCGAAGATGGATCCAGTGGTCTCTCCTGGGGCTCACACAGCCTATATAATGTGGGTTCCTAAAATATGAGAAAAATCTGGTGGTTGAGCGTACTTTAGTACAAATCATCTCTTCGTATAATCGATATCTGAGAAACCGTGCAGACCCTACCACGTATTGAATCCAACGTTCTTCATGAATTGTAGTGAAATGCAGTGGTGCAGGTGTTTTATATATATATATATATATATATATATATATTTTTTATATATTGTTCACGCCATCTGGCGTCTGCGTAAATAAATTAATTTAATAGTTATAAAAAAAGATTAAGTGTGAAACAAATGTTGAAATCGCTCATTACGCTCTCTAGTGGTTGTTTGTAGCAGTTAAAACTTCAATAAGGAGATGTCAATAGAGATAGAGCGCGTTCTACTTATTTCTCCTCCCCCCACCTGTTGTTCTCAATACTTTTGGCTAAGCCCATACTGAACATAAAAGGAATGGTTTTAAGCCTCTTCCAGAAAACTGTGTAACCATTGTATCTACGCATAAAAATGTGTTTCATAAATAAATAACATAGTTTAATAAACAATATCTATGGCTAAGACTTATTTTATTGATATTTTTGAAGTGAAAAATTCTTTAGCCACGTTTGGTAGGGGATAAACTTTTGAGTGAGGGTCAGCGACATCCTCGTGACATATTGCGTGAAACTGGGGCATAAAGATTGAATTGAGTTATTCAATTTGTTTTGGTCCTTAGTTTATAGTTTATAATTCTATTCATATTAGAAATATTACTTGACTAAAAGGGTGTTTAATAGTTCTGTAATTGATTCCAATAATAAGATATTTTTATATTTTAATTTATTTATTGATATTTACAACTATAGGAATTACAATAATACAAAAGTAAATAGGGTAAGTAGATACATAATGACATGATACTGAAGGGCAGGAAGTCATTGGTTTACGATATAAGGTAAAAGTGATTTGATGCGATATTTGAGAATTTATTTTAATTCTCCAGTTTTGAAACCATTCATCAAGATCAGTGATATGGGATTGGAGGCTTTGGGATGCAATAGCTGGACTAGTGTTGACTGATAATACACATGTATTATCAGCATACGTGGTAAGGATTGTATTAGGATGAGTTGGGATGTCAGCTGTATAAACTGTATAAAGGATTGGGCAAAGGATACTACCTTGAGGAACCTCCAACAGATTGGGAAAAGAGGGATGAATAGACATTGTTATGGTTTACTTGGAAAGTTCTATTTGTGAGATACGATTGAAGAATGAGAAAGTATGTATGGGGTAGGATTTTACGGCGTTTGTAGAGCAAGTCCGGGTGACAGACTCGGTCAATAGCCTGTTCCATGTGAAGAAAAACGCCCGAACAATATGATCCACGTTCTAATGGAGAGGATGCTACATACATCCACCACACGATGACATTGCTCAATGATGGAGTGGGATGCTCGGAATCCAAACTGGTGATCTGGTATTATGTGATTTGCATCAAGGATAGGTTACAATCATTTAAGGATGAGTTTTTCTAGGTTTGGGTATCATTTTTACAATGGATAATTCCCAGAGGTCAGGAAAATATGTGGAGCGGAGTACAGCATTTTATATATATATATATATATATATATATATATATATATATATATATATATATATATATATATATATATATATGTGTGTGTGTGTGTGAGTGTGTGTAAGGAATAGAATGGCTTTTCTAGGAAGGCGTTTTAAAAACCAGGATGGAAGCCGGAATGTATTGGATCAAAGAGGTGAATCCCGATAATACGCGTTATTGGACTATTGTTTCAGGAAGATTAGGAAGAATATTGGGAAAGATTGGAGGTTATGGAGATGTGGCGATAGCCTTTAGGATCCCTACAGGATTGGTATATGATTTGTTTATGGGATGGAAGACTGCTTTTTTCCCAAGATGTGGAGAACACCATATTTCGCAGGGGAAAATTATATATAAAGAAATGACAGATAGAATTTCGATCATACTTTTAGCAATTTTATGAAAATCCCATCGAAGTCGGTGTAGTTGGATTGGGGTTTCATTGGGGAGAAAATACGTTCGTTAGGTGAAATGTCGGAGAAATAAAAGTTATTAAAGTTGGATTACGTTATTAATGCAAGGCTAGGATGAAGATAGTGAATTTTTGTGAAAATCATGGGTGTGAGGAATACAGAGCGCAGGATTATATATATAATAATAAAGTTAATATATGTTAAAAATATTATATGTATACATGGATGCAATTTTTTAATTAAATCACATACTTTTAACACAATAATTTTCTTCTAAGGTATATAACATTTACAGTAATGTCCCTTTTAAGAATTCCCCAGCAAACTCAAAATCAATAATCTTTTGGCCTCTTTGGTTGCCTTCTCGTCAACCTCTCGAATCCATTCGCTCTTCCACTTGACGCAGACGTCTTGTGTGGCTGAAATTTTTTTTTATTATTGCAACAAAGATATATGGAATATTTATAACAAAATAAATTCAAAATACAGTATTTTATGTAACATAATTCAAAAATATTTTTAAAAACCAAAGTAAAATATTTTTCCTAACAAAAGGAAAACCATAGGTTCCTGCTAACTTACGTTACGTTCTCGTATGAAAGACAAAAGTTTCAACGAGATGAAAATTAAATCCGGTCCGTCATCAGGAGTGATGCTAATCATGTATAAATCTTAGTCAAAGCACATCGTACATAGTTTTGTGTGCATATTCCGAAAATGTCTTGAATGAAAAATTTACAATTTAACCGATTTTTTTATCTATAATAAAGTTAGATTTATTACAAGAAATTGTACTAGTCTGTGGGTTTATAATTCATTACGAAAGAGGGGTTAACAAGTTTTAAAACAATACTTTTGTTTTATTGATACAACTGCAGATGTAAAAATATTTAGTTTTAAAAACAATATTTATATATTCACATTACCGTATTAATTACAACTATATATCTACTGCCCCGCTGAATAAGTGGTTGTCTAATTTTCCGCAAAATATGTTTCTTGTACTTATGTAAGCGGAATCGAATTATTATCGTTGTGAATAAGGGGATAAGAAAGCCATTGGCTGGAAAAGGATTTATTGCTTAAATAATAACTCTATTTTAAGACAAAATCTACGATAATGATACAATGCAGGTTATCCGAAAGCAGTTAACTCTCTGGACAAAACCTGACTTAACTACTGCTGTAGATATATTATAATTATAATTCCTCTGAGGCAAAATTTATTTATAATACCGTCGATTATCCTAATACAAATAAAAACATGATATAGTAGCTGGAAAGAAACATTTCTGTATAGCAGTAATAATTTTAAATAAATATTTGTTATAAAAAGTATGATTATTTCAACATCTTACCGGCTTCCGTCATTTGCATTGTCAGAATACAGATCCCAAGGAAAAGAAGAAGTAGCAGCTTGGACATGTCTGTTGCAGTTTGAACAAGTTGGCAGCAATCAGCTCTTATATACCCAAACTGAACTAATACTATCTGGTGCTAGATAAAATATTCCTGTTTGTTTAGTTAATGAGCTATTTAGTTGGGAGTTCGTAAGCCATTGCTACGAGGTTAATTATATTCCAAGGATAATATAATAGATAATACCATGCAATAATTGTGCCCAAGAATTGTTCTTTATGACTCACAACTGACAGAAGTAAGGGAATTATATAGAAATGTGTGTTGTACGGTATACTTATAAATTATCCAAGGCAAAAATTTACTCATCAAAACTAACTATTTTTTAGAGTAAATTTTTTTTTTCGAGTTTACTTTTTTAATATAATACTTTTTGATGTCGTTTCAAGAACTTTTTGTTCTTATATTCATGTCCTAACAGTGAAAAGGCAGAATTGTAGAGAACTAATTACATAGTTATGCACATTAACATCACAAACAAGTCCGAACATAAAATTAACACTTATTGGAACATAATCATTTGACAAAGATGAAATCGATAATGTTAATGGATAAATTTTATGTATGCTAATGCATATCTATACATAAATTACAGGGTTATACAATAGTTTAGCCATTTTTTTTAAAGAGGTTCATTCAAAAGAATTCATCCATGAGACCCTCCATTTCTCTGATCTGAAATAATATTCTGAGATTAGCCAAGGGTCTTAATATCTAATAGGATATATATTTACTAAAATGAATTGATATTATTTTAAATTTAATTTAGATAATCAACGAATGTTGTGAAATGGACCGCATGTGATTTAGGAATATCCGGTTGTCTTAGGAAAATCATATTGTAGGGTCATATCGAGACCTGAGCCCTCTAAATAGTCTTTGATCGTTAACATTTTATAAACAGTAATATATAGTAGATTTAAAAAAAATATGAAATCAGAAAATTCAAAGATTAGTGAGATATTGCTTGATAAGTGACAGTGTTTGCACCCGGCGTTGCTCCGAGCCGCATCTGAGCAGAGCAGTACGTGTGGGGCAAGGTTAATTACTGGCTCTCGTACTATGCCGGTAGGTAAAGAGGGGGGGGTGGTTGAGAGACTCTAGCGCACAGAAAACCGAAAAAGAGAGTAGAGAGTCATTTTTATTACCCAAATAAGATTTGGAGTTACGTAATTTATTTAATTATTACAATTATATACTTATATATGGATTATAGGCAGAAGTAACCATGAAAAACTTTAATTAGGTCCTAAGGTTGGCTTATTTTGAAAGTGGCAAGCTCGAGCGGGATCTTGGAAAACTGAGCCATTATCGGCTGACCGTGAGGATTCTCCAGGTAATGGCAAAGGATCATGATTGCCTCACTGCTCATAAGGCACTAGCGTGAGCAAAGAATGGAAATTTACCTGAAAATCTATGTTTTTTTACGGCAATTATGGGACAATGGGGGTAGAAAATAGATGTTCAAGCACCTCATAGGAGCTGATGAGAATCATGTCGCTTAAATCATAACAGGACATTAATAATGAGACTACAAGGCCATAGTCAGACCAAACAAGTTGGAAAAGAGCTAACTAGGGCCAAGCTCATACTTGTAGTACATATGAATGAATGAATGAATGAATGAATGAAGCAATAAGAAAGCTGAGTGAGGCTGATCGGGAAGCCCTGTGGTAGTTCTTTTCGGCTGATATTAATCAACGGACGCATATTTCTTATATATGACTCTTCAGAAAGCATATTGTCCTCTTACATTTTATAGTTATAGCATATAGTGTTATAGCATTGGTGCAAGTTTTGAGTTTCTACACTGTCGAGGCCGATACCATCATCAACATTTTTTTTTATATACTTTTATGTCAGTAACGAGACCTAGTTGGATATAGTTGAAAGTAGGCGTACTGCATACTGTTATGAACAGAGAGAGAAATACAGGCGGAAGGGATTAACGTCTTAAGTCCATAGGCGGAAGAGATTAAGAAGGTTCTCGACGATACTAGAACGTCCTCCCCCACTCCCGTTCTGCCTAGACTGTTCGGCCTTGCCTATTTAAATACCCCCTCGGCGCGAGTCGGGCAGTCAGAGAGTAAACTTGGCAGTGTGATGGACTAGTAATAAGTTTATCAGTGAACTGTGACAGTTTGTGAGTGTAATAAACTGTTTCTGTTTGTTACTGTGTGTCAGTTTGTCATATTTGGGAGATCCTTGCGGTCGGTGGACTTTAATTAGTGAACTGTAAGTGTTAATTTGTAGTTATAAGCTCGAGCGTAATTTTAAACATGTACAAATTTATGTAAATAGTTAAGCTATTTAGTAGAAGTAATATCTTAGATTATTTTAGTAATTAAATAGGCCTAGGTTATAATAAATATTTAGAACAGTGTTATTGTAAATTTACTTACTTACTGAAAAGTAGGATTGTTTAATGATATCGCCATCTATAAGAAAAATAGAATTATAAACAGGTCTTATTTTGTTTAATATAATACTTTATTTATATTTGTAGTCAATTGTAATATCGCAATATTAAAATATTTTAAGAAAAATCTGAAAATGTAAATTTTATTCCACTCAAGGAGTAAATGTTTTGATTTTATGTATTTCTGAAACGATTGAGTGTGATCTAGGACGATCACAACCCTTTTAGAAAAAGCAGTCTGTACATCTACAGAACCCAACCAGACCCTCTGTGGATTGTAGAGGTTTTTTTTTCGATGTATCAATGATGAAATAAATTGAAAATGTCTTTTTTTATTTGAGATCCTTAAATTTGCTTTAATTGCTCTTACATTTAAAGATGAAATGTGTCTTAAACAATTAGGATGTTTCAGATTCGCCAATTCAAGAATTCAAGTTCAAAATCTTCTTTGGTCCTTCGAAAAAAAAGTCGGTCCAATGGTTGATAAATCAGAATTTGATTTTATAGTGTTCGTTGTGAAAACGAAGATCAGTATTTCGCACGAATTCTCTACCATTTAGTAACTTATATGAAGTATACAATAATATAAAATATTATATAAAAACAGAATTAAGGCATTAAGCTAATTGGTTTCATAAAATTATAGATATTATGAGTTCACATCGATTTAAAAAAGTATTACTGTTTGTAATACAAACCAGTTCTGACTTTTTCATTTGTCTTCAAATGTGGTAGTCTACAGGCCTCTGTGCTTGAATCCATTCTTCGTGAATAGCGGGAAACGATCCATACCAGGAATATAACTTAATAAACATCCAATTAGTTTCACGAGTGTACTGTACAAACTTTACAAAAACAACATTTGAACCCTGAGGAAATTGGTTGAAGTATTAGATCCACCGTCCTGGCAAGATTAGCAGCCACATGGGTCCTCCCGGACTACTGGGTCTCGCAGATCCTGACAGGACACGACCGGTTCGGGGGAGAGCTCAGTGAGCAAAGGAGAGAAATCGACCCCCGTTGCCCGCCTGTGGAGTTCCTGAGACCTCAGAGCACGTGGTGCTCTCCTGCACCGCGATGGAAAGACACCGTGCCAGGTTGTCGAGGAAAACCGGGATCTTCGCTCTCGCCGAAGGAGGAGGACGATTATCCCTATTTCAGGGAATTTGTCTACGAGTGGAAGGAGGTGGTTGGTCCTGCATTAAAGTATAAGAATTGTGACTATTAAATCATAATAAATAATTTGTTTATGTCAAACCTAACTGTTTAATAGATTCTTCTTCATCTGATGGTTTTTTTAATGTTATAACTGCTAAAAAGCTGTTTAACTAAGCATATATTGGCATCATCCTCGAGGAAAAGAAGATAAAAGGTTTGATTATTAAGAGTATTGCTTAAAACGAAACAATCTCGATTGGATTCTAAATTAAAAATAATAATTGTATTGAAATACATAAATAACTACTATTCGTGGACAGACGAAATCATTTTCTTTTCCAGTTTGAAACCTGATCTAAAAAGACATTATCTAAATTTCAGGCAGTAATAAATCCGACTATGTTAAGGTAATTAAAATTAAGTTGCTGAATTGGAATCAGATTCCTGAAGGAAAATATAACCATAAGAATGTTACAATCGTTAGTATTTTATATAATAGAATTATCTACTTATTACATAATTATCTACTTATTTTTTCAAATATATCTGGTTTACTTCAAATTATTTGTGTCGATTTCAATTGTGTTTATTTAATATAAATAATTATTCAAATCAACCGACTGCGAAGAAATACAAGGTTAGCTTGTTTAAATAAATGCAATAGACGAGCAGAATTTAACGAACCTATTACATTTTGTGTTATCTATTTATCTATTAATCATTCCAAAGTTTTAAGGCTAAAAAGCAATAAGGAATATTACAAGTAACTCTAGCCTCTACTAATAAAGTCTATGCTGATTTAATTTTATGATTATTTGATAATTTCACAAATACGTTTAATTCAGTAATAGCAAAGCTAAAAGTAGGATAATTTATTCTTTAAATTGATTATACTATCCACATAAATTTTATATTGTTTACGAAAATTAAATACATCTATGTCGGCATTTCATAACTTTTTTCATACAGAAAAGTGCAAAGTATTTTTTTTATTATTTTATTATATTTAATTAGATTATCTTTAATATTAAATGTTAAGTTTTTTTTTAAATACAAAAGAAAAGTTTATTTTTGTAGCATTTATTTAAAAAAAATTATCACATACTACCCAAGGGAAGTTCATATCTTTAATTATTAGGAAAAAAACATTCATTAAAAACAATTTTTTTTAAAAATATTTATTTCTATTATAATATGCTACATTTCACAAAAGTAATATGATTTACCAAACAGACCAGCCTCAAACTTCAAAAATTTGGACAAGTTTAAATGTGTCTGTACAGAATCACATATACAATGAAAAAAAAAATATTAAAAAAAAACTTTCAACAGAGAGAAAAAAAATAACAATCATAATAAACAAAATAAATTGGTATCCTACCATAATAAATGCTTTGTACTATTTTTTTTTGTGTAGTTATTGTGTGTTTATAAGTGGGTAATTTATAGGTGACTAAACTATCTAAAAGGTAGGTGTTTCTTTAAACTTTTCTAAAAAGTTTTCGAATTCACAATTTAAGACGTTATTATTAATAACGATTTAAATAGCGGATTTGAATTAAATTCATTACTCGTTTTAAATATCTTGGTTTAATTTCATGATTATTTGAAGATTTGAAGATAAGGTCCCAATGACTGGTCAATGGGATTAACTAATTTACTAATTACTCCAAGACTATTGACCAATACATAGAAGATAAAAGTTATATAGAAATAGATTTGTGCTTATAAATAGATCAAAAAATCTTTGGCAAATTTACAAATTTATACACACACACAAATATATATATATGAAAATTGAAATAGTTCGAAAGACATGTTTTAAATTTTACCTCTGGTTTGTTCCCTATTACAAATTATCAGTCATTTAACCAGAAAATATCTTCAGGCTTATATTAAACTACGATATTCCAAAAGGTTTAATTGTCCATTCATATTAATATCATACAGTAGTTGAAATAATTAAATAATAAATGGAATGAGTTAGCCGGGTTTATCGGCTACAATCATTGAAGGCGGTTAAATATTGCCTTGCGGTTAAGTATTTTAGAAAGTTGCAGGCGCCAATACATAAAGTCAAATAGTGGTTTAGTATTTTTAGAAAGAATAGAAGTTTTAGAAATGTGGCCGTGGGTTATTTATTATTCTTCACAGATATAAATCCGTTATTTTCAAAAAATAAAAAAAATATTTGCTAATACTAATAGAAGACGTTAAACCATTTTAATTATAAGCGTATAGGCATTAACATCTCAAATTACGATTTTATTTTGATATTTAAATAATTTATTTTGAAATTATTATGATTTATAGCATAATTTTAGTATTAGCTATTAGGATTAGGTTAACTGTATTGTCAATATCACACATGAAGTATATTGTAATAGTAGTATTATGTAATAATACACGTATATGTACACTGTCTTAGTAGTAATGTTTTATTATTAAGCAATATTTATAGCAGCCAATTATCGATTTGTTTTGTAATAACTAATATTAACAATTTATGTGGTTGCGTTTGAACTGTTATGAAAGTTAACACTTTTAAACTAAGATAAAGCTTAGATTTCAAATGGACGACCCTGAATTAGAGACTTTCTTGGAGTCACCCTGCCTCCTAAAGGTACGTTTTTCCTTGGGTGAGGTTGGGTTCATATGGAGAATGGTAGAGTTACCAATATATACTGACCACAATCCTTAATGGGATGTGATGGTAAATATTTCTTACTGAAATTTCAAAATATAAAATATAAAGCCTAGGAGTTACTAACATTAGGTTATGAAGTCTAATAAATATATAAATACCGAGTACCTGATTTTATGTTTTTTATTTCTTGTTTAATTACATTTACGGAGAAATCATGTTTGCTTCCACTGGATAATACGAACATTAAGAATATCACTTTAAATGGGGGAATCTCTGTTTGACACCGATTTAAATATAATAATAATTATAATTCTATTGAAATACTTAAAAGGGTGGTTTTGGACGTCCGAACAAACCATCTTCTTTTCCATTTAGATATTCTGGCATGATCGTGTAAAAAATTTCAGACAGAAGTAAAGCCGACAAAATTAAAGAGATTAAAGCCAATCTCCTGGGTAGGAATCGGTTTCCTAAATGAAAATATAACTTTAGGATTAGATCTTGTAACAATCGTGATCATTTTAATTAAATAAAGGGAGCTACTCATTATGAAAAATATTATATTTGGTTGTTCTCTTATTATTCTTGTATATCAAAACTTTAATCTGTATAACTATTTCATTTATTTTTAAACATATTGCAGTTCTGCAACTATACAAATAGTTTATGCCTTTTTAAAATTTATAATGTGATTTAGTAATTCTTGCTTCAGTCTAATATTATTAATAATAATTTTATACGTGATTGTAATACCCAAAAGTTTTGCACTTCTTAATTAACGATTTATTCCTTAGTATATAAGACCGTCACATGACTAGAAACTTTTAATAATTTTATATCTTTATTTTGTAAAATGAAGTTGAAACATCATATTTATAAATTATGTTTCAACTATTTTAGTGGAAAATAGTTGACTGGATAATTCTAATAATGAATGGAATTGGCATTGGTCAATGATTACACAAAATAGGCAAAACTTATTTTAATGTGACAGCGTTTCGGCCTAAGATTTAGGACATCTTCCAGACCACCTTCAGGGCAACCAGTAGCGGAGTCTGAGCCTGTGGTGACGCGTCAAAATATCAGCTCTCAACTGAATTATCATTTTATGTTATACATAAATGTTGGTTGTCCCTCCCCCCCCCCCACGAATCGGCTAGCAAGGACCACGCGAGCATCACTTAAATCTTCTTCACACTCTCCGCCTTCCTTCTACTTCAATACTCTCTCATCTTCTTGGACTGTTCCTCTCGCTCCTTCTCAGTCCATTTTCTCCTTCGTCTCTCCTTCGTTCCTGCAAGAACTCCAACTTCTTTTAGTTTTTTCCCGAAAAGCTCTCTATCCAAGCAGTCCTTATCCTAGATTTTTAGTCTATCCAGCTCCTCTTTTATTTGTTTCACATACCCACCTATACCCTTTAAGCCTAAGACCTTATCAAAGTTTTTTTTTCAGCCTCTTATTGTTCATTCTGACCATGTGGCCGTAGAACCTCAGTCTCCTGGTCCTGATGACTGTTTCAAGATCTTCCAAATAAATGCTAGTTTTATTGATTTTAATAATCAATTAGTCTATTGTTATGAATACCAAAATTAATTAATTCAATTAACAGAACCACTATGCATGTTATCGTTTGAAAAGAAATGGAAGAGTTATGTTAACCATGAAAATAAGCTGTTTCATAAACTCATTGAATAACTGCAACAATTCCCTAAGTAATAAATACTCCAAACGTTATAATTTTTTTTCAAACAGTGTTTAACTTCTGTCAGTTAGGTTAGTAATCTAATACATTATAATAATCTTTTAATGTTAAATGATGTTCTCAGATATAATGTTTTTTTTTTTAATTTATATGAACAGCTCCTAATGAAATATTTTAAATTTAGAATATTCTTTTTTCTTTCTTGTTCTTCAAGAAGGGTTTCATTATTTTCTGCCATACAGTATGCCATCCGACAGTACCTGGGTGATCTGAAAGAAAAAACTCGAATATATAACGCTATAATTTATAATAAAAGGTAAACAACTTTGAGGTGAAAAAATAAAATGGAAAAGGTAAAAAGACAGATACGCTATATTTTAGAACATACATTTAATAATGTTTATTAATTTATTGCATAAACTGATATAATTATTACTCTTCAACGTAATACGGAATTTCATACATGGTTCCTTTAATGGTGGTGATGTTGGATAATAGAGTAGTAAAAAAATATACGTGAACCGTACATCGACTAATGGATAAGTGAAGACAGTGCGCTGTGGTGAGCTGCTAGGTGAGAAGCTGCTATAGCGTGGTACTCGGGTACATGGGCCACAGTACCATCAGGGTTCAGTGGAGCAGGGCGGAAGGGTTCGGTTCTGTAGTCCACAACTTGGTGGAGGTGGGGTTTGTACTGTCCATGATCGTGGTAATGATGATGAGGTCTGTATTGCCCATCATCAAATTTATGGTGATGATGTTTGTACTGCCCATCGTCATTGTGCACAGTTCTCTGCTGAGGGTTGTACTGTCCGTCGTAGGATCGCTTCCCCCTAGCAAGATACTGTCCCTGCTGCAAGTGGCCGTGAGGTACGAAGGTGTGCTGTGCGTTGCTTTGAGGGGTGTAATCCTTGGATGGAGGAGAGGTGCGGTCGGGATGTGCTGCTGCTAGCGCTGCTGTGGCCTGGAGCCTCTTGAACTGGCCAGCAACTGCCGAGAAGTGCGCGGCGTTGACATGTTTGACTTCAGGCGTGTAGTCTACGGTGAGGTCGTGGTTGAGAGGAGCTGGCGGGCCTTGGTAGCGCTCGGCCGACCTTCGATGTCTGGATAGGGCTTGATGGTAGGCGAGGAAGGAGGAATCGATGGCGTTGTATTCTGGAGATGGTCTGTAAGAAGTACCTTGTGTCGATGGAGGGGAACTGTATAGGACATTGTTTTGCTGATCCTGTTGTTCGTAAAGGTGCGGCCTATACTGCCCGTCATCGTAGAGCGAGCTGTACGGCTTCTCATATAGATCCGGGTGGTAGTGTCCTTCTTCTTCTGCTGCAGGAGGAGAATCGTAAGTCTCTCCTTCGTGTATTTCTGGCAGATATTGCCCTTGATCTTCATTGCCTTGAGCTTTCAGTGAGTTAGGAATCGTGTATGGATCAACTGTGTTGATGCTGCTCCTGATCCTCTGATACTCTCGCTCGAATGCTGCCCTATGTTCGTCCCTGATATGTTGGTACTCCGGGGTGAAGGCTACGGTTCCATCTGGGTTCAGAGGAGCTGGAGGACCCTGATATAGGTTGTACCCTCGCTCTTGGTACCCTACTACAATGCCTAAAAGACAGAGAACTACAACACTGTTGGAAATCATATCGCTGGCTGAATGACAAGAGCGCACCTCCGTGCAGTTTTATACAGTGGAGCCCCTCCTACCTAAAACCACCGATTTACAGATAAATCACTCGATGGTCAGTTTGCGGAATCTGATGGCCGTTCTACCGTGACTTCGATAGTATTTCTTAAATCATTGTTGTAATTGTTTAACTGTTTTTACTATTTTATATAGTTTATTATAAAATATTTCGCAATATTTACATACGTACATAACATATTATAACATTTATATTGATTTAAATATAGTTCACATAAAATTATGTTATCTTACTACTCAATATTGCGTTAGGGGAAAATTTATTTTTTATCCTAAATAGTTAACTATATTATTTATATAATAACTTTTTTCAACATTTGTTATAAAATAAAATAAAATGTAATACCGATTCTTAGTATTTTTTTCTGACCCTTCAATTTATTTTTCAAACGTTTCAATTTTTTAATAATTTAGAATAGTCTTTCTTATTAGACATTATGTTTTATGGATATTTGATTGAAACAATCAATAAATAAATACCAAACAGCATTTGAAAAAGAAATGAGATAATAAATAAAAAGGATACACCATTGGACAATCATTGATTTACAAATACCACAAATGTATTACTTCTAATGAATAAATTTCTAGGTGACATATTAATGATGGGAATGAAGAAAAGAAATTTTAGATAGAGATTTCTATTTTTGTTAGATAATTATGAAATAAAGAAAATAAAAAATAGATGTAATTGTAGTCCAAACTTAAATATTAAGTAGAAACAAATTTAATGCAACTAAGTTATGTCTAATAAAGATCCTATTTTTCTAAACTTGTACCGATTTTATTGAGGTTTGATGAACCCCAGCAGTCTTCAGATCCTGCTGGGTCCATATGAAAACTTTTTAAAAATTTATTTATAGAAATTCACAAATGTATTATAATAATATAATAGTATGGATAGAAACAAGTAGAGAAACCATCCAATTGTAGTACTCAAATAACAAATTCAATCTAGAAGGTCACGAAGCCATCTTCTTTTTTTTCCACTTAACTGTGTGATTGGCAATAAAGCTTTTCTTGAAAGGATTGATATCGGATTCAGGCCAAAATAGCAACAAATAGGACATTAAGGTCATTGCAGATGATTTTATCCCTAAGAAAGTATGGAGCATTGAAGATTTAACGAAGGATTTTTAATAGAAGAAATTTGATGGCTTATTGCCTAACTAATCGAAATAATTTATCGCCTACAGCCGGATTTAAACCACGGACTTCCAGCGTTACTAATCAACGCTTTATACACAGATTTACCCTGCTCCCTTATTACAAACGTAGTGAAATATATTCAGTAGTAATTTATTAATGTTATAAAAAATACTTCAAAA
The DNA here is from genome assembly GCA_037127475.1 of Arma custos. NCBI lineage: Eukaryota > Metazoa > Arthropoda > Insecta > Hemiptera > Pentatomidae > Arma > Arma custos. The sequence continues at coordinate 9,448,414 of CM073763.1, forward strand.
TACAATCGATTTAATCTTACATTTTAATTCTTCCCTTATCTGAGGCGTGAGAACGAGAACAGAATCAAGGTTTCCATGACAAACTTCTTCTTCTTCTGGTAGTTCCGCTGAAGCAAGCTCATCCTCGAGGACACAGTACAGCAAGATGAGGATGATGAATCCGGGTAGCGAGTTGGTACTGCGTAGGGGCATATCTACTGCGCATGAAATTTATAAAACTGTTTCCAAAATGGTTACTCAAGTATTTCAACCAGTTAAAATGATGGTAAAATAATATTGGAACTTATGCAATTAGCAATTCAAACATTTCTGTAACAACTGTTACAACAATAGGTAATAATGAAAAATTATGCCTAAGCACACGATGTTTTCTATTTGTGGTTATTATTTCTAAAAAAAAGAAACAATCTATGGGCGTGATAATTCTTAATAAGGATATTATAATCTACATTATTATGGAAATTTGGGAACGTTATAATCGAATTATGTTACAGACCTATTGTCGTTAAACAGAAAAGAATTCCCGTAAGTTCCAGGTTCATATCGATGCAATGAATCGCTGGTGGGCTTTGGAAAATAAGCATTGCCTGAAGCTCGCTAAAAGTTCATTAGCTCAGTAGACTTCCGAAATTCTCGTCTCTACAATACATAGGTATTTCACAACAACATTCCTATCCAGTCCTTAAAATATTTAAAAAAATTTGGACCGATACCTAACTTAGATTAACTATACAGTCCCTGGCCATATTAATGTGACCACTGGATAGATTCGTTCTTGTTACATGTTTGCATTATCTTTTTGTATGCGTAATGATGTAAATCGAGTTTAAATATTAGTTTTATGGGTAAGTTAGTTATCTGATAATAATATGAAATTGAAAAAAATAGTTTCGAAAATAAATCTTTATTTTTTTTAATATTTTGTGGTGTCACCCTATTTACACCCTATTTTAAATATTGATGAAAAAAAAGCAATCTAAATAGTTAAAATATATGATTCAAATAATAAATCAATAATAAACTTACGGAATCCGACTTGTATTTAATGAAAAAAAAAAAACAATAAATCCACAAAAATTTCAAACACAAATTATGCACGCCGTCACTCGTAAAACAAAATGGCTGTATTAAAACCAATGCTGCCATTACTAAAAAAAAATACTTTAAAAAACTTATAACAGTTTTGTCATTACTTAAAACAGCAATTTATTAAGACACGCGAAAGTATATAAAAAAAATTAGGAAAAAACAAAAAGAAAATAATCTTTCTTGGTGGTCACATTAATATGGCCAGGGACTGTATTACCCGAATCCCTCCAAATATATCTCGTTCTCCCATATTAACAATTCGGATCAAGGTTAAATCGAGACTTGCAACAGATTTTAAGTTTGCCCTACATAACGTTTTAAAATATAAAAACCTTTCACGAACTGCCAATGAAAAAATTTATGAAAAAATTATCCGGCCTACAGCCACTAAATGCAGCGAAACTTAGCTTCTTAAAAAGTCGCAGGTGGAAGCTTCTAGAGTTTGAGAGAGAAAAGGTTTAAAGAAAGTTTATTGGCCAGTCGATTATGGCAATTACAATCACAAAAATTTTGAGCTTACAGTGTTGTTTACAGAGCCCAACATTATTGTCTTCATAAACAATATAAGGTTGGTTTATTTGGTCGAGAGTAAAAATGGACCAGTTTATACTACTCCAGCAGCTTCTGTACGGCCATCCAGCAGAAGCAGTTAAACGAGGTTAGCCAGCGTGGCTAAAGGGTTTTGTGTTAAGATGTTGTGAAGGACATGCGAAGAATGGGAGCGCGGCGATGGATACATAATGTCCTAGCAGGGAAAATTGGATTAAGCAGTTGGAGGAGGCCCTGGTCCTCAAGGACAGTAGCGTCGTCAGTGAGTGAGTGAGTCAATAATATGGATGATTATTTTAAGCAGAGCTATCTCGTGGATGAGAGATGAAGCTAAAAAGGTAAGGATTAACATTAAGTAAGATTTATATTGGGTGCGCCCGGATTTTCTCATATCTCTTTATGGCATTCCTTGCTTTTTTATTCTAATTTTCGACGTCTACAAATCATAAATCTTGCTATATTCTGTACCTTCTCATAAAAGTTCTTCCCTTGGTATGTTTCTTCTGCAAGGTCTATTGGGAGAACCAAACGTTTATTATGGTGTTTTTTATCTTTTAATAGCTACGAGAGTTGTATCTAAGCTATGACTAGATAAGGCGGTTAAATCATAATCTATGATTGAGATGGTGGAATTTGGTAGGGAAATGGAAGGGGCACCCTGGGGGGTCAAAGAGGGGAAAGTTGTGAGGGGGGTTGAATACCCCCAGATAGCGGCTCTAACTCCGTTTGAATATTCAGAGATCTAAAGCAGTTAACACTCAAGCCTCCCCGAGTCTAGTGTTAACGCAATTTTCTTCTGAACGCTTTATTAGCTTTTCCCGGCATTCCCTCCATTGGAACGTCAGCCGGATTGATCGACATAAAATAAAATGACAAGGTGTTAAATAGAAATTTTATATCATCCAAATATGTATAAATAATATTTCAACCACATATGCAATCAACGGCGAATACTCGATTTCCCGGTATTCCCTGTGATTTGAGATATCCTTATGATCATACAGAGTAAAGAGTAACACAGAGATGGCATTGCAGTACAATAGGAGTTGTAGGTTCTACCCAATCCACCCCCCCTCATGTCACCAACACTAAAGTCTGGCACTTTAGTAAACGACCTGCGCAGAAAGTCGTAATAGGGAGCTCACGACCTAACGCCCACTGTCTAGCTCGCTTCACTTGCTATTTTTCTTATCCTGGACTAGTTTGCTCTTCCTGTTATATCTTCGCATTTACTTAGAGTTATTGATGTTGCTTTGCGTTCAACTTGGCTACACTTGGACTTCATTATAGTTATATCGTTTTAGAAAAGGCTTTCTTATAGCCCTATTTCAAACAAAGGTGTGGTGAGGCAACTCATTTCGACCCCTATCTCATCTCCCCAGCCCTGCCTTCAATTCAGCCGCAGGCTAATAAGATTGAGCCAAAGACAGATATCACTCTCAAAAGCAATATTTTCTACCAATTAAGGGTTCTCAATTAGCATGCGCCTCAGATAAGTAAGCAGATCTCTTGGACTCTTAACAATTTAACTACCACAGCCAGATTTGGAATCAAATTAATTATTTTATCTTTGATGTCAGTCATAGTCTTATATCTTCGTACAATAAAAGGAACAATCACTTCGGATCACAATTAAACTAAATATATTATGATGAAAATATTTGAGTTTATGGTACAGCCCTGAACAGTTTTTTCTTTAATTTTTTTGTTTCAAATATTCATAAATATTGCGAAACATTCTGCTGCAATTATTTTTAGACGCGGTTTGGGGACTATGTGCGTTGAGAACAGAAGCTGCCAGTGGAAAAGCAGCCTTTGACAAGTCAGCTGGTTAATTACCTCTAGCAATTCCTGGTTCAGTGCCAGTGTGGTTATATAAGGATCTAGTCATGTTTACAACACTATCATACAAAACATAGTCATATGGATTCCAAAGGGTATTGTCAATGCTCACTTACTGATCTTTAAATAAGCAATGCAAATTAAGTATTTTTAAAAATAAATCCTAAACCTAAAGTTGCTAATATTATTGCTATGTATCTCATCGGGAGGCATTACAAATAAAAATATGTTTTCAAGCAAAGAGCAATGTTTATGTTGAAAAGAAATATGTCGATCAGATAAGAAGGGTCATACCCTCATGGTCAAGGGGGGGGGGGGTGACGAGATAAGAGGATCCTTTACGAAGTGGTCGAGGACTCCACTTTGTAAAGGACTCTCTGAAGAGATCGGGAGAAGGACGGACCGAAGACGTGGAAGACAGAAGCCGGCAGACGATGCAGGGCGCAGAAGACCCTGGCGAGGCCGGGCGAAGACCGACGTATAAACCCAATCTACCCCTGTTTCACAGATAAGTGTAATTTATTCCCTGTAATGTAATTTATGGCATCCGATTTATATATCTATTACCTGAATCATTAACTGTAATCCTCGATGTATATATTAAATCGCTAATCTTGTTTAAAATTGAATTAGTAAACTATAACCATTATATGAGATGAAAATGGTTGACTGGATGATCTTATGTAAAGGAGATAGTTGGGGGGTGCAGTCAATAAGAACACCGAATAAGTGAAGTACTTATATTATGTGCCGACGTTGTCGGTTATATTATGTGCCGTAGGTACGCTCTAGCCGCTATATGTAACGGCCACGCTTCCCAACATTCGCCCTGAAGATGACCTACACTGTAGGTCGAAACGTCGGCACATAATATAAGTACTTCACTTATTCGGTGTTCTTATTGACTGCACCCCCCAACTATCTCCTTTACATATAACCATTATAATTCTTTTGGTGCTTACTTACCCCAGATACACTATTTATTTTGAATAATATATTTAGGGTTTAAATACCGAGTAAATTTGTAAACACAAGAACAGGCCTCTGGAAGAAAATGCAATTAAGACTAAGACATAGAAATAATGATTTGAGTAATCACCCTAAATGATACTCTGGAATCCCAAAATCAATCAGAATATTCAAAATATATTTACATAGCATTATCAACTGAGACTGTTGTACTGTTACTTTTACTGATATGATTGTAAATCGGTTCTATACGCACGTAGCCGAGCCGCACAAGAAAACAGATATTGCGGCGTTGCCGTACACATCATAAAAAGTTAAGGACTCACTTTCCCCTAATACGTATAATAATCAAACAATTAAAAGGTATTATTTGACATTGATATCGAAGTGATAGCGATTTTAAAATTATAACCTATATGAATGAAATTGTGATTTTTAGTTCTCAGTAAAGCTTATGATAATGAATATTTTGTCTCATTTTCACATTAGAACTCCTGGATTGTAGTATTAAACAATTATTTCAAATATCAAAGGCATTCCCATGGATAATGAAAATAATTTAAAATCTGAAGCAATTGAAGATATAATAGATTCCTGTTGTTACTCAAATGGACGTAAACGATTGTAAATTACAAATAGGTCAAAGAGTATGGGTTCTGAGAACCGGAGGTCCCGTTCAAGAAGCAACAGTTGCCTCTTTTATGTCTGTGGCTGCTGCCGGAGGCGGCGAAAAAAATTATGTTAAGGTAGAGTGGCAAAATGATGAGGAAGGCCAAGCATTGGGCAAAACAGTATCCGTAGATGATGCTTTCCCAGCCATACCAAAGTTGCCAAAGACATCCGGGGATTCCAATAAAGAGGTAAAACCAAATAAAGAGGATCATCTATCGGGGACCGACAGTAAAATCTGTCCCATATGTGGCCTGAGTTTTAAGGGCGATGGAGGTCTGAGAACCCATATAGCAAAGAAACACCCCAGGGAGACTAATACTAACAAATTAAGGGGCATAATAAATAGTGGCTCAAAAGATATGAATGGAGAGGATGAGGCCAATAGCATCAAGAAACGTATCACCGAGTGGTCGGCTACTTTCCAGAAATTCTTGCAGGGCAATTATTTCATTACTGCTGAATTCGATCTGTCCGTGGGAAATTTTTTGAAATTCCTAAAAGACATTAATACTGTGCTACCAGGCCCACAGCACCCAACCGTCAAATTTTATAAAATGAGAAATAAAAATAAAAGTGAGATGACTGGAAAGGGTGCTGGAAAGGTATCAAACCCGCAGAGATCGAACAAGGCGGACAGGAGTCGTCGGCAGGAACAGTACCGACATGAAGTGGCTCAATATAATTATTATAATAGAAGAAAAAAGGTGGTACAAAATATAATGAACGCCGACGCTCCTAAACAATGCCCTGTGAAGGTGGCCGATATTGAAAGTCATTATAAGAGCCTCTTTGAAACCAAAAATCTCCGAAAACGTGCGGATTACGAAAAATGTGCTCCGGTTCCAAACATTGTCTCCATTGATGTCCAATCATTTAAAAAAGCAATAAAAACGACATCATTGGATACATCGCCGGGGCCTGACGGGTTCTTGATCCGCACCATAAAATGCGTTGATGTTTCGCACATAATAAAATTAATTGCGGACATCATGCTGAAGGGGATACCAAAAGTCTCTCATCATGGAGACCAATAACCATTTACTCCATTGTGCGCCGCGTCATAGAGAAGGTTCTGGACAAAGAATTAAGGAAACAGATCACCTTCAGTAAAAATCAAAGAGGCTTCATTACGGGCCTACCGGGAACACACGTCAGCACTAGGATCATAGACGCGAACATAAAATATGCCAAAAAAAAAGAAAAATGATCGCGCGATAGTTTTCCTGGACGTGGTTGGCGCTTTTGACAGCGTTGGACATGATCACATCGTCGGCTCATTAGAGGCAAGAGGTGTGTCACCGGACCTCAAGAACGTGATAGCGGCTCTCCTTGGAACGAACACGATTAAGATATGCGTAGGAGCCCACTCGACAAGCCAAATCAATGTCCTCCCAGGAGTGCCCCAAGGCGGACCCTTGACGCCATCGCTTTTCAACCTGGCCATTGACCACTTACACCGCGACCTATGTGATGAAAATATGTCCAAGATGTTTGGTTACAAACTTACGGGTGACCAAGAATCTGTGGTCCTCACCGGGTTTGCGGACGACCAGGGTGTTTCGGCACGTGACAAGGATGCCGCAGAAAGAATCATTAATAGTGTCAAAGGATGCTTGCGGAGATTGGTTTGGCTGTCAATGCAAGCAAGAGTGTGGGTATCTTGATTGAAAAAGGAGAGCTGCGGACCACTACGCTCTCCCTAGAGAATGGAGATGTCATCCATACATGTAAGGCTGAAGAGCAAATAAAATATTTAGGATGCACGTTCTTGGGAGAGCTTGTATTTGATGAGGAGGCGGTGACTAAATTAAGTGATAATTTAGACAAATTAGTGAGCTCTTGTCTACTCAAACCGGAACAAAAGATCAACGCTGTCAATCAGTACCTGTTCCCGGGACTTACCTATCCTCTCCAAACCGCGCCACTAACAAAGATACGTCCAGCGGTGTTAGAAGGCATCGATGTAAATATCCGCAGAAGTGTCAAGGCCATTATCGGGCTCCCTGCGAACACTTCTACGGCCATGATGTACGCACCGAGGAGGTTTCGAGGCCTGGGACTGATCCGCATTCAATGGGAGGCTCCACTTCAGCATTGGTCAATTGCCCAGCGACTGTCTACTGTCCCGGATGCCCTGTTCCAGTCTATATTTAATTATGAAACGGAAGTAACTCAATGTCTTGAAAGCTTGGGAGTTGATCATGGCTTCCGAAGCGTGAGAGCTCTACGACAGTCGCTGCGTGAGAATTCTTACGAAGAATGGGCTAATTGCAGATGGCAGGGCGTTGGAGTCCGTCATTTCAAGGAGACACCGAAAGCCAACAGGTATATATGCGAGAAACAGGTACTTTCGGGGTCGGAGTGGACCAACTCACTAAAACTGAACATCAATTATGCGCCTCTGCGTGGGGTCCCAGGAGCTGGCGGACAGGCGAGAGAAGTTGGGTCCCTCTGTCGCAAATGCGGCTGAGAGTCAGAAACACCAGCCCATGTGCTTGGAAAATGCCCCAACAACTCCCTCCTCATAACACGCCGACACATAGGGTCAAACACGAATTAATGAGGCCCCTAAAGGAAAAAGACTTCACCTGCTTTGAGGAGGTCTATTGTATCGACACTGAGGGATCCACAAGATATGCGGATATTGTCGCATTTCCGAAGACCGGAAAGATAGCATGGGTTTTGGATCCGACTGTTAGATTCGAAAATAATGACCTTGACCAGGCGGGTGGAGTGGAAAAGGAAAAGAAGGAAATATATGAAAAATGCATCCCTTTCCTAAAGGAGAAATTCCGCGAGAGAGAGTTTGGAGAGAGAGAGTTCACCGTGAGAGGCCTATGGTTTGGGTCACGCGGAACGATTCCTAAAAGAACATGGAGCTTCCTCGATGACCTGGGTGTCAATGGCAGGGATGTGGCAGTGCTCGCCGAGAATATTATACTTGACTCCCTGGGGATAATCCACCATCATATATGTAGTAGCTGATGCCCCACATGCTAATATTTAATATATTTTCTTTATTTTTTTGTATATAAAGACAAAAAAAAAAGGGAAGAAGGAAGGAGGAAGGAAGAAAAAAAATACTGATCAATCCATATCGGACTTACTGTAGTTTTTAAGTATGCATTTAAAACAAACAAATTGTAATGTACAGTATGTCCGATATGGATTGATCAGTATGCTGTGCATTACGGCAATCCAATATAGTTGGACAGCATTGCTGCAAATAAAGCATTTCTCTCTCTAATCAAGTCAAATCTGTTTATTTGTTTTCCATTGTCTCTCTCTCTCTCTTTTATGTCCGCTCAGAATAGTCATAATTGAAGTATCTTTGGATCATAATAGAAAGTTACTAATTGGTCCATCGCAAAATTAATGATCAAGTCTGGTGAACATTTCCATCACGTTTTAATTACAAATGGAATGAATAATGTCAGAATAAGGACAGACCACTTCATGAAATTGCAGCCGAAGTTCGGCCAACTCATGTATCCACCATCTGTTCCTTGTTACGCCAGATCTTAATATTAATCAATTTCGCACAGAGACTAAAATTGAGAGAAAGTGATGTTTCTACAAAGATAATATAGTTCACTAAATGGACTCATGAATTACAAGAATGAAAAATAATTACTATTTCAACCTAATTTAAATAAATACATATTTTTATTTGCATTCATTTAAGGTAGTATTCACTGATTGCACAATTAATAAATAAAGTAAAAATATTTTACATATCATTGAGGTTTTATATATATATATATATATATATATATATATATATATATATATATATATATAAATGAAAATAGTGAAGTCAGTGAAGCCTTCATACGCTTGTCAAGTAAATATACATACATCATTTTCTACTGTTAATTGCTCAGTATCATTACCATCTTATTATTTTTTCTAGTTTTATTGATCGTTGAAGACAAGTTAGGTATTCCTTTGAGAACTGACTTCTTATAATATGTACAGCTTGGTATCGCCTTAATCAGTTTTTCTCTCAACAATGTTGCCAAATAGCGGACAAAGATATTTAATTATCAGACTATTCACTTATTTAATTCGTGATGGGTATTGGTCATATGAAAATAGTTACTAAGATAATAAAAAAAGGAAAATCGTTTAATTACTCAACATAAACATACATCGAATTCTTTTTATTCGATAGCAATTAGTAAAATCTGACACATAAAGGACAATAAATAACATAGGTCTCCAAAAAAAACTTTTTAAAAAATTCTTTTGATTTAAGTTTTTGTTCATTTAACGTCAATTTTTGCTGCTATGGCTAATCGGACGATGCTACATTGGGAGCTCTAAATTTTGTCTTTCCAGGTTTAATTAGGATAGGGATTTTTAAAGAGTACCTGACATCGTACAGGTTTGGGATTTTTTACTCCCTTAAAAAAATCATAGGGCCACCTGCCGACCTACGAACCCGCGATCTTGGTTTTTTTTTTATTTCGTTAACTGATCTTTATGTAGTTTATTGCGCTAATTTCAAAAATGACATTGGTTTTTTCTATCACGTAAGGCTTGCCTACAAAATAAAATTGAAGGTTTTGAAAAAAGTGCAAACAACGGAAAATTTTGAATATGTTTTTATTATTTAACATGAAGTAAAAAAAAAAAAAAAAATGATACCTAGCTAAAATGAGCATAAAAGTGATGCAAATGTGTTGAAAATTTATTAGAAGTATTTGTAAAAACTGTTTTCAAACAGTCATTGTACACTATTGTACACATTGTACACTAAAGACTGTTTTCAAACAGTCATTATACACTATTGTTACTGTACAATAGTATTTCACTAATTTTGATTTTTCAAAATTCATTAATCCTATCTACTATTTTTCAAACAGTCATTATACACTATTGTTACTGCACAATAGTATTTCTATTATGTATTCACATTAGTTATTGTCCATACTTTTCTGTAACATGTAACATCTTTAAGTCCGTTATCATTCATTTTATATCTTTATTTTACTAGTTTTTCTTTATTCTTCATGTTCCAACCGTTTTTTGTATATGTAAATATTCTCATTTTGTTTCTTTTGTTTACCTCCTCCTTTCTGATTTTCCTTTATATTATTTTTACTTTACTATCCTTTCTGTACATTTATTTTCTGTATTTTGTTTTATATACGTTATTTATAATTTATCATTTCTACTCATTCTCTTTAATTTTATTAAATCTGTCTTACTTTATTATATCTGTCATTATTTTCATTTTCTTGTCATTATCATTAATTTTGTTATATCTGTCTTTATCTTAATTTTATTATATCTGTCACTATTTTAATTTCTTTTCGTTATCATTACTTTTTTAAATCGGTCTATATCTTAATTTTATTATATTGTGTCACTTTTTTAATATTCGTTATCTTCCATCTTCATATCTGCCACTATTTTAAATTTCTACATTACTTGTCACCTTATTATTGTTACTGTACATTTTTATATTTTTTGTTCTGTTTGTTTCTTTCTCATAGCCCTGAAGATGACCTACACTGTAGGTCGAAACGTCGGCACATAATTATAAGTTTGTTACTTATTCAGTGTTCTTTTTGACTGCACCCCCAGCTATCTCCTTTATATTTGTAAACATGTTTTCTAATAGTTATCTATTAACCCATTCAAACTATATTCATATTTATACTTTGCCCTTGCGATCATCGAGCCCTGTTCTACCCTTCACGTATAGAGAGCAAAGCGGGACCACAGGAGATCTCAGCGATTTTTTCGTAGAGGCCAATGGGGCTGAAAAAGTGCAAGAGTCAGAAGAAGGCGGGTGGTGCCAGAACTACAATAAAAATGAACAAAATGCTTCTAATAAAGTTATTATCCATAAAGTCCACAAATATAGGGATAGGTATTTAAATAATAAACCGTTTAATTATTTAATTTTTGCTGAGCACTCAACATTGCAAACATGAGGGTAAAGCAAAAAAATAAAATTAAAAAAAGGAAATCCTTTATTCACTCGACTTACATTTTAAAAAAAATATACAATCAAGTTAGTCAACAAATATATATTCATTATTTTATTTTTAACATTAAAATACTATATAATAAATAATACAAGGAATTTAATAATTTTAGAGCAGTGATCCCTGCCCATATTCCTTTTCAACACTTATCACATATAGACAATAAATAACCAACACCATGATTAAATGAATATTAAAAATACAATACCAGGCCTATAATATATATAATATCATGTTATTGTACAATCGTCAATTGTATTAATAGTATTTACAATTGTAGTAGTTCAGTACCTCACATATCGTCTATACCTCTCGCACTAGGTAACGCTCCGTACCCTTCACCAAGTTCTGTCTTTTATAATGTCATATCAGACGCTAGTCATCCCTTATTTTAAAGAAAATGTTTATTTTCCTCTTCTTCTATTGGAGAAGGTGCTTTGGGAGATCGTAATTTTGATAATGGAGGGAAGAAACTTTGAGGGAATAAATCAAGACAGCCGAAAAAGTCATATCTTTATTCACACCTTGACATAGAAATGGGAATCATCAGTGGCTGTAGGAGGAAGGTAATAAATAAGAAGAAGGTGGAGGACGTTGAAGGAGTCAGTGCTCAGGAGCAGATGGGGTTGGTGTACTCGCACTCGATGATGCCTGACATGAGGCGCGCAATGCTGCAGCCCCTGCACTTGCCGCATTTGCAGGTCATTCCTTCGCCGCACTTGCCCAAGTGGTTCTCTCGCCCGCCGCACCGCTCTCCGGGACCCGCAGCGCAGACCAGCCGCCCGCAAGCGTCGCGCACGGTTCCGTAGAGGCAACCCTCTGGTAGCATGTCGCACTCCTCTCCTCTGCAACAATATCAAATCATAGAGCATAAGGCGTATTTGGCATATGTAATAACAAAACAAATAAAACTATAAAGACATAAATAGTTTGACGCAATGAAGGACATCAAGGCTTATTACTATCCAAGGGTTTCTTTCCCTTCACTTGCTCCTTTGCCTTTTGTTGCACTTCCGCTACTTTTGTTTATTTTTCTTTATACTATAAATCATTTATAGAATCGAAAAGAAAAGCAAATTTATTTTGGGATTACGCTCCTTTAGAATAACGAACACAAGAAACCAAGTTGATGGACAGGTCTAAAAATTAACCATGGAAACATTGTCAACGGATGAAAGGGAAGAGCCAGTTATACACCAGGCGAGTTACCTCAGGACAACTGGCCTCCTGAAGTCTCCAGGAGGTGACTAAGGCTTAAGGATACAATTGCGTATATAGGATGATGGTTACGACAGGTGTTCCCCGTAGTACAGTAGTTAGGAGAAATCAAGAGCTCGCATGGTCAGGGTTGCAGAGTTCCTGGGGTAAGTAGTTCTGTTGAGACCGGGGACAGGAGTTCCCAACCTTTTTTGTATCACACCTCCCAGGTTAGGATCATTGACGTAGAGTATAAGGCTGTGTGAGCAAGCTCAGAGACAAGAACGCTTAAAGTATCCGACCAGCAAATCCGAATATTCGAAAGGAACACTGTGAGACATTGGATTTTCGGTCCAATAAATGAGCAGTGCGTCCTCCATTGATCTAACCAAACATTGGAATTACTTATACAGCATAAAGATATCCTAAAGTTCATTAAATCTTGAAGCATTAGTTGGCTGGGTCTTATCGAGCAAATGGCAGACGAAAGAATGCTCAAAATAATATACTATGCAAAGATCCCCGGGAACGAGAGTGCCAAACGATTAAGGCATGCAGAAGAAGTCGAAGTTGGAGTGACCATCTTGAAGAGACAGGCTATTATGGACAAAGAAAGATGGCTTAGAATTGTTTTTTCTTGGACTGTAGAGCCAGAAAATGATAAGATCCTGGAGCGGATTATATACACTGAATATCATTTAAAATTAGTTTTTCGCCCTATTATTTTATATAAATGGAATAAACAAAATCGAAGTATATAAGTTAAGAGTTAAGAAATTCGAAATAATCCGATTTTTATCAATATAAAATAAATTATTATTAAACGAAAACAACGTGAAAATTTCGATATAAAAACTGGAAGAATACAGAAATCGAAAAACCTTCCTCAGTGTTTTTCTTTCGATTGCCTGACAAAGTTTCGAATTGATATCGATAAAATATATTTACGATCGATAATATAAATTGGATTTACTAATAAAAACCTGCCATATAATTTAAATTTATTTATAGATTTTTAATAGGATAGTAAATATGTTATATTTTAATGTTATATAATAAAGAATACAGGTCTTCCAGATCCTAAGCATAATTGTTGTTGTTTACCTCATGGAGTCTATTCTTAGATAGGATGCCCTAACTTATCTTGAGAACTGATAATATTTCGATTAGTCCACCCGAATAGACACAACTCCATTCAATTCCACTATTTTTGTTTGTTTGTTTTGTTTCTAAAATATATTTACGGTCAATAACTTATTGTTGAACCCTTACATTTTAGTTAATAGTTTTAGAAAATAAATAGGTGACATCTATGAACAGATACCACGTTTAAATAAAGAATGTGATGACATTTTGTTTTTAAATTTCATCCTTACTTTCATTTGAAATATCAACTGACAACCTTCTATTGCATTCTATTATCTGTGGATGAGCTTTTGTTCATGCTTATTATATTTTAATGAAATTTACCTCTCGTTCTATAGTCTGTATAATTTATTCTGCCAAAAAAAAAAAAGAAATAGCCATACGAACATTCTGCAACAACCCTATGTTAGACAGCGAGTGATCTAAAAAAAATTGTATTCACACTGGCCAAGGTTACCATAGCTTCGAGTAGATACCTAACTTTCTACCAATTTGTTTTCTTTCCCTCAAGGAAACGGAAGAACATATAAATGACTGTAAACTGAAATACTTCAAAATCTCACGAATGTGCCTTACGAAACTTATCTAATATGGAACGTCAGTCAGAAATTATAATCAATCATAAACAATCGTTGTTCAAAGATTCTTGTATTTTTACATTATTTAAGTAAAACAGGGAGTGCCTCAGAGGTAGAGCACTGAGTATCTATGCCGGAAATCCTGGTTCAAATCCCGCTGCAGGCAGTTACTTTTATTTAGTATGTTTGCGGCGGGAGATGGATCATATGGGATATAGGACCCTCATGGGGCTCACCCAGCCTCTATAAAATATTATAAAAATAGGGGAGCCAAAATAAGGGGGGGAAGAACCTGGCGGTTGAGCGTGACCTAGGACAACTCACCTCCTTGCAGAGCCGTTGTAAATGAAACAGTACAGTCTCTACCATGTACTGAAACCCAGACTCACTCACGGGTCGTAGTGGTTACAGGTTTTTAAATAAAACGCAAGCTTTAACCACAAAAGCCAATGAATCGGGAAAGAATGAGGTACTAAATAGGAAAAAAAAAGCTGTTATCACAGCTATAGAACAAAGAAAAAAAATATGAAAAATTAATGTTCTTCTATATATACAATTGGTATATATATAGTGGCTCAATGGTAGAGCATTGCCCCCGTTCTTGCCGTGCCGAAGGGTTCAAATACCGATCTCTGGATTCTTTGGGATCTGGGACCCTCCTGGGTGAGCTAACCCCGCCAGAAAAAATCTGGCGTTGGGCGTAATCGAGAACAAATCTCCTCCATTCACAACCGTTCTACAAGAAACATTACAGTAGAGTCTCTATCAGGTACTTAGTTCGATACTCTTCATGAGTTGTAGTGGTGCAGTTTTATATATACAATGGGAATTAGAGCTACTTGGTACAGAAGCTCTCTTCGCATTCAGCAGTTATTCTTTGACTATATATGGACATGCGAGTGTATTTTAATTATTTGTATCTTCATTAAAATCTATAGCGTTGAGCTAGCTTGGTAAAAAGTGATGCCAGATAATGATAAAATTAAAATTTTATCTTAGGAATTACCTTTTTTGTTATTACCTTGCAATATTCGAGATAGGTTCATTATTCGGTTTGGCGAAATAATATTGTTTTCATGACTTTTTAGTTGAAATGCATTAGCCCCTTTCCTTTCACTATCTAAAGAAAGAGGAAATAATTAACAAAATTAATTTTCCAAATTTAAAGGATTAAGGATTACTAAATTTCTACACATTTATAAAAAAAAAAAATTCTCAAGTATATAAGAAATGAGCAAATAATATAATTTAAACATTCAAATTATTCCAATACACGAGAAATCCTTCGCTAGACTGTTATTGTTTATAAATAATTTAATTAGAAATTTAATTAATGCAAAAAAGGAGAAAAACGTGATAAAAATAGGGCCAAGAACCAACGTTTCATCACTAGATAAGGAATCAACTACTATCTATCCTGCCTATTTATATATCAAAGGTCATATTTAGGGAAACACTGTAGTAAACACATTTCTGTCTAGTGTAAGAATGAATAGAACCACTTACGCATAACCAACAGATACCAACGTAACATAACCAACAGATACCAACATAACATAACCAACAGATACCAACATAACATAACCAACAAAGTATCGGAGTCGGAACGATTTATCTCAACCTCACATGAATTATATTTCTATACACAAACCATAGTTGCAAAAATATATTGGAACCGTTGTCTTTATTTTTATTAGTTACTATCAACGTATAGATAACATTATATTGTAAATAAAAGATCGTTATTCTGTATTGGAACACGGGTTCGATTCGATTTATCCTCGGGGTATTTCGTACGTGGTGATTTTGATTAAGTTCTAATACGAGTGTTTTTTGGCATTTTTTTTTCCTTATATTGTAAAATTTGGCCAAGCCAGTTATATAAAATTCTCTGTATACATGTGCTTAAATAAATGTATGCTTAAATTGAAGGGCTTGCACCAACAAAGAGTTAACTCCACTTTTAGACCAAACAGAGATAACAACTGTTTCTTGGAGGGAAAATAATCATTCTTTCATTTGGTTCAACAAGGAATATTTTTTGGTAAAATAAAAAAATAAACTGTTCAAAAATAGAAAACGTATTTAAATCGCCTTTCACTTCGTCTAATTATATGTGTTTCCTACCACTACATGTTTTGGCCAAATTCCATTGAGAATTACGTCAAATTCGCAATTCTATAATCAATTTTATTCTGGAGTTAACTCCTTTTTGGCCCAAATAATTGAAAATTTCTTTCTTTTTAAAGTATGGAAGCATTTAATAAGGACATTTTTCTAGAAGAGAAGACAGTAACAAAAAATAAGCATTGACTAGCAAACTATGATCATCAGTAGTTTAGGTAGTTTTGCATTCTTATTTTTTGATACTGTGTTCTTTTGTTGAAATAAACCAATTTTCTTGAAAATTGCCCTTATTCAATGCTTCTTTACTTAAAAAAAAAAAACTTTTCAATTACTTGGGCCAAAAATGAGTTAACTCAAGAATAAAATTGACTCTAGAGTTGCGAATTTGACGAATATCTCAATGGAATTTGGCCAAAACATGTAGTGATAGGAGACATATATTTGGACGAAGTCAAAGGCAATTTAAATACATTCTCTATTTTTGAACAGTCTTTTATTTTACCAAAAATTATAAAAACTGGAGTTAACTCTCTGTTGCTTTATTATAAGCCTTCAATTGATTTATTATAATTTAGTAAATATATTGCACAATACTAATCTAAGGAATATCTTGTTCATATTTATATCTGGTGAGTAGGGTAATTCAGTGGGTAGAACGCAAAGTTACCTCAATGTATATATTTTTGAGATTAATTTTATGCTTAGAGAGTATCTCAATACATAAAGGTTTCTAATCTACAGGTTTAGAGTTCAAAGGCGGCTGTGCCTGATAAATTATTTATTTAGCTAACAGCTTTGAATGAACCCTCTGAGATCTGCAGATCCTACGGGGCTCACCCAGCCTTTATAAAGCCCGTTCCCTTGATTGGAGGAAACTTGATGTTTGAACGAGATTTCGGTCCTGCGTAACCATTGGCTTTAGAAACAAGTACTGGACCCAAGATTATAGTCGTTGAGGTTTTATTATTTTTTAAATATTTATTTTTAGTATCTTTATTAAACCCAATGCAATATGATTAAAACTTTTTAAAGATAAATTGTGTCCCTTAATCTATTTTTCGATAGTTTGAGTAAGAAATTCTCAATATTTTTAGAAATACTAAAAACCCTTTTTTAAATATTTATAACATTCCTCTGAACTCTGTCGAACAGGTACGTTACCTAGGACTCCATCTGGACAAACGTCTCACTTGGAATCCTCATACAAGACTGAAAAGACAAGAAACTGCTCGTCGTTTTCGCCTACTTCAACATTTACTGGACAAACGCTCTAAGCTCCTAATAAATTACAAAAGACTCATTTACATGACAGTTATCAGGCCTATTTGGACATACGGAGTTGAGCTATGGGGCTCTACTAAACCATCCAATTCATCTCGTATCCAATCCTTGCAATCCAAAATCCTTCGTAAAATTCTCAATGCTCCTTATTATGTCACAAACAAACTCATCCATGATCTTAATATCCCATATGTGTCTGATTTGGCCCAAACTAGATACCTATCCTTCCATGACAAGCTCCATACACACTTGAATCCGCTAGTCGCTCAACTTGCTTCCCATACTATTCCTGATAACCCTCCGAGGCGTCTGAAAAGAAGATGGCCTCGAGACCATCTACTATAGAACTTTTTGGAGTGCTACCGATGGGTAGTTTCTCCACAAGTACTTTTCAAGTCGTATTGTACATATAGCAGATTTACTTATTGTAATAGTATTATAGTTGTAAATATCAATAAATTGAATTAAAAAAAAAAAAAATATATTTATAACTATCTTAAAATTTTCTCACAGGGGAAACTGTTTATGTATGTGTCTCTTAAAAAAATATAAAAGTATGAGCTATCTAATTATATGGATATATTTGTATATATTTGGGGATGTCCGTGTGTAAGGTAATTCACGAATATTAAAAGGTAATTGTTCCCAAGGATTGTTACCGTTCTTTTTATTATTTTTTATTTTATCTTCAGTTTTGGATCTCAAAAGTAAAATAAAACGGATACTTTAAACGAAGAGGAATTTAAGAGGGTTTTGGGGGGGGGCGGCTTAAAGGGTAGTTTTAGTTTTCCGCGTTAAGACAGCATAATTTAAATTCGTAAGACAACAATAATACACTGTGATGTAACAATAATTATATTTCATAATATGACCAATTATTTAACTGCACTAGACCGGTTAATCACACCTTTCGTACCCTCAACCCCATCGGGAGATCAAAGTGGGGGTTCGTTTGAGCAATTCGCTGCTAAGTTCAAGCCTTTGTATTGCCGGCACGCGGTTCAGTATCTACGCTGCATACATTATCCTATTGTCACTCGCTGCCCGAGGTGTCGCTCTGAATTCAGATAGATCAAGATTAGAACATTGGGATTGCATCTCCCTTTAGCTACATAACATAGTAATCGCTTGTAATTGACATATATTGGAAATATTTACAATTCGGCTAGACAGTTGTGTATTATCGAGCATAATAAGCTGGAAATGTATAGAAAACTGATCTGAAAAAAATCTGTATTTTAAATTTTACTTAATCCCAAAACGAAAAGGTCAAAAAATTAAAAGAAATAATCTGGATCACTACAACTGATATTGGGGACATGATGAGCGCTGTTTCATAGCCAACGGTTCTACAAGTAATAATTTGGTCGAGGTCAAGGATATGAGTGAGTGAGCCCCAGGAGGATCTCCAGATCCCATATAGTCGATTCGGCTAATTAAATAAATAGATAATTTATATTGTGAGCTATGTTACAAGCCTTGAAGAAGACCTACAATGTAGGTCGAAACGTCGCCTCCTAATAAATAGTTTATCTCTATTAAAATAATTATTTTTTTAACCTTCATATAAATCATTTTCTTCCCATAAATGTATCTTCCACAGCATGTTGAATTAATCTCACAAAAATTGGAATCTCTACATAATATTATAGTCGTACCCGGGACGGCAATGCATAAAGCGAACCTAAATATTTTATCTATTAATACAATTAAATCAACAGATTTCAGATGATTTAAAGATTTCTAAAGTAACGCCTATACTAAGAAGTCCATACAATTAGAGAAAAACAAGAAATCTTTTTAATGATGAGTGAAGAGAGTTGAAACCGCTATAACTTTTTAAGAACTCAAAAACCTGCAGAATCTTAAGGGTCATCAATGAACCACATGTGGCTTAAGACTAAGAGTTTCGAAGAACTTTTGTAGCTATTTAAAAATAATTTGTTCCACTACTACCCATAAATGGTCGTGGGTTAGTTAGTTGATAATGATTATACTGTTTCCAATGGTTTTGCCGGAATGTGATTTGTCCAAGGCCAAGCTCAAGAGTCAGGTTTTCCTCCTATTAAAAGTACCCACTTTATAGAGGCTGGATGAGTCCCTAGTGGGTCTTCAAGATTCCACAGGCTACATAAGTCACTGTTAGGAAATTAATTATCAAGTTGTCTGTCACAGCTTTATTTGATTCCAGGACCTACAGTACATCAATTCAGAGCTCTACAAACAGTAAGACCCACCTCCTTTTGTATTTATTTTACCTGATAATTTATATGTAATACTAAAACCTAGAGGAAGGTACATAATAAAATAGTCGTAACTATATTTTCTCACAAAACTTAACAGGAGCACGCTTTCGTGGTGAACCTCTGGTATGGACCACAGCTCTACGTCTGCGGTATAGTATTTCTCTCAACATTGTATAATATTAATGCAAAGTAAATAAAAGTCAGTATTGAGTTAAAATTATTTGTCGGATGTTGAGGCTCCTGAACTAATTAGTTTTCTATACTAATCACATGCATTTACCTCTTTTTTATCTGTATTGAATTTAAAACTTCTTGTAAGCTATAAATTGTATATTTTTTTTTTTTTTATTGATATTTACAACTGTAATAACATTACATCAAGTAAATTGGCTGTATGAACAAAGGACATGAACAAAAAAATCACTTGTGGAGAAACTATCCATTGATAGCACTCCAATGAGGTTTTATAGTAGAAGGTCTCGAGGCCATCTTCTTTTCAGACGCCTCGGAGGTTTATCAGGAATATTATAGGAAGCAAGTCGAGAGACTAGCGGATTCAAGTGTGTATGGAGCTTTTCATGGAAGGATAGGTATCTAGTTTGGGCCAAATCAGCAACATATGGGATATTAAGATCATGATGGATGAGTTTGTATATTGTATGATTAGATTATGATTCTACTTCTAGATATTGTATACATTTCGATGATTATTAAAAAGAATATATTAGTCTTGCATTGCCATTTTTTGTACAAAATAAACCTAAAAGAATGGGTCACGGTTTTGAATGACCAATATTAACTTTGTTTGTTTTTTTAAAAGTTTAGAACTTTTTTATATATTTTTTCCATTTAAAGAATTTTAAGAGAAACTATAAACAGAAAAAAGTGAGAACAGTGATCTAATTATAAATTTCAAAAAGTGGTCTATATTATAAATTAGAAAGCAATAGGAAAAAATAAAACAAAAGCCGTGCCTCTAAAATACTGAATAAAACTAATAGCATCTTAGGACATACGCTAAAAGAAAATCCACACAAGAAAAAGATATTACATCATTAGCCCAAACAAGCCCATCAAAGGGACACAACAATGATGCTTTCCGACGATCGACTAACAACTCTCAGTTATTTTTTTTATTATTTTATTGACTTTTTATATATTTATAAATTTTATATATCTATAATTTACTTTGCTGTTTTGGGTTTTCTAATTGAATTTTAACTTGAAACTGTAAACATTTTCTTGCATTTTTCAACCTTCATCTCATCATAAATTCATCCAATGTATTGCCAATCAAGAAGCCATAATACGTGTTCTCAATCATTTCCTTTTCTGCATTTTTTAAACTTTAAATGAAATAACAATAATTACAATACTATAATAATTTAACATAAATGTCCAAAAGATAACATACTATAAGTATAAATACCTGGAAAGTCAATACTTTTAAATAATTCTTAAGGAGATCTATAGTCCTCCATGGTCAAAAACTATATTGCATTACAAAAACCAAACTTTGATCTTTCAACCATCAGATCCTTTTTCTTATTTCTATTAGTCATTAGACTTTAGTATAAAATAACAAATTATGTTCTAAAACGCACATTAACAAAATAATACAATTACAAAGTAAATTTTTTATTTTTTTTCCTTTTTCTTTTTTAAATTTAATTAATTTATTTATTTTACTATATAATTTAAAAAAAAAAATATTTTATCAAATCAATTAATTAATTATGAAATATATGGAATTTTTTTTTTTTTTATATTTTATTAAAGATCTACTAGTAGGTTATATGGTCAGGTTATTATAATAGCATCTTAGGACATACGCTAAAAGAAAATCCACATAAGAAAAAGATCTTGCATCATTAGCCCAAACAAACCCATCAAAGGGACACAACAATCATGCTTTTTTTAGTCGACTAACAACTCTCAGTTATTTTTTTCATTATTTTATTGAATTTTTATTTATTTATTTTTGACTTTGCTGTTTGGGATTTTCTAATTGAATTTTAACTTGAAACTGTAAACATTTTCTTGCATTTTTCAACCTTCATCTCATCATAAATTCATCCAATGTATTGTCAATCAAGAAGCCATAATACGTGTTTCCAATGTATAGATTTTAAGTGAAAATTACATTAATATTCAATCTCTATTGAAGTCAATTACCTATCAAGCAATGAATGGATTTAAATTACTTTATACGCTACAAGATTTAGGAAATTTTAAGTCTTCTAAATCGCATGATCAAACATGCAATAATTATATAACTAATCATTAATCCAAAGAACCACAAATTTGGGTGAAACTGAATTTAAAAAAACACCAATTAAGAAACATTTTTGGAGTATTTAGGTCCCTTTATGCAACTTTTTATGTTTCTAGTTTGTAATGAACTCACCACTGTTTCATGAATATGTTAATTAGTTAATTGTTTTCATTCAATTGCTTATCTCAGGAATAATTCATACGAAGTCTGCCGCGCGAAAATCTCGTATTGAACATTACCAGAGTCCATCGAAAAGCTACAGTATCTACACTCAATATAGAGTATTAATGAATTGTTTCCGGAAGCCCCAGAGTGAGAGGGGGGGGGGGCTATCACTACATAGTTTCCCATTATACCAGAGATGATAAGGCATAATGATGTTCTATTTCCAGTCTCAGAAACAGATCCAGAAATATCTTCGGCCTCTAAACAATAACAACGATAAGGCTATCACAAGCTCCATTTTCCTATTTTTTATCCCATTTAATCTTTTTTATTAATATATTTATTAATGATAATGATGTGTCCTCGCCCGGTTGAAAAGTAAACATTGAGTGGTAGTGGGGTGAAAATGACTTGTTGAATGTGTCATAAAATGATAACTGACCGCAAGGACAGAATCCATATTAACTAAATAATCACAGAAAAATGCAATAAAGAAAGATTGTCACGATTAATATGCCGATATAATTAATACGCTGAATGAATGAATGATGGATATGCTGCGAAATTCCCAGGTAAAAGTATGGATAGGCATAATCCAAAAAAAGTTGTTACTTTTTTATTTATAAATAACGAGAAATGCAATTTATTTGATATTTTTCAAATTATAATTATTAATTATAAAGAAGATATAATTATTAATTATACCAAATACTGTAATAAAAATGATCAAATTTTATTTGTTTAATATGGAAAAAAATCAAACAGATCTGTTATATCTTGAAGCAAAATATTGTTTATATTGTTATAAGGATAATTGCGATTTATTTTATTAATAATTACTATATAATGTAATAAATGTTACAGTATTATTACGATTACTATAAAAAGTGCATTATTTTGACTAACATACCCCATGTTCATAATATAATTTTTTAATATAGCATTTTACGTTATTTTTTAAATCGTTGATAAAATTATTTTTATTTCTATATTAAGCATGTAAAATGTAATTTTTATAACTTTATTTTGGGACTAGTACCATCATAATTAATCATGTACGATGAAGCAATATTTTCTTTAAAACTAATTCTACGTATATGGAATTCCTTCCTGTACATTAAAAATTCAATTTAAACAAAAATATTTTTTTTTTCTAGTTATATGGTTAACTATCATATTTAATTATTAAGGTTTTATAATTATATTAGCATTACAAAGTAACATTATAATACAATGATTAATACTTCTACTACTAATAAATGCATTCCTTTGGGTAACGTACCACCTTTGTATTCATATTGTTTGACGTAAATTTTTACTTAATTTAGTAAAAATATTTTATTACTATATTAAGCAGATGAAATATGGTAACTTTTATTACTTTTCATAGCATTTAGTAACATTTCAATAAATTCATTACAGTAAAAATATTTTTTATTGAACTAATGTTATTGTTATATAATTATTTTTACAAACGTATTGAGCCGATATGGACATCGAATGAACAATCCATATAAAGGGGCGAACTGTGGTCTAGTGGTTAGCATTACAACATACCTAGCCCTGATCGCGGGTTCGTAGCCCGGCAGGTGGCCCTAGGGTTTTTTTTTAAAGGGAGTATAATACCCTTGGCAATGCCGTTTACAAATCAGTATCATCTTCAGTGTCTTCATCTTGTCCACCTACCAGCATGTCTTATCAGGATGTCTTGAGCCCCTCACTGAGTGCCTTCCATCGGTATATAATAATTCATTTTTGGTTATATTGTTTCATATATTAATACTGCAATAAAAAAAAGCGATTTACCCACCGAACACGGACAATGGTCAAAAACGTCATAAATGAGACAAGATAAAACTGCATTTGAGCCGGAAATTCTGACTCAAATTGAAAGGAAGGCGTGAACGATTCTTGGAAGTGCAGTGGCTAAGTGTCTGGGATTAAAGTATCCCACTGACTCACGTAGTTCATTGGAATCCACGAGCGGGGGCAATACATCAACCCATCTAGTGACTAATCGTTTGGCAAATTGCACTTCAGAGGCGATGCAACGATGAAACGGTTCTACGTCGCGACGCGTCGGGTTATTTTCGAAAGCTATGGAGAAACGTTTTACTTGTTAGCAGTAATTATCCCCTTTGTTCCGGGAATAGGAACTGGATAATTCATCTGTCCCTATAGTGCTCTCTTGGAATTCAGAACAAACCAGGGTACTTTTCCAATCTAACGACGATCTACCCCAGCGCCCCAAGTGTCACTTTCGTTAACTACCTGCTATGTTAGCGAAACCTTCCTTAGTCCTTTGTTATTGTTTGTGTGTAGTGGACGTTTATTTGTTTTCATGTTAATTATACAATATGAGTTGGAATTTGATGAAGATTTTTCGCGAGGTGATTGATCAAAAGTCAGCTGTGGTATTTCTACAGGAGCGGAACGTCATATTGTGTTTAATCAATATTGTTTATAATAAATGTTTTATTATATTTTATTATTTATTTTCTATTTTAAATATTTAAATTTTAAACATAAATAATTATATTTAACTACAGTGTGATGTTTTTTGGTTAATTGTTTTGATTGTTCTGTATATACGACACCGTTTTGATGTGATATTGTTATTTTTAATGAATTTTGTTTATAATAAATGTTAATTTTTATCTTCTTATTTATTCAGTAGTTTATATATTTTAAATTTAAAGAGAAAATATGATATACAGCTAAAATATGATTTTTTTTTTAATTCTTTTATTTTTAGCTATTTTTCTTTTAAAGAGAAATATTAATATAATATAATAATATTTGTCCGGGCAAATCGTTTCTCTTTAAAAGAAAAATAGCTAAAAATAAAAGAAATAAAAAAAAAATCATATTTTAGCTGTATATCATCTCCTATTTCATTTCCTAACAATCCTCTTGTCTGTTTACTATTTCAAATATATTTCAGGCATCATAACCTGACAGGCTGCAAATAGTTGAGGTAAGTGCCAGAGGAGCGTGCTGGGGTAGGTCGTCGTTAGATTGGAAAAGTACCCAAACCAGTTGGGTATTAATTCTATGTCAGGAGAGAAAAGTAATTGTGGTATGGTTTTACAATTACTGCCTTCCTCGGAACGTTGAACCACTACTAGAAAGTTCACCAACTAAATCAATACTGAATCTTTCAAATATGAACCCTTGGATTGGAATGCCTCATGGCCTCCATAAACTTTTACCTAAACCTTCTTGAACTTGGACTTATGATGTCAAATAAATCAATGAACTATCACTGAAGGTAGCATCTGTAATTAGGGAACATCTAATGTACTATATTATAGATATTACAGCGCTAGTTACATATTAATATTGCCACGAAATTAATATTAGCTATCACGTCTTGAGGTTGAGCTATCGGATTTCTTCGAGTAGGTATCTGGGCCTATTTGTATTTATAAGTAGATTGGGTATAACATATATAAAGTTATATCTGGATAACCAAAATATAGGATACCCCCAGTAGCATCGTGGGATTAGGCATAGCAGCTGAGAGTGATGTTAAATGAATACACAAATATAAAAATAACTAAGTACTACCAGCGGTTTTATTTACGTTTAATATGTTTTAACTCTTAAAATAGAAAACAAAAACAAAAAAAACTATACTACTATAACTCACGAATGGTCTTGGATTCCATTTTGTCGAAACCAACGATTGTGCAATGAGCTGATTTCACCGATATGACGCTCAACCGGCTAGATTTTCACCCAACTAAGAGTATCCTCCTGATAGAGGCTGAGTGAGGCCCGGGAAGATGTCTCTAATGCAGTAAACTAAATTATTAATTTTTCTTATTCACCAATTTCGAACTCAGCGCTTTACACACTTAGCTACTGCACTGCTCCTAATCACCTATTATGTCTTCGCTCTAATTTTTTACAGGTTATTTCTACGTAAATGTAGATGATTACCTCATTAAAAAATATGTATATTTCTGACCTCTTGAAATTCAAAAGCCATTCCCCTCGATTTCTTTTATAAGATCTCTACCATCAAGCAGCTTTTACTCTTTGGAGTAGTTATGGATTGTAAATACGATAAACAGGTCTAAAAATAAATATTGACATGACATTTGAGAACCATCAATAAACTGATTTTAAAAACCATAAAATTATATTTCTTATTTCCTCATTTTTGCATATTATCTTTATTGTAAGTTATCTTAGAATCTCTCACAGTGTTTTTTTTTTACAGAAAACAAAATTAAAAAATAAATTTAAATAGTTATTCCATCTTGTTTTCTTTAAATGAATCATTTTCCAAATAAAAAAACTGCAAAGGATATCAATCCCCTTTCCCTATCTATCATTCCAAGGATGGTTTCATTTTAGGCCAGACACTCTAAAGTTACATAATAATAGATAATTCCTTTTCGTGTAATTATTTTAATTAAATGTGTTGGTGTTTTCAAAAAAATTTCAGATAAAATTCCTCACGAGGAATGAGTGTCAAATATATTTGATCTCGAAATGGGGTCTATTAAAATACCATGTGGTATCCAATTGACTGATATCCAGGGGATCTTCATCGTCAAAGTTACGTAACTGAATGGTTTACCTATTATAAGATAAATTGCTATCCTAAATGTAAAGGTCATTCTATTTGTGTGCTCTGGTCGAGTGTTTCGGTCCTCAACAAACATCCCTTATCGCTTCACAAACAAAACAGCCACGGCACCGAAAACAACTGAGGATCGTATTACCAAAATAATAGGTATCAGTGACCTGATTGGTTTAAAAATAGACACATAAAATAAAAGAGATGACATGTTGCTGAAAATATTCGAATAATATTTAGACCGAGATAAAATTCATAGTTTCGTCGTAATATTTTTAGTTGATTTTTTATCATTGTTTACCAACAGAAGTTTCACCATGTCATTATGATTTATAGTGATTATTTATAGTCATTATTATGATTTATAGTGATTATTATGTATTTAAAGCCGAGTAGCTCAGTTTGTAGAGTGCTGAGTTGCTGTAAATTAAGTAAGTTTGTAAATTAC
The DNA here is from genome assembly GCA_037127475.1 of Arma custos. Classification (NCBI taxonomy): domain Eukaryota; kingdom Metazoa; phylum Arthropoda; class Insecta; order Hemiptera; family Pentatomidae; genus Arma; species Arma custos. Next base: position 9,475,588 of record CM073763.1, read on the forward strand.
TTCCCTGCACAATCGTTGTCCAAGAAACAGTTCAGTCTCTACAGTGTACTAAGCCCACGAAGCAGGAATCTTTGGAAAATAGTTCAAAACTCATTGGCTACTAATTGCCTGACTATATATAAAACTAAACGCAAGAATCTTTCGTGGTCCAAGGTAGTTGAGTTATGGCAGTACTACGACAGTGGCTTGTCCAGAAGCAAATAATTACTAACCTCATGGCTCTACAGTTCGTGTGACCATTATCATCGTGTTCCTAACGCTTCTTATGTCATATGCTCCGCAATTCGACAATTTCATTTTGAAATTAGGAGAAACATTTTTAGGTAATACGTTTTCAAAGGAAAAATGTAAATTATTTTATTTATCTAAAAAAGTAGTAACTGTCAGACATTACTCTTGAGAGGCATGCTAAAATAATACAGTAAAATCAGACATTCTTTACGAATTCTGCACTGTAACACATTGGACGTTCACACTCTGGGTTGCTATTTGAAAATAATCGATTATGCAATGCAGGTGGATATCTATGCAGTTATGTAAACTAAAATAGAGTAGAGAAACAAAGATGGAACCATTGTGTATAGAGCGAATTGTGGCTTCGACTTAATAAATTTTGGTTAGAATGCATAATAAATGTATATTAGGGATATTCCCTGAGTAAAGAATAAAATCAGGACGGTTAGTAGTGAATGAAAAATTCATGGGAGTACCGAGAGATTTCTGCAATGTCTGAAAATTAGAATATAATGAAGAATTATTGTCTAGCGCTTCCTGGTGATTATTGATCTATCAATAATAAATAATAATATACTCAAGGTCTAATTAAACTATAAATTCGAAAAATAAAATAAAATAATCACAACCCACCTAGGTTTATAACTTGGTAAGAATTTTAGTTATTTTAAGTCAATAACAGTTGTGTAAGTAGGCGAACCGTCCTAGCAAACCGCTAGGTTTTTCCCGATCAAGGATTGCCTTATTTACACGGGATAGCCCCGGAGACCTCACATTGTCGATCCAAAGCCAATTCAAAATAAATAATTTATTAGTAGTAATAAACTAAATATACATCAATGCTTGTGGAGTGATATAATATTTTTAGAACCATAATGGATCTTTTCTTTAAATTTCTTGGAAAACCTCATTGGACCAAGACTGCTTTTAAGACTTTTCACTAAGAAGGCGCTTGCTTCTTGAGGTTGTATTTATTGGAGTGGAAAAACTCCTCGTTTCGGCAAGAATCCAAATAACTTGCTTTGTTTAAATTTAGATATGCTGCTTGTTCTTTACGGAGTAGAAAAACAAAACTAAAGAAAAGACACAAGAAGATAAAATAATAGTTTCCCATTTAATAATTATAAAAATTTTCCATAAACATATAGATAATAAAAAAAATGCGAATATAGCATGTTCTGGGTCAGTGTAATATCAGACATTTGATATTTAAAGTTTGATACAGACGCTAGAGGGTTATCATTATTTTTATTTATTTATAGAAATATCAATTTACTCTAATAACATTAATGAATTCCAATATAAATGAATAATTTTTAGTAAACACATAAACAAATTATACCCTATTTTAAAAAGTTTGTGTTCATACATAATATTAATTTTCGTCGATTTTATTAAAAGTACGATTTCGATAAAAATCATAACTTGTATTTTTAAAATTGAAAATATTTATAATTTTTTTGAATAATTAAAATTTTAATTCTTTGACGATCTTAGAGATGTTTAGGATAACAAAAAGGAAACGGAGTGACTCAGTGGTAGAGCACTGAGCTGCCGTGCCAAAGGTCCAAGGTTCAAATCCCGCTGCTTGGCAGACTTTTATTTAATTTGGTGGCAGCCGGAGAGGGATCCTATAGGATATATGACGCTTCTAGGGCCCAGCCAGCATCTATGAAGTGGATACCCAAAATAGGGCAGGAGATCTGGTGGTTGAGCGTGATCTAGGACAAATTACTTCCCTGCACAACGGTTGTCCTAGAAACAGTACAGTCTCTAAAACGTACTGAGCACAAGAACCTTCATAGGTTGTAGTGTTGCAGGTTTTTTTGTTACAAGATAAAAACATTTTATCTAGGCTTTACTGACTCTCAGTACAAAACTTACTGCAAAATGACTATTTTAAGCAATGGAAATTAAAACTCAACATTGTTAACTCTTAGACAAGACTCATACCTTACAGTTAAATATAACTTAAATGTACTCAACAAACACAATTTATTAGTTAGGATTACTTTAGGTGGATTAATCATGGATACCGAAGGCATTTTGACATTATCGAATGTAGAACCTTGGTCCCAAACTTGCATCAGAAGCGCTTATTTATAAACAGTAGCTTAAGACCATTTTACTTCATCCATCATAAGTGATCAACACAAAAAAACAGACAACGCCTTAATACTTAAACATAACTTTTAAAAGCTAAATGGAACTAAGCATCAATAATGTTTGAAACCGCATCGAATTTTGAATTTTAATCCAAAACATTGTGTATTATAACAAATTTATTATGGTACGTCAGTAACCAATAGACTACTGGGATCTATACATACCAAGAGTATATGACCATATTGATACATCATATAAAACAAAATATCATAACAAACTCTAATAACAGAACACTTGTACGAAATATGAAGACAACAGACATGTCTGAAATACCAGATGATTGGAAAGAAGCAAGCTAAGAGATCTCCTCACTTAAAATCCTTTGGAATCTCACGTGAGAAGAATGAACAATACGTGCTCTCTTGCTGTGACGTGTCAATCAAATTATATTTATTATATATATAAAAATAAAAACCTATGAAGCAAATGAAAAACGTTTAAATAATAATATTTGGACATTGGGACAACTAAAATTTTAAAATAAATGAATATTTTTAAATACATTAAAATGTTACACATATATGTGATATATAAATTGTTATTTCTGGTATCAATTATTAATAATAAGCTATTAAGTAACAGCAAATATTTTCGAAAACACCTCGAGCCACATTGATAATTTCCTCCCGAGACGTAAATTGTAGGTAATTAGCATTCAACCTATATCTCCTATTAAAAAATAAATACAATTTTATAATATTGGAAGTGTGCTATATTTTTTTACTAATTTTATTAAAGCTATATGATGTGCCACAAATATGTATGAATTCACTTGAAGAGACTTGCCAAGATGTGGATTCTTTTCAAATTTATAGCGTTTAATGATAGTTTCTCGCAAATTTTTATTTGTAATTACAACAGATGATGATCCATGAATCCGCATGCTGGTGGATATTTAATTTTTGCCTAAAGCAACTAAATTTGGTGTTGCCATAACTCAAGTAATCATTAGAATGACTAATTTTTAGTGATAAAATTTAAATTATAATATTTAAAAAAATCGTGATTAGTAAATAAAAGCACGTGATACCTTGACGATTATTTTTTTTCATTTGAAAAATAAGCATACGAGAATTTATATTTGTATTGATAAAAATTGAATGAATTAAAAGTATTAATACTTGATTATGCTCTTGTTTTAATATGCCTAAGCTCATTTATTTCAACAACGCCATGATTGTTCCACAGATCAAAATACGATGATAAAAATGTCAAAAAATAAAAATAATTTTAGTAATATAATTGTTTTCATTGTTTTATATTAACATCATTTGACATAATAAAATAAAAAGAATTAGTATAGGTATTATGAAAAATAAATGTCAAGATTTTCTTGTAGAGTTAATAATATATATATATATGTGTGAGCGCGATCATATATAAATCTTTATTAATGCAATTACTGAAAAATAACGTGATGAATTGATGATTTTTTCCTTAAGAAAAAAAAATTGTGCGAGAATCCATATCTCACCTCGATAATACCTTAAATAATTAAAAGTACAAATCTTTAAACATTCTTTAGTTTTAACATACTAGCTAATTAAATACTACAACGTCAAGAATGATGTGGACTGTGTGGTAAGAAATGTGTAACTACAAAAATCAACTATAAACTTAAATATAAAGATAAAGATGCTAAAATATTATTACCTAAGTTAAAAATATTATTTTTTAATGGGATTAAATAACTATTAAAAAATAAATTATTAGATTTTCTTTTTTCTCGGGAGTTTTTAAGATATGTATTTATTTGACAAAGAATGGGGGTTAATACTGGGTTTCTCCCAAGCATTAAATTAATGCTTATGGGCTTAGTATGTTTATGACTTTGCTCTGTCTATTTGAAAATGTAATTCCGAATAAAGTTGCGGTTACTTACTATAGGAGTGGGTAATTATTCTAGTATATTAGATATATACAATATATCTACACAATATATCTATTTATTTTATACACATTATATTCTATATATCTAATTTGTACATTATATATATACAATATGCTGTGATAAAACTGATGGACACCACCAATACTACATATAAAATTATATTCATAGTAAGCAAATGCAATTTTATGCGCCATTACATTTTGCCCAATGTATCAGTTCATCCGATTGGCTTTTTGAATTGAGTCCCAAGTTTTGATTTTTCATTCGCTCCCTTATGAATATTCCCAAAAAATAAAAATAATAGTGTTTCAGTATGAAATAACGAGTATAGTTATGGGAAATGTGTATATTTCGGTAATACTCGTACATGTAGGATATAATCATTTCCCAATACTATACTCTTTATTGCTATAGTAATCCTTGTTTCAGTTACATGCTGAAACTAACGATTTTTTTTATTTTTGAGAATATTAAAAAGGAAACGAACGAAAAGTTAAAAGTTGTTGTGGCTTTATCCAAAGCCGCATCTTGCGGAACTGATGCTTAGATAAAAAAAGTTATTGAAGTGTTTCGTTAAAGGAAGTGGCAGTCACCTGCAAGGGAAGATGAGGGCTTCTTCAGCTGCAAGCGTCAAGGCGACGACGAAGAGAAATACCACGAAGACTTGAGGACACATGACAGATGCTGCTCGGCGTCAAGGAGTTAAGAGATGACGGTTCACTTCCCGACTACCGAGCAGCGACTGAGGCCCGCTCAAGATAACCTCCCCTACCTCGCACATCGTCGACTGGATGGATCTCTTATCCAATGGCGTTCGGTGTCCACTGACTGTCTTGTGAGGAAGTCTTCACCAGTCCCGCCCTTAATACTTCTTGGCCCTTTAACGGATTTTAGGTTTATTCTTGAAAAAAAAAAGTCACGGAACAAGAACAGACCCAACAGCGATCTTGACCCAGGCTAACTATGATCTCCTAGACGAGGGTTATTTATACCCACACTCCCCACCATTGGAACTGTTACTTAATGGGTTCTACGATAGTTTAATTCGTTTTATAATTAGCTTCAATTAGAAAAAAAGAATTAAACTAAAACCTAAGTTGTTATAAGGGCTTTGTTATTACATGTTTTTTTTTTTGTATAAATACAATACCATAATTTTAACAATACATACTATACATTTTAGTATCTCGCCCACTAGAATAAATAAAAAATACTCGCTAATAATTATTTTTAATTTATGAAAGGTGTGCTGTTAAAATATGTAATGCATCTAGAGTAAAATATTTCGAAACAGTAGAAACACATTTACTGTACCCGAAAATAAATCAGGATTTTATGTTTTCTATAAAATACCCCTCCAAATAGTAGGTAAACATAAATTACAGTAACTAACAGTAACAGTAACAGTAAAAAACCCTCCAACTGTTTATGCTTGTTGGACATTTGACTTTTATAAATATAAACCCTTATTAATCCTTCTTAAATCAAATGTAAATCGTTTAATGATTTTTTTTGAGGAGGTGGAAACGCTTCATCTTTAATAACATCTTAAAACTAGCTTTAACTTTGTTATCATAGAAGTCTATACATTCTACTGGCCATTATTATTTAATAAAAATTGAGTAGCTTAACCGATCTTAAGAGAATATAGTGATTAATACTATATATATTTATAGTATATATATATATATATATATATATATATATATATATATATATATATATATATATATATACTATATACTATGAATGATCTTGGATCCTAAGGGAAGATTTTGTGTAAATCTTCTCCGAAATATTGCAAAATAAGAAGAAACTGCTTTTATGAAGCCCCGACTGAACTGATTTATCAGGGTAATTATTCAAGAAAATGATGCCATTCCATAAAAAAAAAATACTACAAAATTAATGTTGGCGTATTGAATAAATAAATAATAAATATAAGTAGTTGTAATGGAGAAAACATGTTTTGGCTAAGGAGAAATGGACTTACTAACTCCATGCACTGATAAATCTTGAGAATATTCAAATATCTTCATTCCTTATTGTAAAAAGCACGTATCTAGTTTAGAAAAAGAAAAAAAGAGTTTTTTGAAGAAAAAAAAATATTTTGTTTGTTGTTGTTTTTGGACTATCCGGTCACACTGACAACTGTTCTAAAAAAATACGCCCCTTATCATATTTTTTAAAATAAAAATTGATGGTAAAAATATAAAATTTCACAAAGTGATAAGAATATAGGAACTGCTTTCCTTTAAACTAATATTACTATTTAAAATAGGACCCCCGGGTTTATCCTTATCGCTAAGGATGACATAATCGCTTTTAATATCCTATCATCTGATGACCTTGTAGTTTGTTTCATACAATTATAGCATGTAACCAATTAATAATATTACCAAGAAGAATAGAATGAATTCGCCAGGCAACTATTTTTTTATTATTGATAAAAGGATTTATATAGCTAGAATAAAGATACAGATGAAATTATTTTAAAAATATATTTACCACACTAGAATATGACTATATTAATAAAGTATTTATTGTTGAACTGAAATTTTAGATTGGTAGTAATAACAATTAACATATTAAAAAACTGCTGCAAATTATTACAATGTAGTTTATAAGTTCACATGATAAAAACCCATATAATATACATATATATATATATATATATATATATATATATATATATATATATATATATATATATATATATACACCTGTTCCACTACAACCAGTGAACGGGTCCGGGGCTCAGTAGATGGTAAACAACAGTTCTGCAAGAAGGTTACTTGTCCTAAGTCACGCTCAACCGCCAGATTTGTCCATCTTCTTTTGGGTACCATATTTTCATAATATTTTAGAGAGGCTGGTTGAGCCCCAGGAGAGTCCTAGATCCTATATGATCCATCTCCGGCTGCAAACAGACTAAATAAAAGTCTTGCCCGCAGCGGGATTTGAACCAGGATTTCCGGCATGGCAACTCAGTGCTCTACCACTGTGCCACTCAACACCCTTACTAATATACCAACTACATTTATTTTATAGTTCAATTTCTCTGCAAAATAAAAAAAATCCGGCATTAAATAAAATTATAAGACTGTACAGTTATAGTGTATTAAAATCCCCCATTTAGAAAAAGAATTTTGTACTCATATAAGGTAAGAGTTTTAGAAAAATTGGGCAGGGAATAACCCATAAGCATACCATAAGAAAAAAAAAGGGCCTAAAAGAGAAAATATTCAGTATAAAAATTTACATTAAAAATCAAGTATTCAGTTTAAAACTGTACACAAAATTGTCTAGTAAAAATGTATAGTCGAATTTGGCAGAAGAAGAAGGAGCTTTGAGAACGAAAGAAATAATGTACAATTTAGCAATTAAAAAAAAAAATTGAGAATTGGAATAATTTGAACAATTATATAATTGGAAACATGAAGACTGATCCGCCCTTAGGCAGACTCCGCTTTTTTTATTCATAATAAATAAATAAATAAAAATAAATTTATTGAATATTAATTTAAATCCAACACATGTTTTCAGAAATGGTTGACGCATAAACCTCCGATAGAGCTAATGATCCCTATTTCTGGACATGTTTGATTACGCCTGTAACTGAAGATCTGATCTCTGTACCCAGAATTTCCAGTATTGAGGAACATATTGGAGAGACAAATAATTTTTTTTTAAATCAGCACAGTAACCAGTTATAAAATTAAAAGTATCTTGAAATCGTAGGACGTAAACATCCTCTTTATAAAATGTTATTTTACATTTTTATTTTTTCGTAGACTACAAAGGTGCATTAATCATAAAAATATAAAAAATAAAAATGAATTACTTTCTCATATTTTTTATGGCTAGGAAAGTGGTTAATGTGTGTTTTATAAGTGACACGTTCTAAATTCGGAACTGTATATAATTAATAATAGCAATAAGATAGTATTTCTTTGGTGAACAATGGTTATACTCAAGTCCGTCGGATCGAATTAATAGAGGCCTTTGTTATAAGTTTACGTAATTAGAATACGAAGATAATAATTAAAAAGACAACGTATCATTCAAAAAAAATAAAAATTACTGAAATAAATACACATAGCATATTATGATTCTTAGTTCAGCACTAATCAAGTATTACGTCTTTTCGTAATTTTTACCCTTTTTTAAATATCTTTATAATAAATAAAGTCTAAAGTAAATAATATATATAATTTTATATTAAAGTAATGTTCAATGAACATTCTTCTCAGTGTATATATCGCAAAAATTGCGGGAACACGGGGATATAGGATCAGTAAAGAGAATGGATTTGTCTGGGTGGGATGCGTGCCTTGGTAGCTCAATAGTTAGTGCACTGCGCTAGAGACGCAGGTGACCCGGGTTCGAATCCCGGCCAACATCTATCTTTTCTCCTAAAAATATATATATATATATATATATATATATGTGTGTGTGTGCGTTTCTGTTTATATGTGGATATTAATCATTCTAATATCTATTGAATCCAAAAGATTTATTTGTCAAATTAATAATATAAAAACACTAAACAACCTTTATCGATACAGTTTCACATTGAATAAATAAATTATAGTTTTAAGTATAATTATTACAATGAGAGCAACATAAACATATTAGTTTAATCAGCTGTTGTTACTTTGTAGGATCAAATAGATTAAAATGCTATACATGATATCAGTATTTTTTTTAAAAATGAGCTGTATGAGGCCCATTTAAATCCTATGATGCATTTATAACTACTAAACTAATAATAAATTAATGTAGTCGACGATTAATAAGTACGATTTTGTAGTCTAATTTAAAAAAAAAATTAATTAAACTTTTCACAGATTGAATACTCAAACTACCACATGCTAATTAAAAATCGGATATCATTTTAATTGGTCTCTGACAACTTAATTATCCATAGCATTATTATTCTTGATTATTACACAATAAAACCTGTGCCACAAAAACCCATCAAGGGTCTTAAAGGTACTCAGCACTAAATCATCTTCAGTTAAACCGTCTCAATTTCACGTAATTCATTTAACATGATTTTGAAAATTATTTAGAATTTAGAACAACTATAATATTTGTGTATGTAATTTAATCCGATAAACTTTATATCGGGTAGTAATGAAAGTGTAAAATGGTATCAAAACTGTATTGGTATTCATTTGTAAAAAATAAAAAGAATAAAGTATATATGTACAATTTATTGTATGAATTTAGTATATTCTCTTGACTTGGTAAATAAATATTTAAATTTTTATGGTGGTCTAATTCATCATTTGTAAATAAACGTAGATTATATAAACTAGATTCTGTGAAATATATTGACTGAATTTCTATATAATTTAATTTTGCAATAATTACTGTACTATTTTATTCATGAATATAAATATTATCATAATTAGTAGAGCATAATAATTTCTCCATGTTGTTAAAGAAAGTAGCAGGAATCTGTAAACATGTTGTTATTTTCATTAGTAATTATTATAATTCAAAATATGAGTAAAAATTAAACTTGAACCATTTGAAAATTTCTTTTATTAACACCCAATTATATTAACGTCATCAGTGGACTATAATTTGATCCATATTATATTATAACGCAAAAATTAGAATTATTATAAAATATTATACACTCTTTTCGGGTACGATTCGGAAAACGCAGATATTATTCGACAAATATGATTATTTATATAAAATAAGGCCATATGTTTGAGAAATTTAACATTTAACCTAATTATAAATCCTAATTAACATATAGTTTCGTACGTGTTCTTCAATAAATTGTAATGAACATTTTTCAATAAGTTGTTAGCCATTCAAAAAATTTCGTTGACTTGAACACAGGTGCTCATACCCTGAGGCTGGAATCACTTTGTGCTTCAGTCAAAAGAAGAAACAAAAAAGAATGTAGAAAGAGTAAACATATTTTGGATTCATATTGATGCATGGAGGAGAAGGATGTTTACTAAGATTTTAGAAAGCATTGCTGATTTTTATTCACAAATTTAATTGCAATTATTTTGTTTTGAGGTTATTTATAAATATAAACATGTTTTGTTATGAGTATGTTATTTAATATTATAAATAACAGTAATCTCAAAAAAATTTGCATGCTTTTTCCGAAACAGATCCCTGTAATCTATTCAAATGCTATACATTTGAAAAAATATATAAATAGGAATTACATATTTTCAAGTAAAACACCATTGTATTGTTGTTCTCTATATTACTACTGGCTTATTGTCTACCAAAGAAAAAAAAAATGTTTTGGGAATTTTTATCTTAATATTCGAGTAAATAACGGTAAATTACTATTTATTCTCCTATTAAAATAAAAACTGTATCATGCTTGATTAAATGTTAAATTACCAAAGATACGATGCACACTCACCTGCAAGGCGTGCACATGTAGAAGGAAGCTTCTGTCGTTAGAGCAAGGCCGAGAAGCAGAAGAACGCTGAGGAACATCTTAGAGGCTTCTGATGCCCCTACCGCCGAACTGGAAGGTTATATACCTACTGCGACCCCATGACTGACGGCTCATTATAAGACTATTTACATTTTTGGAAAGGGAGGAAAACAATCAAGTAGTCCAATCAACCCTTGTCTTAAAGGCGAAGGGTGATTTTTCCCAAACCGACGGGGTGTTGAAGTCGCCAAGTGTGAAGATAAAATGGTGGAAAATTATAAATAAATTACTTCTTAAAAATTAGACTTTAGGTTTGTTTATAATTAAAATGCAAAACTTTTGAATAGTCATCAAATCACAGCTTAGGCATGAAATGTACATAAATAAATAGTAAAATTCGTAGAAGAGTAATAAATTAATTACTTTTCTCAGCTCATTTCCATCTTAGAAAGGAATTTCGTATCCAGAGAAGTAATTAGATTTTTTATCTCTTTTTGATAGCGTTAAATATACAGACAAACGATATATGTTTAAAAAATAATAATATTTTGATGGATAAAAATTAAAAAAAATGTAATAATAGGTATTGCAGATTGAAATTTTAAACAATCCTCTGATTATTAGAGATCAAGTATCTTTCTGATTATTTTACAGACATTTGGGCATTATTCGTAATTTTTAAAAGCTATTTGTTATTAAAAAATTATATAATTTGTTTGGCATAATTTTAAAAAAAATAATTAAAATTCAGAATTATACTATTTCGCTGAAAACAATGGCTGTATTGTAGTATATGTATTACTTTTTTTCCTAATATATCGGTGAAATATTTGTTTTATTGAGTTTTCACTTAATTTTTAAGTTTAAGGAACCGTCTACTCAAAAAAAAATTAATTGCTGTGATCTCCATCCACTTTCTAAGTTGGTACCACCTCTTCTAAAAGGAATTTCTAATTGTTTAAAACAAAGTTTGGAATTATTTGATATTTAGTTAACATTTAGTACAAACAAAGTTCATTCTTAATTTTAAAAAATAATTGATTAAATATAGGATTAAAAAAATTGTCCTTCGTTTGAAGGTTTGTTTATTTTACCTCACACATTTTTACGTATAATTTCTCAGTTTTTATCCTAATTTCTGTACATATCTACAATATAATTTAATTTGGCTTAAAGTATTATTAAAATATGTATAGTGAATTATCGAAATTATTTATAAACGTGAATTTACAATTATTAAAGGTATATTAGGTATATTTACTGAGCAAATATTTATACGGTGATCTAATATTCAAAATAAATTTATATTTACTTTATTCAATAATATGTACGTAATATATTCATATTATGTAATGCTGTCCATTAATGTAATTTATAGAATTTTTCTATGAAGGATAATGATTTTTATCTTCAACCTTCATAAAAAAAAAAGATAAAGGTTTTATGATTCCAATTGCATGTCACAATTTTAATATTTATGATATTTACTACGTTTTATTTAAATTCTATTGCTCTTATTTATTTTATTGAATGTATATAACTATATTTATTTCAGTTGTATTTTATTTTATTACAGTTTGGCAGTTTATTAGATTTTGTATTAGGTATGAGAGCTCAAATGTTACCTGTACTTCACGAGCAGGGTTAGACTTCAGGTTTTTTTAAAAGTTCAATGCAGAACTTTTTGAATGATCATCAAATCACAGATGAGGCATGAGATGTTCATAAATGTATGGTATGAAAATACCATCATAGTGAACCATTGCAACACTAAGTAGTTTAATAAAAACTAGTGTTGTGAATTACTTTTATGCACGTAATACGACTATCGAGTTTTATTTAATGTTAAATGTGTATTTCTTTAATGCAATAAATAAAATACTTATAAATACGAAACTGAATATTTTAATAATATTATTATTCATTTTACGCTCAAGAACCTATATCTCATTTTATCAAAATTATTATATTATTCTTCCTTTCGTGATTTTTCTTTTTATCAATTTATTTTCCCAATATAAAATTAAAATTAAAACACACTAGTGCAACTAAAGTTTATTAATAATAGATAAAAATGTCGTTCTGTGCTTTATTTTTTCTTTAGTTGAACACAAAGCAGTCCAATAATAACTAGTAAATAGTGATTTCACAAGTTAAAAATTCTCATAAAAATAAAGGGTCGAAATAAATCCTTTAAAATGAATGAACAATTTTTTTTTAATAAATATAATGGCGTTAACAACGGTGTTAAAAATAGAAAAAAACATTTTCAGTTTTAAATTGATCTATATTTATTTAATTCGCATATTTATGTACGTATAAAAAAATGACGTAGCATTAAGAAGGTATTCTCTGTTAGTTCTTAATTCAAAGTCTTTAAATGTCAATTTTAGTTTATCTCAACTATTTTAACTAATACTAAATAAATGCAGCTTCGGAAAAATGCGGTTAAGTCAAATTTTTTCCATAATGATTGATTTGCGCTAAGGGTAGCGGAATCTATTCATTCTCGTAGTCTGTGGCTTGAAATGAAGTTAAAATATAACTCCTTTTCATGCTAATGCCTGATTTAGTTAAAGGGAAAAGAGAAGATACGGGAAAATCGTAGAAAACAAATAAAAGAGAAGAGAGAAAAATAACCTTTTGGGGCATATGAGGAGATACAGGAGTAGTTAGGCTTGCCATTCAGGACACACTCGATCAATCCCGCGACGGGAGCCAGGAGATCTATTAATCTTGACCAACATCCACCCAGCATTTATCAAGCTGTAGCTGGCCACAAAGCAACTAAAACAGGAACAAATTGTTTTATACCATTTATTTATCGGCCCTATCGAATTACTCAGTTAGTTGATTGCGAATAAAAGCTCCCTGAGTAATGAATACCAGTAAAAAAAAAAACCTGTAATCCATGAATGGGTCTGCAGTTTAGTACATGGTAGAGACTGTACTGCTTCATGGACAACGATTGTGCAGAGAGGTGATTTGCCTACACCATGCACAACCGTCTGATTTTCTCTCTTATTTTCGTTCACACCTTATAGAGGCTGGGAGAATCCTAGATCCCATATGATCCATCTTTGGTCTCTAACACACAGCAGTGAGATTTGAACCAGAATTTTCGGAATGGCAACTCAGTGCTATACCACTGAGCCGCTCCGCTCCCAAAAAAATAAGAACGAAGCATATTTAAAACTTAATAAAAGTACGGATTGGTAACAGCTAAGTCAAATGTCCACTTTTCTAGTTGTTTCATGAGATATGTACGTTTTCAAATGAATGGTTATTTAGTAAAAAAAATCTTTATGTAATTAAAATATTATAGTGTCATTTTCAATAAAATTTTCACAACGTCTCTTCAAATTTACAATCCCAGAGCTGAAAAAATTCTGGGTATTTATTGTGATGAAAAGAAGTCTGAAAATGCGTTTTTGAATTGAGAATCACTTTTAAAAATTCTACCCTTAAGGAAGTTGTTCAAATTTCTAAACAGATAGAAATCTGTTGGAGATACGCCTGGCGAATAAATTGGGTGGGGCAGGACTTGGTAACCTAGCCCGTTTAAATTCTTCAATGTCTGTCGTGAAGCATGAGGTCTGGCGTTGTCGTGTAAGAGTACAGTTCTCTTCCGATTAACCAATGCTGCTAGTCTTTGATAAGTTTTTCTTGGATCTTGTCAATAACCCTCAAGTGCTATGTGGGTGTGATGGCATCACCTCTGGGTAGAAAAGAGAAATGAATTATTCTGTATCACCAGCTGAAAATTCCTCAAACGAATGGCGAATGGTCCACTCTTCACCACACCCTACTCCAAATGCGATGGTAAGGTTTCTTACACCTTGGGTAGCTGTTTGTCCAAGTTAATAAAAAAAAAAAAAAAAACTGTACCACTACAACCCGTGAATAGGTCTGGGGTTCAATACATGGTAGAGACTGTTTCATGGACAACGGTTCTGCAAGGAGGTGGCCAATTTGAATTTCGGAAAATATAAAAGAGAACATTTCCCAATATAAATATGTCTTATATGACAAGGCTATTACTATCAAAAATATAATATAAGTTTATACTAATCATAAGAATCATATCTAAGATTTCCGTGCACAAGATATTTGCGCGGGTAGTGGACCAACGCCAACCCCAATGAAGGCCTCACCCTCTTATTCCGTACACAGCCACAAACCTCTTGTTTACAAGTCCCAGGTAACGAACGCCTTGTGTCTAGACAGCTGTTCTGAAAACCATCTGCCGTGGGTCCCACCTTTCTATTGACGGGGTATGTGCAAAGGACTTATATAGAGACCATGCAATATAGAAACTCACTCACAAATATTATTTAGGCCTACGCAAAATCCTCCACGGAGCAACACACTTCCAAGCACACAATGAGACCAAACACAGAACAGCGGTTATGATTAATTTTCTTTTTAATTCTGTAGAAAAAATCCCAAGGGCATGTCCAGCTATCGATCGATCAAAAAAATTGATAATGAATGACCACTACGAAATATATGTAAGGCATAATTTTCTTCTAGATTATCTTGTTCATTAATCTTTCGGAAGAGCGGCCCCTGCACGAATCAAGGAGTAATTTCTTTCAAATGATTCTATTTTTTAAATCAGGAAAATATTATTCATCCCTCGAGGTAGGGGTCATGGCAAATTTAATTTTGGAAAGTGCCTTGATCAGTGTGAAAAAATTAATTCTGCTAAAAATCCAAATGACATCCTATTATGTTTTAATATCAACTATATACAATACTTGTCTGTCTTTTGTTATATTATGAAGTTAAAAGATGTACACCACAGTAACATAACACTGTAACAAAGGCAAGAGGAGTCTTTATTTCTGAATAATATTTTATAGAAATTTATGATACGAAGCAGACTCGAAACAGAGTACTCAGATGTTACGTGTCCCTAGTGTAATGATACGGATCAGAGGCATGGACACTTATGGATGAATTAAGTAAACATCTACAAGCATTCGAGGTATAGTGTTGACCCTTGACCCTTCATCACGTGCGGTTATTATTAGCAGTTTGAACATAATTTCCTTGAATTAATTCAAAAATCCCATTAAATATCGTATCGGATGTATTAGCAAATCTCGATATTAATTAATTGGACCAGAAACTATTTGAGTGGGAGTACGCTATTAAAAATAGACATAATTGCAAGAGATATAACGATTTGCTGATAAATCAAATGCCAGTATTGGTTGGTCGACCCTTAGCTGTAGAAGAAAACAATATTCGTTCTCAGTGAGGAACAGTATTGGTGAGGTTACTCATTTAGTCACAGATGGTTTCGTCATTATTGATTCTTGCTAGCTTTGCCTGGGCCAGTTGTGAAAGCAGGACGTCTTGCAGGTAAAAATTCTACTATAATTATATCAAATTTAAAATTAATGTGTATTTTGCAAAATGTTAGAATTTAGGACAAAACCAATTAATCTTGTTAGAGATTTGGGCCTGTTTCGGAAAACGCATGCAGATAATTTTTTAAATATCTGTTATTTTTACTATTAAATAAAATACTCATAACAAAACAATTGCAATTAAATTGTGTATTATAATTAGCAATGATTTCTAAAATCATATACTAGTAAACATTCTTTCTCGTAACTTCTCCTCCATATGAATTCGCATAAATATGAATCCAACATACTAATAATCTTCCCACAATCTTTTTTGTTTCTTCGTTTGACTGAAGCCCAGAGTGATTCCACCCTCTGGGTATGAGCACATGTGTTCAAGTCAACGATTTTTTTTCAATTGCTAACAACATAATGTTTATACCTCATGCCTTCAATTTTCTTTATTCCCTTATTGGCCTACCTGCAACCAGAATATATTTTTGTCACATATCCTCCCCGCACTATATTTCCTTTTGGAGAATCAGGTCTTTCAACACCACGACCTTCTCCTCCAATCATTATAGGCTTTGCTAATATATCATTTGCACATACTTCTCCGAGTTTTCTATATATTAATTTATGTTAATTAGCATTAATAATTAGGTTACATGTTAAATTTCTGAAACATATAGAGTTATTTCATATAATTAATCATCATTACCGAATGCAAGCGTTTTCCGAAACAGACCCAAAGATTTAATATAAGTAATTAATATCTATGAGGAAGTGGGGTATCTTAGTGGTAGAATGCTGAGTAATCGTGCCGAAGGTCCCGGGTTCAAATACCGCTGTGGCAGATTACTTATATAATCTGTTGACAGCCGGAGAAGTGTCTTGTGGGATCTGGAAACCCCACTGGAGCTCACCCAGCCTCTATAAAGTGGGGAAAAACCTGGCGGTTGAGCCCCCACTCAAAGGAAAATCACTTAGGGTATCTCAAATCCGAGCATAACCGTTGTACTTGAAACAGTACAGTCTCTACCAAGTACTGATCCCAAGAACCTTAAGTGTGGGTCGTAGTGGTTCAGGTGTTTTTTTTATATTTTTTATTTTATTTAATACCAATTTAAAAAATGATCTGACTTTGAATGTTTAGATTTAGTTTATATGGAAATCATTAATTAAAATATGCTTTTTTTCTCTTTAATGATTTATCAAGTTTATAGTCGTATTATTTTTTTTTCTACCACTATCAATGAGAGAAGGTTAATTGTTTCAAGTAAATAAAATTTAAGGCAGTTCAGAGGTTGAAACCTGTAAATATTCCACATTTAAATGAGTATACTTAAAGTAATCAAATTGAAGAAAGTAAATAGAATAAACTTTATTGTGAAAGGTTTTTATAGGCATATGATTTATACTAATAATTTTGGAGATGATAAATTTTGATGTTGTGTCTTAATAAGGAATGTAGACGTGTTTATTTACATTTTCAGAACTGATCTTTGTTCGGGGCTGCGATGAAATCCATTATATCAATTTCATTGACATATAGTATTATTTTCTTGCATAATAAATTTTTATTTTATTTATTTATTTATTTTTTCAGGGGAATAGACTGTGAAAGAAAGCCAGAAAACTGTTCCCATGGACCGGTGGAAATACGAAAAAAATGGGTTTGTGGCAAAGGACCGGGAGAAAGGTGAGGTAAATTATATTTTCGAGTAACTTTAGAGTTTTTCATAAAAAATATAATAATAAATTTGTTACTGTTTGGTAAATTATTTTTTAAAATTATTTCGGAAGCATCTCGTGGGTATAAGGCAAATGTATATTAGTAATATTCATTTTTAACGCAAATTTGACAGAGTAAATTAAAGATTTGGATAAAATTGAGTTAATTCAATTGAAAACCACATGAAATATAATATAATAATTCAATACGCATTAATTATTATTCTGTATAATAAAATCTCCATAGGGTTTTTAGCAAGATTGCTATGCAGCTGGAGGTAAAGAGGAGTTCAGAGATTCAAGTATAAAACAAACTGACTTCTTTAGACAGTTAGCTTATTTTAGCAATATACAATTTTTTTTTTTTTAGATAATTAATTGACATTTACAACTGTGATTATATTACATCAAGTAAATCTGCTGTATGAACAAAGGACATGAAAAAACAAACACTTGTGGAGAAACTACCCATTGATAGCACACCAATAAAGTTCTATAGTAGAAGGTCTCGAGGCCATCTTCTTTTCAGACGCCTCGGAGGGTTTTCAGGAATATTATGGGAAGCAAGTTGAGATACTAGCGGATTCAAGTGTCTATGGAGCTTGTCGTGGAAGGATAGGTATTTAGTTTGGGCCAAATCAGCAACATATGGGATATTAAGATCATGATGGATGAGTTCGTTTGTGACATAATAAGGAGCATTGAGGATTTTACGAAGGATTTTTGATTGTAAGGATTGGATACGAGATTAATTGGATGGTTTAGTAGAGCCCCAAAGCTCAACTCCGTATGTCCAAATAGGTCTGATAACTGTCATGTAAATGAGTATTTTGTAATTAATTGGGAGCTTTGAACGTTTGTCCAGTAAATGTCCAGTAAATGTCGAGAAGTTTCTTGTCTTTTCAGTCTTGTATGTATAAAATTTTAAAACACAAAAAGCTTAAAAATATAATAAAATCTGACTATAATTTAAAACACTTTATAACTTTCTTTTATAGCTACAAGTAACATACCAGTGCAAGTTATTAGTATATAAATTTTATATATCAAACTTGAGTAGTATAATTTGAAATTATTCAATTTAAAGCACATCTCCCATAATAGGCTTTTTTTATGTTATGCCTGACCTAGGGGTCGTATGATTCAATATATAATAGAAAAGAAAGGTGGTTTTGAACACTAAATTAAGATTGAAGTCCGTAAAAAAGCTGGTTTCGTACAATCGACCCTCTGTTTTTTTTCTTCTTTTTTCAAATATAATTTTAATTTGATGTGATCAGATAATTCAGTTTTCTGTCATTTAGATCATTACTTATTTGTATTGTTGAAATAAAATTATTGTTATTTTAAATAAAATTTGACGAAAAATTAAATGATTTTTTTCCATGAACGTCAATAAGAGGGCCATAATTTCTCAGAAACAGCAAAAAAATATGTATTTGTTCACTAAGAACTGTAAACCTAATTAGGTTATTTCATTTGTTTCTATGGATCCCTTCCTATTCATTTGGTTGGTATTTATTTTTTTGTGAATTTCGATTATTCGAATTTTTGATTATCCGAACTACCCCTGACAACATTAGTTCCGATAATCGAGGCTCCACTGTAGAACCAAAAAGGCATACATGCATATTATGTTATTTTATAAATCAACCTGCATTTTAATCTGTACTATTCTATTTCCTTAAAGGACTTCACTTCATTTGAGTTTGTTTATGTTCTTTGTTAATTTGTTTTCTTTGTTTTTCTTGATTTGGTTTTTTTTGTCCATTTAAAATTTCTGTATTCTAAAGTAAATTTAATTTTGTGTTTTTGTCTTATTACCTGCTTAAAATATACAGAACGACATTTTGGGAATAGCCATGTTAAAAAGAAGAACCTGTGATATACTTACAGAAGTCCAGAATAATTCCAAAAATGAAATTATCTAAAAAGGCATTCAAGTGGATTTTGACAAGGATAGAAATGAAGATGTTTTCTTCGAAAAAGGATTAAAACATTTATATAAGAAAAGGAACTTTGCTATAGCGGTCTAGGATTAGCATTTTACAATTAAATTTTATATATTTCAATTTTCATTAATATGGATAAGAAGGTAGGTGTTATCAGTATAATAATTATCAATGTTCAGATTATTAAAAAATGGAACATAACAGTCCCTGGGTACCGGCTAAGTCACAAGTATCTTTTAACGTACTATGTTTTTTCGAGTTTTTTTACTGTGTAATAATTTACGTCAACTATCTTATCTTGTATTTTTCTTGTTATACATCGGTTTCTGTTTATTTTTCTCTTATTTATTTGTTCCTTAAACATTATCTTTTCCCGCAGATGCGGAGGGTACTTGGACCAGAGGGGGAAGTGCGGCTCCGGGATGTACTGCGACAACTGCGGTATCTGCAGGGGCTGCTCCGCACAAGTCCTCACACGACATAAGAGGTTGGAGTGCAACAACAGGACTTGCATGGGGCGACCCGACCATGGTTTCTCTGCCCTACACCATTGACTGAGCCATGTGAATAAGATGTAATTTTTAAGATCATGTATTATAATTTAAAAAATATGATATAAGACGCTTTTGTAAATATAATAAAAATATAAAAACCTAATTTATTAAAATACAGAATATTTTTATTTTAGATCTTCCACATATGAGTTCAAAATTTCTTTAATTAACATAACACAAATACACACTCACACAAAAACGTAGTCAATTTATTTATTGAATATTAATTGAAGAGTTAGTGAAAACATTACGTTTTTCTTTAATCAAAGTCGGTGCAAACCTAATGTGCGTTTAGATAGTATACCTGCATATTCTCACTTATGGTCGAGAACGCTGGACTTTTTTTGGATAGACACTACACGCTTATCTGCTCCAGAAATGAGGTTTTTGTGTTAATCGGTGGGCAAAACTGAGAGATCGCATTAAGAAGAATAGTAGAAGATAGGTAAGAAGTACCTGAACTCAAAATTGAAGAATAGTAAAATAATATAAATAAAAAACGTATTTAAGGAAGAAATAGTTGGGGGTGCAGTCAATGAAAACACCAAAATAAGCATAACTTATTTATTATGTGCCGACGTTTCGGCCTACAATGCAGGCCATCTTCAGGGCTAACAGAAAAAACCAGAAATATATAAAAACGTAGCAGTAACAAGAATATATAAAGTGGTACAGGAGTGGAAATAAAAATAGTGACTAGATATGATGAAATAGTGAATAGATATAAGATAAATAAGAAAGAATATAAGACTGGTTACAGAATATAATAAACTTAAAATAGTGATAGATAAAAATAAAATTGTAGATGATGAACAGAAATTCTAATAGTGACAGATAAAATAATACAAGAATAAGAATATAAAATAGAAAAAATACATGTCAAGAAGGGATAAAATGTAAACAATAATATAATAATAATATAACAATATATATAATAATATAACAATAATATAATTCTTGACATGTATTTTTTCTATTTTCTATTCTTATTCTTGTATTATTTTATCTGTCACTATTAGAATTTCTGTTCATCATCTACAATTTTATTTTTATCTATCACTATTTTAAGTTTATTATATTCTGTAACCAGTCTTATATTCTTTCTTATTTATCTTATATCTATTCACTATTTCATCATATCTAGTCACTATTTTTATTTCCACTCCTGTACCACTTTATATATTCTTGTTACTGCTACGTTTTTATATATTTCTGTTTTTTTCTCTTAGCCCTGAAGATGGCCTACATTGTAGGCCGAAACGTCGGCACATAATAAATAAGTTATGCTTATTTTGGTGTTTTCATTGACTGCACCCCCAACTATTTCTTCCTTAAATTAGAAGATACAGTCGACCAACTCTTCTCTAACAAAAAGCGTATTTACTTATTACAATATAATAATAATTATTGTATTAAAACATAATACTTATAGACATGATAAATAAATAAATACACAAGTAAAGATTATATGTTAAGTTTTTTTTTAATACTGATTTCAAAACATTCACAACATGCCCCTACTAGTAGTAAAAAATTCACTATTTCAAGAAATGTCAAATTATGCATTTGATTAAAAATCATGCTTTAAAGTATTCGAAAAACTATTTAGAAAAACAACGAGTCTATTTAATTTAATATTAAATATGTGTATAAAGTAAGAATGGCTAAATTTGTAAACATGATCATAATTATTTTCATGAATATATAAAGGCATTTAATTTTAAATGTGTTTAAAAAAAAAATTGAAAAACCTATGCTTAAAAAACCTTTGCTATAAGCGACTGTAGTTGAAACAATATTATTTTACATATTTTCTATGCATACATGATTTCACAATTCCTATGCTCGGTGAGGCTAGGGGTTCTACACCAGAGGTAGCTCCTATGGAATTCTATGAGATTTTTACATCAGGTAAGTTTTGTATTATCCCTATCTACCCAAAGTTGACCTTGCTTCGACCTTCAACATCCTATACTTATCTCATGCTTTAATAATATTGAGCTTATCAGCACCGAACAGTGTAGGGACTCCTCCGAGGATAAATTGTATCATATTGTTAGGCAGAATAAACAAATATATTATAATTCTAAATAACGGCGTTAACAGAACGCTATAGATTTTCCATTTATCCTTTAAAAGATACATTTAATCATATAATCGGTAATTTGTTAAAATTTTGAAATATAAATAAGAGAACTCTATTGAACTTTTTCCCTCGTATTTGCCAGTGGCTATTAAAAATGTATTGGCAACTAAGATGCGAGGTTAGTACTGAAACATTCCAGGTCAAGGTAAAAACATTTTAACTGATTTATGCGACTCACTTAAACTCACCAGAACGTCCTCGGGAAATCTTAAATTTTTTGTTGAATCCGTGAAGTTTCTCTGATGTAAGTTTCTGTTGAAAGCTACAGAAGTTTATGTAAGAAACCGATTTAAGTTTCTGTAGTAGTGATTCTTTACTTCTTTCAGGCAGTTAGAACATGCCACATTTTGTAGCTATTCTCCAACTTTGAAATCAATCAAATTCTTTTTCAGGTTCAGTCAATCTATAGATAAAATATTTTGGAGACTTTCAGAGAATATGCTTTTATCATATTCATGCCAAATAGGTATCACCTTCATCACACACTGTAACTGAATTGAACTGATAAGGGATGCAGAAGTTAGTACTGAAACATGGTCAAGGTAAAATCGTTTTCATAGGTTTCTATGAAACAACACTAACACTACTTGGGACTAAACTCTCAGAACCAGACTGGTTGACTAAACCAAATGAACTTGAAAACAATCTCATTCGAACTCAGTTCACCCATACATTACATTATATGCTCTTCCTTGCTGTTGATTTAATTAAACATCTGCGGTTTCAGAAGTTGAATGTTTATTGATTTTTATTTATTTAGGTTCATGGTTTACCCCAAATATCTATCTCTATATATAATTGGACAGCACCGCTGAAAATAAAGCATTTCTCTCTCTTTTGATGGCGATTATTTTTAAAAATTTTTATTTTGGTTCGATGGGGGGGATGTGGGCGACGCGGGTTCGAAATATAATCGAAAAATATAATCCCGGCCAAGACAAATCTTTTCTCTTCAAAATAAAAATATTTAAAAAAGTTAATAATATAAAATGTACATATTTGAAATTTAAATAGTTGAGACTATAGTTGATTAATAAATTCAAACAATGACACAGCTATTCTAAAGGCTTGAATTTTCACTTCAGTTGGCAGTCCTGATGACTCCTTATTTAAATTTGTTTTACGGCAAGAGGATAAAGATAATTTTTATATTTAACTGAAATGGACATTTGATATAGTGGCATAAAATAAATAAATTTACATAGAAAACTTATATCAGAAAACATCACAAAGAATACTTTTTGAATTATTAATCAGGCGGATTTTATAATTACGGTATTTGGATTTATTTTTTAAACAATAGACCAGAGTTCATCTCCAGAACATGCCTGTCTTAATTAAGCGTAAGCTACATTAGTTTAACATTATCTTTGTTTTTATAGTTCTAAATGACAGGAATTTCCTCAAGGTAGTATCCTTGGTCCAATCCTTTATACAGTTTATACAGCTGACATCCCGACTCATCCTAATACTATCCTTACCACGTATGCTGATGACACATGTGTATTATCAGTCAACACCAATCCAGTTATTGCATCCCAAATCCTCCAATCCCATATCACTTATCTTGAAGAATGGTGTCAAAATTGGAGGATTAAAATAAATTCTCAAAAATCGCATCAAATCACTTTTACCTTACGTCGTAAACCAATGACTTCCTGCCCTTCAGTATCCTTTAATAATATCCCACTGGTACCTGTAGAACAGATCCGATACTTAGGGTTGCACCTTGACAAACGATTGACCTGGAATCCTCATACAAGAATGAAAAGACAAGAAACCGCTCGACGTTTCAGGTTACTTCAACACTTACTAGACAAACGCTCTAAGCTCCCAATTAACTACAAAAGAATCATCTACATGACCAACATACGACCTATTTGGACTTAAGGAGTAGAGCTTTGGGTCTCCACTAAGCCATCGAATTCCTCTCGTATCCAAATCCTTACAATCCAAAATCCTTCTAAAATCCTCAATGCTCCTTATTTTGTTAAGAATAAAGTCATCCATAACGACCTTAATGTCCCTTTTGTTGCTGATTTGGCCCGAACCTGGTATCTATCCTTTCATAACAAATTTCATTCCCACTCAAACCCTCTAGTTTCAAACCTAGCTTGCTCTTCCATTCCCAATAATCCTCCGAGGCGTCTGAAAAGAAGATGGCCACGTGACCTTCTTAGTTGAACTTTGATTTGAGTACTACCAGTGGGTAGTTTCTCTACTTGTCATTATCATGTGAATATGTAGCACTTATCCTATTTACTTGTTGTATTATTGTAATACAGTTGTAAATATCAATAAATAAATTTATATATATAAATGACAGGAATAGTTCAAATACATGTAATTATGCGGAATTGGGAAAAAATATAAAATATAAATATAAAATGATGAACCTGCAAGTAATCGGTTTTTATATAACAAAAATATAAAAATGATGCCAAATAATGAAAGAGATTTATCTAAACTCTCATCGGCCTTAGAAAAAAATAAAAAGGGAAGACTTTTAAGATAAAGGGAAGTAAAGGAAGAATATACTGGAGAGGAGAGATCGGACAATAAGGAAAGCTCTATAAAGGGCTGATGGGAAGGGAGGCTATATTTCATCGAAGGGATAGGCTAATTAGTATTTTTTTAGGATTACTTAACCATTTATCAGACTTATTTCCTAGATTAATTAAGATAACTGTAATTAATCGGGTCTCAACTTTGTCGCTTAATTTAAGCTAACGGAAAAGCTAAGTAATGTCTCTTAGTTTGGATATACATTAAGCGTAGGCCTGAAAGGAAACTGTGGCGTATTTGTCAATTTCACATTTATTTCTATGAATTAAAATAAAAACAGTGCACAGTATGCGTTTTTATAGTATATTGAAGATATATCACTCATCCAAAAAAAAACAATGTCATAACTCAAAAAACCTAATTTTTCAATGAGTTATTTGAAAGTTCCATGTGACTTTTAAACATCGATGAAGCAAAGCATTCCAATTGTTGTGATAGTATTGAAATTCTATTCCATTAGAGAAATTGTAAAATATTGAAACTTTTTTTATTTTAAAATATTTGTGTCATTATTCACACAAATCTTCATGTTCAAACATGTTAAAACTCATAATTTGACTTAAAAAATCATAAGTTGGAAATGGAATATCAGATATGTAGTATCTTGAATGAAAAATCTTGAGCCAATACAATTATGACTGAAGACTTAACTCAAGAATACCAATTTTGGGCTACAAATTGGCATTTTTGAATTATGTCGTTTTTCTTTTGAAGGAGCAATATTTTAATATATATTATTAAAACATGAGTGAGAATATACAATATAATGTATATGGCTATTTATTAAGCTTGTACAATACACGCCATATCATTTGATCTCTGAACCAATGATCCAATGTTCCAGGAATCACTGATCTATATTTATTTTTTGCAAATAACATTATCTTATATTCAATGTCTAATATGCTGAAAAAATATGACATTTATTATTCTTGATTTGAAGTTCATAACACTTTGTTCATGTAAGTTATCTATGTGGTGTGTACATTGCCACAAATTCCCCATCCACCCTTCCTCAGGTTAAGTTCGTGTTTAATCAAAACTTGGATGGACTCAATCTACTTGGTTCCTGCACAACTTGGGATTGATTCATACACGGTTTTCGGTGTAGCTCTGGGTAATATGTTCTCTTTGGTTTGAAAAAAAAAAAAAAACTTACTTCGATGTAAAGAAAAATCAGCTTTAGTGTTATATATTTTTTGAATCAATAATTACTTCTTGGAAGGTGATGCGGCACAGAGTTGATGTTCCCTGGTTCAAATATGGCTGTCACAGATAAAATATTCACTAGATAGCTGCTATAGTGAGCCATAGATGTGCTCTGCAGGCACGTCTATGGGGGGAAAGTTTTCGGGAATAGACTATCTAAGGACAACGTTTCACTTTTAATTTGTCATTCTTTACTTTCCTTCCAATATGCCTTCATACTGTTACGGTCACCGAGAGAAGGACGGAAGGAAGGGATTAGCGACTTAATCCCGTCGGCGGGAGAAGTTAAGATTGGATTAGAACCTTCTCGAACATACTAGAACTGCCTCCCCTTTGTCGTAAGAGATTAAGAAGGTTCTCGACAATCCCAGAGCAGTCTCCCCCTACTTCCGTGTTCTAGAATGTTCGGCCTTGCCCATTTAAATACCCCCCGCGCCACCAGTGAGTCAGTCAGAGAGTGGACCAGGCACTGTGATGAACTAGTAATAAGTGAGTGTCAGTGTAATAAACCGTGTCTGTGTATTAATGTGTGTCAGTTTGTCATATTTGGAGAATCTTACGGTCGGTGGACTTTGATTAGTGAACTGTAAGTGTTAATTAGTAGTTGTAAATTGTAGGTTAATTTTAAAGTACTCGTACAAATTTATGTAAATAGTTAAGCTATTCAGAATTAGTAATATCTTATATTATTGTAATAATTAAATAGGAGTTTGGCCTAGATAATAAATATTTAGAATATTGTTATTGTAGATTTATATCAGTTTAATAATTTAATTGTATTCTTTTGTCACTTTGTTAATAAATATTAGCATCTTCAATTAAGGAATAGTTTAATTCATTTTAATACCCAGTAGCCCGTAACAATACGTTTTCTATGCTTCCTCCTGTCCTTAGAACACTCTAAACCTGTTTATTGTTAATTTTTTTTTATTTATTATTAATTCTTCCTGCAAAAGAGTTATTTTATTGTTTCTTCCACTTCGGCTGATCTTCCGCGATGCTTCTCCACGCTCTCACACCAAGGGAACTAAGGTCTCCATCGTCCATCGTCCATCGTACATCATCCAGCTATCGCGGTGTAGGCCTGCCTCTTCCTCTGTCTACATCTGGACATCCCTCTAAGACCTGATTTGGGATACTTTTTTATTCATTCTATATACTTGGGCCAACCATCTTAATGTTGCTGTTTTGATACAAGACACTATCAACTATGGATAATCAGGTTATCCATATATGTCCTTAACTGCTTAATTATTTTTGTTACGTAAAAGATTTCCTTCTTTGATTGGACCAAAGGCATTTTTCTCTTCCAAGTATTCAAGTACTATTCATAGCTTTTGAAAATATAATTCAAACAGATGTTGAATTACACTTGCTCCCATCGCTTTCCATACAGCATCTACGCTTCTCGAATTAAATGGTCTCGTATTTCTTTCAGCGAAGATCGCACTTATATTAGAAGTTAAAAATAACAATTTTATTAATAAATTCATTTTTTATTGATTAGAAACTACGGTTCCAATTACGGCCTGTTTGTCTACATAAAACTTTATAAAGTTAATCCGATTTAGTTAAAATATTCAGATTCGCTTAAAGAATATTACTGCGAATTTAAAGTTAATTTTGTAAATTATATGGCTATAATAACAGAAAATTATAGAATGTTTTTGAATAAACTAAAATTCTTTGATGAGTATGGATAGTAATAGTTGAGAACTTTTACATTTGATGAGAAAAATGTAGCCAGGAATCGTGATATTGCATATATATTAAATAAAAATTAGTCAAAAGTTTATGTATTTAATGTAAAGACAACTACATATAATAAAATATATAATTTGAAGAAAAATTTGTCTGACATTTTTATGAAGTGATTAAGACTCTTAAATAATGAATAAGACTACACTGTTTTTATTAGTTTCATGTTAATTATTAGTCGAATGTTTCAATTTAAAAGAATCGTATTTCCTGTTTGAGCATCGCAAGATTTCTTTCAAGCTTCTTTTAAAATAATCATGCTATCCTGAAATAAATAATAAAAATTAGGTAATCTCTCGATTTAGTGGATTTTGGATTTTATTACTATTGAATATCTTTATATTCTTTAAATATAAATGAATTAATATAAATGAATACTGACTGCTTTTGTTTATCCAAATATTTTGTTTAAAACATGCGCTTTCTTCTTTCCAATCAATTTGTTAAGTACAGCTGAAATCACACAGAATACGTTAGAAAAAATAAAATTAATCAAAACATTTTCCCTAATGTACAATAACAGAATTTATGTGATTTTTTTTCCAAATCCTTCATCTAAAATTTTAAATCATTCAACCGGAATTAACTTTAGTGCTGAATATTATATTATATATAACTATTAAAATTTGAATACATAACATTATACAGGAAATTATGGCGATTCAGAAAATTTTATAAAAAATAGATAGAGAAATCGGGTCTAAAATTTTTTAATTTCATTTTAGAACAATTCAATTTAGCTTAAAATTTCTAAGCAAATTCCATATTAAAACAATTATTTTCTTAATCATATTCATTCATTCAATATTGGCGCAATTAAACATTAATCTACACCCGTAAGGTCAATTTTTTAATTTATAAATTAATGCAAACTGGACTATAAATCAATATTGAAAAGTAAAGGAGACCTCACATAAATGTTAAGACCGTGGAAAAATTCCAACGAAAAGCCCTTAAGTCTCCAAAATAAAACAGAAAGTTAAAGTATCTGTCCGATATTTCGCCTATTCAGGCATCCTCAGGGTAGAAAGAGAATAACAACAAAACAAAAAATGAATAATGCACCCAAGAAACATCCCACCACCTCAAAGGCTCAAATGCAACTAATGAATCATAAGAAAAGTTACTCGACTCCGGCTGGATAAGGTTAGATAAAAACAGCTGATAAACACTCCAGAATTTCAAAAATAAACATACACTCACCAAACTTCAAAAAGCACAACAGGAAAAAATGAATAATAGTAAACAACAGAAAAACATAAGACAAAAGACCATATGAAAAAATAAAATTAAAATGCAATAGAAATAAAAGAACATTATCAAGAAACCAGTGGACTTATGGCTATTCCACAAAATATATTAATATTGAAAAGTAAAAAGAGACCTTACATAAATATAGGTCAATTTTTAAAGTTTTTAAAGTTAAAAAAAATATCTTCTTACATATCAGTAATTACCTTTAGGTGAAAATTCATTCGAAATTTTTGTGAAACGTTTCTTGAGTTGTAGGAATTTCTCAATTATATTGGTCAAAACAGAACCTGAAAAGGAAATTTCATAAAATTTCAATTTCTTTCTATCCAACTCATGTTGGGATTTAACTGGATGAATATTTATTTTCTTATTACATCCCCTCATTGTTTATATGATTTCATTTCTACCAACCTTAAACTATGAGAGATATTTAATTAATTCAAATAAATAAAACTAAGAGTATTTTAGAAGAAACTTTCATGAATACAATAAATGAAATTAGTGCTTTTAGTGAATTGCGTTTCCTCACCAATTTTGATTTTGTGTAATAATAAATTGTATTTAGTTGTATATTAATAAAGCCAATTTGATCTAAATCTAAAGTTCTGTTAAATTCATTTTGGCGAAAAAAATTAATGCCAGATAATAATGTTATGCATCCCAATACCCAAATTTAGATCAACTGGTTGAACTATACATAACACACAAATACGAGTGTGTGTTACACAATTAACGTGTGTGTGTATTTTACACAATTAACCTGTGTGTTTTAAAATTAAATAGAAAAAATAATCAAAAACATACGCCCACAGACTTGGGTTTTTGAACACTTGAAACGTATATGTCTGTTGAAAACTGTGATTATGATTTTCTATCGAACACAATTTTTATCTTCACTTTATAGACTAATCTCATAAATAGAAAAGTGAAAGCACAATCTAACATGTAACAATAATATACTAATAAGCATGTGTAATGTGTCATAATAATAATAATAATAATAAGCAATTTAACGGGTATTAATTGACTTCCTAGTCGATTTATTTGCGTGATGACGTTTATAAAGTTGAGTCGAAATCATATTTAGAAGTTGACTGTCTTGGATACTCATCTTTGGACAATTTTTTACTGTGTGATTAGGAATGGTGAAGAAAATACTTAATATTATAAATATAAATTATTTATATAAATATAAATTATTTATATTTATATAAATTATTTATTACTATTATAAATATAAATATAAAACATAAATAAATGATAATAAAGTAATTATCATTAAAATAGTATTAATATTGGCTAATATATTACAATAATATTTACCTGTTTTACGTAGAGCTGGTAATAGCACCTTTATATTAAAATTGATAGACTTTGTATGCATATGAAAACCTGAAAATTAAAGTATACAAAATTAAAGTTTTAATATTGAATGATAATTGTTGACCTTGATAAAATATGTGGAAGAAATTAGTCCGAGTAGAGGTCACAATGAATTTCTCATAGAATTGGAGAAAAACTTTATTGATTAGCCAACGTTTCGACATACTTTGATTCGAAATCAGTCTGTGTTTCAAGCCAGTGAGGACCTACCCCCCCCCAGCCCCTCCCCCCCACAGCCCCGAAGAAGACCTACAAAGTAGGTCGAAACGTTGGCTAATCAATAAAGTTTTTCTCCAATTCTACGAGAAGTTCATTGTGACCTCTACCCGGACCACTTTCTTCCACATAAAATTTTAATAGCGTGATGGTATTCAATATATGGAGCAACCTTAATTTTAACATAACAATATTAATATTAGTCATAACTAGCTTTTCTTAAAATGTAAATGATTTGGCTAAAGTATAGAGGCGACTGAAGAGTAAATAAAAATGCTCGTGTTTCTATAATTATAACATTTATATTATAAAATTTTCAATTAAATTATCATGCAAAATAAATCCAAGAAAATCGTTGTTAATATTATTATATAAAGAAAAAAAGTTCATTATTATCAAAATAAAAACCAGTACACCTCTGCTGTCCGGACGGGCCATGGGTTCAGTATATTGTTGCGACTGTAATGTTTCTAAAACATGGGTAGGGAGGTGATTTTTCCCCTAATTCAGGGTATCCACTTTATTGTCTCGGATTGTGTGAGCCCCAGGAGGGTCTGCAGATCCTACAAGTTACATCCGGGGAAGTTACCAGATAAGATTATTTGCCACGAACGGATTTGAAGCTGGGACTTTCCACTTAGCTACTCTGCACTCAACACACTGAGCTGCCACGCACCGTGGAACGCCCACCCTCAACAAGTTTTAATTCTTAATTGTTGTATTAACATTAAACAAATTGCATATTTATTTACCCTCCGCTTTACTCTTAAATTCATAACTTAATAAGGCAATTTTTATTTAAAAGCCCCAGAATTTTATAGGGGTAAATTTTTGTATCTAAAATATATGTAATTTATTGGTAAAATTCATAGTTAGTATTTACCTAAATGTAGAATTGATTGAGTAATTTTATCAACAAGTGCAGATTGATCAGTACCTAAAATATAAAGACCTCATTATCAATAGAACAAGAATAATCATGTTTGCATATGAAATTATTAAATATCAAATATACACAAAAATTTGCGTGATTTATTATCATAAAATTAAATCACACCAACAAAACCACAAATTTAGTTTCTTAATACTATTTTTAAGTATCGAAAACTATCCCATGCCATAAGTTAAGAAAGCCAATGTACAACCTTTAAATGTTTAAAAAGAAGTACTTATTTACATTTCCAAATCAGGCAACGGGGTTTCTTGGCCATGTCCATGTCCCATGACAAAATCTCCTTTCTCATGTATATACATACATACACACACACACACACACACACACATATATATATATATATATATATATATAGTTGCCCGCGTCTCTATTTATATATATTTCCTTGTATTTTTTTAAAATACAAGTATGAAATACGTTCAATCAATCGATCAATATATATATATATATATATATATATATATATATATATATATATATATATATATATATATATATATTTGTAATATACTTTATAAATAGATAGATTGTGTAGGAGTAAGAATGTAACCTACAACTACTAGTGGAGTTGTGGAGTAAGCTTTCTGTAACATATGTTTTATAGTCTATTGTTTTATATTTTCGATTGTCACTTCATTACATTCCAATTGTCTAAAGGAGAATAGTTATTGAATTAATTCAGGTATGTCTTTTCTAATTGATTTTCTGTTATTTGTTACTTATTTTTTGTTTTGTTTAATAAATTTTCAGACAATTGGATGTTTAAACTGAGATTACTTCTTATTTAATAGAATATGATATAGGATATAGAATTACATATATGGTACTTATAAAACTTTATAATTATATTAAAATAAACGCAAAATGTTTGAAGTTGATAATTTTTGTTATTCTTTAGTGTGTTTCAGAACAAACATCATAGTATCATTTTATGAAATAAAGAAAAGCATTTGAGAAAACTTTACCTTTTTCAAAACCTATTTGTAAAGTGTGAAGATCATCGATGATTATGGTCATTCTTTGCAAAATTAATTGTACCTTCTGAATTAAG